>ML686217.1:1217568-1249801 GCA_007922175.1 Pelusios castaneus
GGGGGGTCCAGATAATCTCCATCCAAGAATATTAAAGGAACTGGCACATGAAATTGCCAGCCCGTTAGCAAGGATTTTTAATGTATCTGTGAACACAGGGGTTGTACCTTATGACTGGAGAATTGCTAATGTAGTTCCTATTATCAAGAAAGGAAGTAAAAGTGATCCAGGTAACTACAGGCCTGTTAGTTTGACCGTGGGAGTATGCAAGGTCTTGGTGAAAATTTTGAGAAAGTACTTAATGATACTGACCTGAATGGTAATTGGGATAAAATACAACATGGCTTTACAAAAGGTAGATCGTACCAGACCAACCTGATCTCCTTTTTTGAGAAGATAACAGATTTTTTGGATAAAGGGAATGTGGTGGACCTAATTTATTTAGATTTCAGCAAGGCATTTGGTACGGTTCCATATAGGGAATTATTAATTAAATTAGAAAAGATGAGGATTAATATGAAAATAGAAAGATGGATAAGGAACTGGTTAAAGGGGAGATTACAGAGGGTCATACTGAAAGGTGAACTGTCTAGCTGGAAGGAGGTTACTAGCGGAATTCCTCAAGGATCGGTCTTGGGACCAATTTTATTAAACCTTTTTATTACTGACCTTGACATAAAAAGTGGGAATGTGCTAATTAAGGTTGCAGATGGCACCAAGTTGGGATGTATTGCCAATACAGAGAGGGATCAGGATATCATACTGAAAGACCTGGATGACCTTGTAAACTGGAGTATTAGGAATAGGATGAAATTTAATAATGGGAAGTGCAAGGTCATGCATTTAGGGACAAATACGAATTTTTCTTATAAGTTGGGGATGCATCATTTGGAAATGATGGAGGAAGAGAAGGACCTGGGCGTACTGGTTGATCACAGGATGACTATGAGTCGCCAATGCAATGCGGCCATGAAAAAAGCTAATGTGGTCGTGGATGCATCAGAAGGGGTATTTTCAGTAGAGATAGGGACGTGTTAGCACCGTTATACAAGGCATTGGTGAGACCTCATCTGGAATATTACATGCAGTTCTGGGTCCTAATATTTAAGAAAGATGAAGTCAAACTGGAACAGGTGCAAAGAAGAGCTACAAGGATGATTCGCGGAATGGAAAACCTTTCCTATGAGAGGCGACTTAAAGAGCTTGGCTTGTTTAGCCTAACCAAAAGAGGGGGGATCTGATTGCTCTCTATAAATACATCAGAGGGATAAATACCAGGGAGGGAGAGGAATTATTTGAATACAGCGCCATTGTAGACACAAGAACAAATGGATACAAAATGTCCATCAGGAAATTTAGGCTTGAAATTAGACTCAGGTTTCTAACCATCAGAGGAGCAAAGGTCTGGAATAGTCTAGCAAGGGGAGCTGTGGGGGCAAAAACCATAGATGCCTTCAAAACTGAGCTTGATAAATTTATGGAGGGGATGATATGATGGGACGGCTTAGTTTGGCATTTGTCCATTTTTTACTACTGGTGATAGATATGCCAGTGACCTGGGAAGGGGCATTAGGTGGGGTGGGTTCTGAGTTATTACAGAGAATTTTTTCTTGACTTGCTGTTGTGACTTGCCCATATGCTCAGCGTTTAACTGATCGCCATATTTGGGGTCGGGAAGGAATTCCCCCCCAGGGCAGATTGGCTTGGGCACTGGGTTTTTTTTGCCTTTTTCTGTAGCGTTGAGCATGGCTCACTTGCTGGTTGATTTTCTGTATTTTAAAGTCTTTAAATGATGATCTGAGGACTTTAACAACTCAGTCATAGGTTAGGGGTTCATTACAGGAGTGTGTTGGTGAGGTTTTGTGGCCTGCATTGTGCAGGAGATCAGACTAGATGATCATATTGGTCCCTTCTGACTTTAGAGTCTATGGGAAGTTAATTTGAATTAAGGAAGCTTAATTAGAACTAATTTAAGCCTTGGCCATACTAGGCTTTCATTAGTTCGAATTAAGGGCTTCCTTAATTTGAACTAATAAATTTGATTATACCTTTTGAACTAATGCTTAATTCGAACTAACCAGCACATTGAACTTAATGCAACTGACTAATTCGAACTAAGCAAGTGCCATGCATGGCACTTGCTTAGTTCGAACTAAAATTCCAGTGGGGCCATGCTAGTTTGAATTAAGTTAATTCGAATTAACTAAAATTAGTTTGAATTAGTTAGCTTGAATTAACTAATTCAAACTAACTTTGGTAAGTGTAGACATAGCCATAATATGAGTCTAAAGTCAGTGACACACACATAAATCTGTTAGCTTTTTGGACTACTGCTGCACACTGAGCAAATGTTTTTAGAGAACTATCCACAGTACTTCCAAGATCTCCTACTTGAGTGAGAAGAGCTAATTTAGACCCCATCATTTTATGTGTATAGTTGGGATTATATTTTCCAATGTGCATTATCAGCATTGAATTGCATCTGGCATTTTATTGCTCAGTCACCCAGTTTGGTGCAATCCCTTTATAACACTTCACAGTCTCTGTGACCTTAACTATCTTGTGTAGTTTTGTATCATCTGCAAGTTTTTGACCTCACTCTTTAACCCTTTTCCTGAAAATTTATGAAAATGTTGAACAGTCCTGGTCCCAGTACAGACCCCTGGGGGACACCACTCTCCATTCCAAAAACTGACGCTTTCTTTCCTGCCTTTTAATCCTGATTCTCATTTAAAAAAAAAAATTGCCTTCACATTAGCTGTCCTCCAGTCATCTGGTACAGAAGCTGATTTAAATGTTAGGTTACATACCATGGTTAATAGTTCTGCAATTTCACATTTGAGTTCCTACAGAATTCCAGGGTGATAACATCTGGTCCTCATGACTTATTATTGTTTACTCTATCCGTTTGTTCCAAAACCATCTCTAAAGACACTTCATTCTGGAACAGTTCCTCAGATTTGTCCCCTAAAAGATTGATTCAGGTTTGGGAATTTTCCTCACATCCTCAGCTGAGAAGACCGATGCAAAGAATTCATTTAGTTTCTCCATAATAGCCTTATCTTCCTTTATTGCTCATTTAGCATCTCAATTGTCCAGTGGCCCCACTGGTTGTTTAGCAGACTTCCTGATTCTGATGTATTTAAAAGAAAATTTTGCTGTTACTTTTTTAGTCTTTAGCTACTTGTTCTTCAAATTCTTCTTTTGCCTTCTTAATTATATTTTCACACTTCACTGGCCAGAGTCTATGTTCTTTTCTATTTTCCTTGATAAGATGTAACTTCCATCTTTTATAGGTTGCCTTTTTGCCTCTAACTGCTGCTTTCCCTTTGTTCTTTAGCCACATTGGCCGTCTAGTGTGAGCATTCTTTGTGTGAGGCCTATCCATACCCTAGGCAATGAGGTGGGGTGAGCTTGTGCTCTTGTGGCAGGAGATTTGGGAGTGGGTAGAGCCTGATGGGTGGGCATGTGGACAGCTTTAGGAGATCCCAGAACTGTCTGGGCCAAAAAGGTGTTAAGAGGATGATGATGGCTGTGTTTGGGTGAATCTTCCAGGGAGCTTCTGGTAAGAGAGGAATGAAGGAAAGGTGTATCAGAGGTTAACCATCCAAGAGAGCAGCAGAACATCACACTGTGGGTGCATCTACACTTAGAAATTAAGTTGATGTAAGCTTGCTTAAATTGACTTAATTTAATCTGCGTCTACACTACACTTTCCTTAAGTCAACTTAAGGAAAATAAAGTTGACAATGAAAATTAAGTCGACTTTATTAAACCTGCTTTTAATTCGACTTTAGGCTTAAGTAGACTTTCTAAAATCGACTTAAGCCAGTGTAGACCTGGAGTAGCCCTAAGTCAACTTAAAGTCGACTTAGGGCTCTCCAGGACTCCCCCACTGCCCTCCCTGACGGGGGAGGTGGCACAGGGAGAGCCTGGCATGCCCCCCCACAAGGCAGGGCAGAGCCCTGCCCACCCTACCCCTATGCCCTGCCAGGGTCCCTGTCATCCTTTGCCCCATTGTACCCAGGTACGATGGGGCAAAGGCTGAGCCCCCTGGCACTAGGCAAGAGGTGCCCCCCCTGCCACTGTGGACCTGCCCAAGGTTCCCCTAGCCCCTAGAAGTCGACCTAGGCATCCAGTGTGGACGCTCTAGGTCGACTTTGTAAGTTCCCCCCTAAGTCGACTTTAAATTTAAGTGTGGACATGCTAAATTGACTTAACTAAGTCGACTTTAAGTCGACTTAGATAAGGCAACTTAGCTAAAGTCGACTTAAATTAACAAGTGTAGACATAGCCTGTGAGTCCCTGCCTATAGCCTGCCTGGAGCAGTGCACTGGAAGCTTCTTCTTAATCTGGGATGCAAAGTGGTCCCATAGGGGAGTGCAAAAATGTCACTCAGGCCTGCGTAGGGTATTTCCTATTCATGGACTACAGAGCTGATTACCCAGGTAGTTTGCAGCCTGCATGGTAACATGATTTCTGACCCATGAGTTCCATAGTCTGGCTGTCTCCAGGCAGGGGAGATGAGAGCTCCCTGCTCCATTTGTTGTTATGTGCCGTGCCGCTCTCTGGATTTTGGAGACAATTTATGATACTTTTTCATATAAATATTTCATGCCAGGTTTGGTACCAATAGAAAGGTTGTAACTTGCTAGGAGTGATGATATGGTTTATATATAGGTGTTATTTCGGTAGTAGATGTTAGGAATATATTTGTTATATATGTGTTTCAACTTACTTGATTCTGGGAAACTCCCCAGACTGGACATCCACAGTCATTGTCTCCTTACTGGCCCATTAAGGGAACCACAGGCACAATGGACCTGTGGAGAAACCTGCTCAGTGAGTCACCCAGACTGATCATGTGACTCAAATCCATTTTGATTTGCAAAAGCTCCACACAGCATGGGGAAAGCCAGAGGTGATAAAAGGCAGCAGTATCAACTCCATTTTTTCTTCAGTCTCCAGTCCTCAACCTATTGACTCCATTTTTTCTTCAGTCTCCAGTCCTCAACCAACACCCGTCACTGGATCTATTCCTCTGCAACTGGACAAAGGACTGAGGCTCACCCAAGTGCTGGGTGTCTATCAGAGGAACTGGATACACCTGCAAACTCCAACTTCTTCCAAGGATTTGCTTTACATGGCTTCTAAATCATTTGTTATGTATGTGATTCACTTTGACCCTTTAACATCTCTCATATTTTGTTTCTTTTCTTTGTATATTAAATCTTTAGTTTTAGTTGCTAAGGGATTGGCTGATGGTGTGGTATTTTGGGTAAGATCCAAACCTATATTGTTCTGTGTAATGTGGCTGGGCCTTTGGGGTCAGAAGAACTTATCATCTCTTTAAGGCTATGTCTACACTTACAAAAGCTAGATCGAATTAGTTAATTCAAACTAACTAATTCAAACTAATTTTAGTTAGTTCATATTAACTTAATTAGAACTAGCATGGCCCCACTAGAATGCTAGTTCAAACTAGCCATGTCCATGCAGGTCACTTGCTTAGTTCAAATTAGTCAGTTGGATGAAGGTCAATCTGCCGATTAGTTCAAACTAAGCAGTTAGTTTGAACTAATATGGTCACATTGACTTAATTCAAACTAACTATTTTGAATTAAGGGTTAGTTCGAACTAAGCAATCAAATTTATTAGTTCAAATTAAGGAAGCCCTTAATTCAAACTAATGAAAGCCTAGTGTGGCCAAGGCTTAAATTAGTTCGAATTAAGCTTCCTTAATTTGAACTAACTTGCAAATATAGACATAGCCTAAGAGACTGTGCGGCTAGTTGGGGACCAAAGGAGCTTATGTGCAATAAAGGTGGCTGTTTCTATTTTGTTATGCTTCTTGATAACCAGTGTGGGGAATCAGAAACATGTTTTTTTACTGATTGGGAGCCTGACTTAAGTGACAGGCATCAGGACTGAAAGGGTTTTGCTCTAATTTTTGCAGCTTGCCCTGATTTTTGCATATTCAGGTGGTTATCCGAAGAGGCCCAGGTCATATGGACACTCAAGTGATACGGTATGATAGGTCTTCATGTGGAGGGAGTATATGAGGGGAAGGATGGCCTTGCAGGAAGGGTGGACTTCTCTGAGCTCCAGCAAAATTCTAGGCAGCCAGGCACCCTATGGTATCCATGTACTCTGGGCTGTGTGACTGACCAGTGGAGCACCCAACCCTTAAGGGAGGTGTCCATTACAATGATGGCTCTCAGTAAGGGAGGGTGGAAGTGGATCCTCACTATGGCCCTGGTCAAGTTGGACCATCAAGCCAGAGAGGAGCCAACGACAGAGGGAACAGTGACTCTGGAGCTGATGCTGTCCCTGGTCAGCTGCTAGGTCAAGTGGAGCCAACCTTATAGGCACCAAAAAGGGACCCCAGCAAAAGGTGTCCCATAGGTGCAGCTGGCCAGATGGATCAAGAAAGAAAGGCATTGATGGATCATAGTGCGAGGCTTGCAGTGAAGTGTGCCATCATGCTGCTCATCACATGTGATATATCATCTATAAGAAAAGCTCATGCCAAGGCTCAGTGCAGGCATGATCTTATGAAATTTATCATCTATGTGGATGACAAAACTGCCTTGTTTTCATATACGCAGATCCCCAAAAGATGGTATTTCAAAGACAACTTCTTGTCCCAGATGGTTCCTCTTTCTGCCCTTCTTGGGGATGAGAAAATATGGGAGAAAAACTCTCTTTCCTGGTATTGAGACAGCATGTGCTCGTCTCTATTGCTTCCTGTTGGAGTAGGAACTCTGCCTCTTATTGAACAATCAATTGGTGGGGGCGGAGAGGGGGGCATGTCTCAAGGAAGGTCTGAGTGGGAGGTTTGTGAGGAGGGAAGGAAAGGAATTCAGTGAAGTATCAATGACGGATAACCTTGAGAACCCAACTGGTCATGAAAAAGGAGTTCTATGGCACTTTTAAAGACTAACAAATGTATTTATCGCATGAGCTTTCATGGGAGAAAATACCACTTTGTCAGTTGCAAAGCGTCTAGACGCTAAACTTTTTAATCTTTAAAAGTGCCATAGGACTCCTTGTTTGTTTGGCTGACCTAGACTGATGTAAGCAAGGTTAGGAATCTGAGAGCCTCTCTTGCTTAGCAGCTAAGTAGGGAGGGGGGCCACTGATTTACCTGTGCTTGGTATTTGCATGACACTCAGCATAATTTCACCCAGAGGCTGGGCATGATGGAAGTTGGTATGTGTGACTGGTTCAAATCCTCTAAATCTGGTGTTTTATCAGAAGGGGGAAAGGAAATATTGTTCTTTCATGATATGCCACCCTTTGATTGTATATCTGTTATTGACCAAGGAGCTGATGGAAAAGTCTCCATCAGCAATAGAGAACTTGGAAAAGTGAGCAACCCTAGTTTTCAGACTTGTAAAACCAGGTGGGGAGGGGTGTGAGCACTAGCTCTGCTGGAGCTGTGCCTTAAGTCAACACCTATTTCCCCACCCACTGTTAAAGAACAGACCTAAAGATTCCTTGTAGAGGCTCTATTGTTACTTTGATTAAGCTGGAATCGCCAGGGAAACAGAAACTTCCCAGCGAGCTGAAGTCACTGATGAGGAGCTGAAATCACTAGGGAAGCAGAAACTTTCCAGCAAGCTAAAATCACCAAGAGCGGACAGCAGGTGGAGCCAGCGGACAGTGGGTGGAGCCACTGGTGCAAGGGAATGAAAATTGACCCTAAGAACTGCATATTGGTACAAGGAATACCTGAGGGGTTTGATGAAGGTACTATTGAGTCCACCTTAGAGGAACACATAGCTAAGTGTGTAATGCATGGGTGCATGTTTCAAAGGGAAGAAGGGACCTATGCAGTACTATGTAAGTTTGACAAGGAAAGGGAGCCCTTGTCAGTGCCAAAGGAGTTAGAAGTTGCGGGCAATGTATGAAAGATTGTAACTATGGGAAGTCAGTCCCCAAAGACTCCAACCTCAAATATAGGGTTCTTGAAGAAGATGAGTGCTTTCCTGGAAAAAGAAGGAAAGACTATGATTGACATTCCAGGTTTACTGGGCCTTAGCCCATTAATCCCAGACCAAGGGACAGCCTCTTCGGCATGTGTCTGGAAGAAGGTCTTAGAGAAAGTATTGGACAAAGCTATGCAGCCCCACCATGACTCAGGTGCATACCACAAACTAAGGTTATTTTCTGGGAGCCCTACACCCATACCTGGGGAAGAGGGATTTGAACCCTGGTTGGAATACATGACCGAAATGCTACAGGAGTGGGCTGTGCCTGACGTTGAGAAGCGAAGACGCCTGATAAAGAGTCTCAGGGGCCCAGCCCTAGATGTGATCTGCACGCTAAAGCTTGGTGACCCTGGAGTTAGTGTGAAAGACTGCCTGGAGGCTCTTAGCCATGCTTTTGGGAGAAATGAGAGTGCAGACAACATCTATTGCAAATTCCTCATGGTACAAACAAAAAAAGGGTGAGAAGGTTTCAGACTATGTACAGAGACTAGAGAAACTGTTACAAAGAGCTGTCATAAGGGGAGCTGTGGCTGGGGGAAGGATGGACCAGGCTAGGCTGGCACAGGTGGTGCGAGGAGTTCAACATCAGGACTTCATACTACTCCACCTTCAGCTAAGGGAACGACAAGAAAACCCACCTAGCTATTCCCAGCTGATCAAAGAGATTCGAGAAGAGGAAGAAAGGCAGGGTACCTGGGAGAATGGAGAGAATCAGTCCTGCAGGTCCACAGGTTCAGCATTTACCCGACCGCCCAGGGCATGGATGGTCAGTGGTGAGGAGAAACTGGCTCAACAGGTGCAGGTTCTGACAGAGCAGGTGGCTCAGTTGCAGGGCACCCACCAAACCACAGGAGCTGGTGGGCGTACCGGGGCCTTGGGTGCCATGGCCCAAAAGACCACATATAGAACGAGAGGCACGGTGGGACAACAACCTTTTTTCTGCTACCGGTGTGGGCAAGAGGGCCACAAGGCAGCGAGATGTCCAAACGAAGAAAATCCCACACTAGTATATCAAAAGCTGCAGACGACTCGAGGAAAGCCGGGAAACGGATGCAGGGTTTGGAAAGGGAGCCGTCCAGGCGGAAGCAGAAACTTTCCAGCAAGCTGAAATCACCAAGAGCGGACAGCAGGCGGAGCCAGCAGACAGCAGGTGTGACCAGCGGGTGGAGCCAGCGGACAGCAGGTGTGACCAGCGGGCGGTGCGGTGGAGCCAGCGGACAGGAGGTGTGACCAGCGGGCGGTGCGGCGGAGCCAGCGGACAGGAGGTGTGACCAGCGGGCGGTGCAGCGGAGCCAGCGGACAGGAGGTGTGACCAGCGGGTGGTGCGGCAGAGCCAGCGGACAGCAGGCGGAGCCAGCAGACAGCAAGTGTGACCAGAGGCCAGCGGCAGAGCCGGCGGACCCAGACAGCGTCTGCGGACAGCGGGTGTGAGTGGCCAGAGGGTGGTGTGAGCAGACCTTGAGGTGGCAGAGGACAATTGGAGGGGAGGACTGAGGGCTGACTCTCCCTTCTCCCCTTAATGGTGGAATGAGTTCTGTCTATTGGGTTTGGTGGGAATCTTTGCACTGTATCCCAACCAGTGCTGCGTTTTGATGTTGCTTTTATTTAGCCTTATTAAAAGTCTTGTATGTTACACTCAGACTTGTGCTTGCAAGAGGGGAAGTATTGCCCTTCTAGGGCGCCCAGGGAGTGGTGTGTAATTTCCCAGGAGACTGGGTGGGGGCTCAAGCTAATTGGTGGTGTGACATTATTTGGGAACCCCTAGGAATAGAACCCGGTCCTTTGCTGCTGCCGTCACGGCCTGGCAAAGGGGTTACACTAACATGGCTACCCCTTTAGAACTCATCACCTGTCCATGGTGATCTTGCTCCAGCTGTGGGCAAAGAAGGTGAAGTGGCCTCCAAAGATGATGGGTGGTAAAATAGACAGCATCGGTGGTGGTGCCTGGTTGTCAAGGGTGCTTGGGAGTACATGGATGACGTGGTAGTGGAAGGAGTCAAGAACAGAGGGTTACTTACCTGTGGGTGTCCTCCTTCGAGGCGCACCACACACATGCATTCTAATGTAGGTGTATATGTGCCATGGTGCACAGTCCTCCAGAAAGCTTTTTGCTCTTAGCCTATCCCCCACAGGGTCAGCGGCCACTTACCCCTGGTGTCCCGCGCTTGGTCTGCAGTATAATAGGTGGTGCTGACCCTGCCCCCCCTTCAGTCCCTTCTTTCTGCTAACTCTGGAAGTGGGGACAGAGGAAGGGTATGGGATGTATGTGAGCAGTGATCTCGAAGAAGGACACCTACAGATAAGTAACCCTCTTCCTCAAGGGCTATGTCTACACTTGCTAAAACTAGTTCGAATTAGTTAGTTCGAACTAACTAATTCAAACTAATTTTAGTTAATTCAAATTAACTTAATTTGAACTAGAAAAAGTTAGTTAGAATTAGCGATCCCCATTCATTTCAATGGCCGGCTAGTTCGAACTAAGAAATTAGTTCGAATTAACATGGCCACATTGGCTAATTTGAACTAGTTAGTGCGAATTAAAGCCTTACTTCTAACGCCCTATTCAAACTTATTAGTTCAAATTAAGGAAACCCTTAATTCGAACTAACTAAAGCCTAGTGTAGCCATGGCTTTAGTTCAGGGGTCCTCAAACTACGGCCCGCGGGCCGGATACGGCCTGCGAAGGACATTTACCTGGCCCCCGCCCCTGCTGCGGCCTGCCCCATGCGTCCGGGGCAGCGGGGTGGCCGTGGCCGGGGCAGGCTCCCGGTCTCCCACCCACCGGCCGCCTCGACTTCCCGGCCCGAAGCCGCCCCCGCCCCGCCCCCGTTCGGGTCCCCGCCAGTGTTTCCTCCCAGCTGCGCAGACTCGTGCTGCGGCCGGGCTGGGGAGATTCAAATCTCCCACCCTGAGCATGCTCAGACAGAGCGTGCTCAGGGTGGGAGCGGCCTGGCCGAGAAGCAGCTCTGCCGGCCGTCCCTGTAACTCCAAGCCTCCGGCCAGGTAAGGGGGCTGGGTACGGGCTGGAGGGAGACCTGGAGAGAGGTAGGGGGGACAAGGAGACTGGCCGGGTTAGAGGGGTGGGGGGGACAAGGAGAGGCCGGGTTAGAGGGGTGGGGGGGACAAGGAGACTGGCTGGGTTAGAGGGGTGGGGGGGGACAAGGAGACTGGGTGGGGGCTGGGTAGTGGTGGAGGGGACTATGCACGGCAGGAGTGGGGACTTCGTGGGGTGCTGGGGATGGATGGATGGAGTTAGAGGCCTGGAGAGGGGTGGAGGGGACATGGGGACAAGGAGACTGGTGGGGGCTGGGGAGGGGTGGAGGGCAGTGTTCCCTCTAAGCTGCGTGGGTGCGCGGCCATGCAGCGGCCGTCGCAACCCCCGCGCAGCACTGAGGGACCCCCGTGCAGGCCGGCAGCCCCCACCGCCCCCTCCAGAGCCCCAGGGCTGCGGCTTTGCCGCAGAGATCCGACCTGAACCCGGCCTCTGGGCTGGCCCTCCCTGCCCCCAGGGCGGAGCAGGCAGGCTCAGGGCCGGGGCATGTGCGCACGCCTGCCTGCCTGCCTGCCCCATGCGGCCGGGGCACGCTCCCGGTCTCCCACCGGCCGGCCACCTCGACTTCCCAGCCTGGGGTCGGCTCCGGTCCGCTGACAGCCTTGGCCTCCCAGCACGGGGCCAGGATCGGTCTCAGGTGCCGGGGTCTGCTCTGCCCTGCCCTGCCGGGGCCACTTTCGGGTCCCCGCCGCCAGCGGCCTCGGCTTCTTTCTTTCTTTTTTTTTTCTTCTTTGCCTTCCTTTCTGTTCTCTGCCTTCCTTTCTCTTCTTTGCCTTCCTTTCTCTTCCCTGCCTTCCTTTCTCTTCTTTCTCTTCCTATTTCCTTTCCTACCTTTCCTTTTTTTCTTTTTCTCTTCTTTGCCTTCCTTTCTCTTCTTTGCCTTCCTCTCTCTTCCCTGCCTTCCTTTCTCTTCTTTCTCTTCCTCTTCCTTTCCTTTCTTTTTCTCTTCTCTGCCTTCCTCTCTCTTCTCTGCCTTCCTCTCTCTTCTTTCTCTTCCTCTTCCTTTCCTTTTCTTCTTTTTCTCTCCCCTGCCTTCCTTTCTCTTCTTTGCCTTCCTTTCTCTTCCCTGCCTTCCTTTCTCTTCTTTCTCTTCCTCTTCCTTTCCTTTTTTTCTTTTTCTCTTCCCTGCCTTCCTTTCTCTTCCCTGCATTCCTTTCTCTTCCCTGCCTTCCTCTTCCTTTCCTTTTTTTCTTTTTCTCTTCGTCTTCCTTCCTTCCTGCTCTTTCTTTCTTTGCTTCCTTCCTTTCTTTCTTACTTTTTTCTTTTTCTCCTCCTTCCTTCTCTTTTCTTTCTCTCCCTTCTGTTTTAAAAAGCTTTTTAAAAATTAATTTTAAATAAAAACCTTTCTAAAAATTAAATTTCAATTCAAAATTCATTCCAATTAATTAATTGTGTTTAATTAATTTAATTCTATTTACAATCACTTTATCTTCAATTAATGCCTATAATTTCTGTCTTGTGAGTTTTCCCCAAAAATTTATTCAGAAAAAGTTTTGCACACGGCTTGAAAATTTTGCACACAAGCCGCCAAACCTAGAGGGAACATTGGTTACTAGTTGCCTACACAACAGCAGGCTAACATCGGTCAGTCCCACACTCTGGGCCTGGCTGGAGCCCACAGCACCAACAAAAAGTGTGTGGATTCATTACTGCCTGCCACCCAGTACCCAGAAACACAGGCCAGCAGCAGACATGATAGCTACGCGTTCACGTTTTTTTCTAACTATAATACGGCCCCCCAACAGTCTGAGGGACCGTGAACTGGCCCCCTGTTTAAAAAGTTTGAGGACCCCTGAGTTAAACCCTGAGCACATGGGCAAGTCTCAACAGCCCATCACCCAAGAAACAATTCTCTGTAGTAACTCAGGACCCACCCTATCTACCGTCCCTTCTTAGGCCACTTGCATATCCACCACCAGTTGCCAAAGATCAAAGATCAGTCAATTTCCAAAATAAGCCGTCCCTTCATACCATCCCCTCCATAAACTTATCAAGCTCAGTTTTGAAAGTAGTTATGTTTTTTGCCCCCACAGCTCCCCATGGAAGGCTATTCCAGAACTTTACTCCTTTCATGGTTAGAAACCTGCATTTAATTTCAAGCCTAAATTTCTTGATGGACAGTTTATTAGCATTTGTTCTAGTGTCCACATTGGCGCTGTACTCAAATAATTTCTCTCCCCCCCAACCTCACCCCCGGATATTTATCCCTCTGTTATATTTATAGAAAGCAATCATAAGGCAGGTTTTTCCACTCCACAGACCATCCTTGTAGCCCTTCTCTGCACCTGTTCCAATTTGAATTCATCCTTTTTAAACATGGGGGATGAGAACTGCACACAATATTCCAGATGGGGTCTCACCAGTGCCTTGTACAGCAGCACTAACACCTCCCTGTCTCTACTTGAAATACCTCTACTGATACTTCCTAGAATCGCATTAGCTTTTTTCACGGCCACATCACATTGGCGGCTCATAGTCATCCTGTGATCAACCAATTCTCCCAGATCCGTCTCCTTCTCAGTCCGTTCCAACTGATGCATCCCCAATTTATAGGAAAAATGCTTATTTTTCCTTAAATGCATGACCTTGCACTTCCCATTATTAAATTTCATCCTATTCCTAATATTCCAATTTACAAGGTTATCCAGATCTTTTTGTAAAGTATACCGATCCTTCTCTGTATTGGCAGTACATCCGCAAACTTTATTAGCACATTCCCACTTTTTGTGCCAAGGTCAGTAACAAAAAGATTAAAGAAGATCGGTCCCAACACAGCTCCCTGAGCGACTCCACTAGTAACCTCCCTCCAGCTTGACAGGTCACCCTTCAGCATGACCTGCTGTAGCCTCACCTTTAACCAATTCCTTATCCACCTTACTATATTCGTATTAATCCCCATCTTATGTAACTTATCTAATAATTCCTGATGTGGAACTGTATCAAACTCCTTGCTGAAATCTAAGTAAATTAAGTCCACCACATTCCCTTTATCTAAAAAAATCTGTTATCCTCTCAAAAAAGGAGATCAGGTTGGTCTGCCACATCTACCTTTTGTAAAGCCATGGCAGAGCCGTGGAAGGGAGAAGCAGGAGGGTTACTGATGGAGCTGGCTAAAAATGGAGCTGGCTTATGGGGAAACTTCAGTTTTCTGCTGAAGTATGGAGTCAGCACGGCACCAGCGCCAGGATCCCCTGAGAGTCAGAGCAGCATGCTCAGGGAGGAGAGGCAGCACTAGGGCTGGCGGGGTGAGAGTCACAAGGGGCCACGATGCCATGTGAGGAGAGAGGCGTCGCAGGCAGGCCCTGCAGTACAGTGGGGTTGGGGTAGTAACTGAGACATGCCACCCACTCCCCTCACCAGGGCCCCGCTCAGGCCCTCCCCAGCTGAGCTCATTTCTCAGTTCTCATTTCCCCCATGCTTGCCTCCCTAGCTCCTCACTCAGCTTTCCTCTGCCCTGGCCCTGCCCCATGCCTTCCTTTCCTTCCTGCAGGTGCCGCATGGCCCTTGTGCTGCCAGAGACCATGGGGAATCCAGGATCCAGTGGCTGAACAGTGGGGTCAGCCAGCACCTTTGGTGGAGGGGGGAAGCAGTGCAGCAGAGCGGGGCCTTTGGGGCAGGAACAGAGGTCCAGCCATGTAGCCAGTCAGCCAGTAGTGTGCAGCACGAGTAGCCAAATCTGTAGTGGACCTGGGACAAGCCCCCATCTCACAAAGACGTGCCAAAGTGGAACCAACAGAATAAACCAACATGTGTGTCCCCCTCCCTCCAGTGCATGCACTATGTGAGTGTGCACTGGTCTGAAGAGGGGCAATGCACCAATCAGCACTGACACGTGTAAACGCATCCATGCAAGGCCAGGAATATTTGCTTTGGCACAAGATACATCAGCTTGTTTGTCTGCAGTGTTTGTGATGTACCAACATGGTGTGTGCGTGTGCTATACGTACACAGGTGGGCGGGAGGGGGAGGATTCCATGTGTGGAGACTCTGTCCACATCCATGCATGAGCCATGCCCAGCTCATCGGTCTCTGTAGTTGGCCTGGGGCATTTATTATTCTTTATTAGTTTTTCTGCCTCTCTGACATATTCTTTCTCACTCTATCTCAATCTCTCTCTTTCTGGCTCTCTCTCAATCATCCTTGATTAGTTTCTCTGTCTGCCTCTCTTTCCTGTATTCTTTATCATGCTCGCTTGCTCGCTCTCATGCCGTTGCTGTGGAAGCAGAGTGCGTTCGGTAATTGAAGATCAGATGTGGCTCTTTTCCAGGCGGCTCATGGGTGCTCAGCTGCTGCCCGCTTGAGCAACCTCAGGCCATTCCCTAGCTCTTGCCATGAGCTGCTGCACAAATCCTAGACTGCATTTTGTAACATGCAGGGAAAGAGCACGCCTGCCCCCCCATCCTTGGGGTTGGACACTGAAGTGTGTGGACACTGTCGTTCCCCATGATGTCTCCCACTGGCAAAGCAAAACATCCTTGGAAAGAACCTTCCTCCCCATGAGGCGCACTGCACTGTCCTCTTTTCTCTCTCACCCTTTGTCCTGTCCCTCATCCCACTTTCTCCTCCTTCCCCTTTGTCTCTCCTGCCATGGCAGAGCTGGCCTCCTTGTTCCATTTCACAGACACTGGTGCCGTGCCATCATTCTCGGGAAATGTCTAGGGGCCAAGTAGCTGCGTTAACCCTGCTAGCACTGACAAGACACTTAGCTACTGATCGCCCCCTGCCAGGACAGCCAGGCAGGCAGCATGGCTGGAGGAGGAGCAGGCTGGCAGAGGTGCCATGCGCTGGCAGAACCCCCACCTGGAGCACCACTGTGCAGACTGGAGTCGATGTTTTCCTTAGGTACCTAGATCCTTTCCCTTTGGAATGGGAAAGAGAATCCACCCATCCCCCAAGTGTGGGCTGGCTGGTGTTGGGGTAAGAGGGGCTGTCTCTGTCTGGCCCCAGGCCCATGTTTTCATCTGTCCATAGTGGGCAGTTGCACTGCTGTGGGGGGCGGGGGAAGCTGCTGAAGAGGGCCTCAGAGCTTGGTCTGTGCACAAGGCAGGGGATGTCCTCTGCACCCAGCAGATGTCTGACCGTCCAGTACAGACAGGGTGCACACTGCAGTAATTGGTGGAAGATCCCCCTGGGCTGAGACAAATGAGGGGGTAGAGGGCCAGTTTTACGTGGCATTTAATGACAATGTTGACGTGTGTGATACCCACAAAAGGGTTGTCAGCCCACAGAAGTTGCTAGGAAACAGCCTCCTCCCCTCAGGGTTACTGATCAGCCAATGGCAGTCTGTTCCAATGACGTAATGATTCTCTCCAGTGTTTCATTGCTTGTGTGTATCTCTCTGTGCCAGGGCTGGGTGAAAAAACGCAAGCAACCTTTGCAACTATTCATTGAGCCCTTCCAGGAATGTACTTTGCCTGTGTGCCCCATGGGCTCCTGTCCTTGGAGCAGCAAGCTGCTTTCCTGGCACACAGCTCTGCAGAAAGCAAATTTTAATATTGGCACCAGACATGCTTGCACCCACCTCCAGTCTGGGAATGGAAGCAACACCATGTGACGGGTGTAGCCAACCATGAAGCAACACAGCTCAAAGGTAGTATATTTGCAATCAATCCACTAACAAGAGTCTGAAAAGATTTCTGAATTAATTCAAGGGAGGCACTAATGTAAGGGAGCTGGGCTGGGCTGAGGCTATTCCCACAGAAGAGAGACTAGCTGAATAAGTATGCTGCTGCCTATGATTCCCACAGGGGGAGTATGGGCAGGTTAATTTGTTACTGAACGGGTCCAGCTGGAATAACTCTTTTACCTGCAGGTATGGTTTCACTGAGCACTAAGAAAAGCAGTCATTATTCTCTAGATCATGCCAGTCCCTATCCTGCACACGCGCATAGGAAGTGCTCTGCTCCATTGTTGCCTACCCTCAAGGGAAGGCCTTGGAAACCCTGCCACACAGGTGAGAGGGAGGTGAACTTGTCCTTTGTGTGGGTCACCGGTCCTTGAGCCCTGATTCCTGCCTTTGTGTCTCCTCCAGTCAATCTAGATTAGGAGAGCCCAGCCCATTCTCCTCCTCCTGTGCCTTCTCTAGACCTTTCCTTGCTTCTTCCCCCCCCCCCCCCCACCCGCTGTGGGACCCCTACACTGGATTGTTAGAGCTGTGCTGGTTCTCATCTCTCTGGCCAGTTCCAGCCTTTGGCCTATGGCTGGGATCACCTCCTTATCTCCCAGCCTCCCAGTACATGACTCCATTAGTCCTGAGGAAAGAGACTGTGCAGGGAGGTCACTCGGTCCGGGGCCTCCTGGGACAACCTCCTGAATGTGCAAAAATCAGGGCAAGCTGCAAAACTGGGAGCCAAACTCCCCAAACACTGATGGGTGGTACTTAAACCAGTCTCCCTATCAGTCACAACCAGGCTTCTGGTTCCCCACACTGGTTACCACAAAGCATTCCAAAATAGAAACAGCTCCCTTTATTGCACTCCAGCTTCTCTGGCTCCCACCTAGCTGCATGGTCCCTTAAAGAAATAGGTTCTCCTGACCCCAAAGGGCCAGCCACATCACACAGAACAATATAGGTTTGGATCTCACCCAAAATACCACACTGATAGCCAATCCTTTAGTAACTACAACTAAAGGTTTAATATAAAAAGAAAAGAAGCAAAATATGAGAGGTGTTAACGGATCAAAGTGAATCACATATATACAAACGATTTAGAGCATGTAAGGCAGTTTGCAGGCACAATCAGTTCCTCTAGTAAACACCCTGCTCCTGCTCCTGGGTGGGTCTCAGTCCTTTTGTTCAGTCGCAGATGAATAGTTCCAGAAATGGGTATTGGCTGTAGATTATGGGGACTTGAGACAAGATGGAGTTGGGGCTTCTGCCTTTTATCACCTCTGGCCTTCTCCATGCTGTGTGGAGTTCTTTCCAATCAAAATGAAAGTCACATGGGAAAGTCCTAGTGGCTCAACAGGTTTTTCCTTGGGCTTATTGTACCTAGGGGTTTCCTTAATGGGCCATTAAGGAAACAATGGCTGTAGACATTCAGTCTGGGGAGTTTCCCAGAATCTCACAGGTTGAAATATAGATATAACAAACATATTCCTAACTTCTAATACAGATGCAATTCCTACACATAAACCATACAATCATTCCCAGCAAATTACAACCTTTCTATTGGTACCAAACACAGAATAGTTCCTATGGATCATTGCAATTATGAAATACTAATAAGAAGTAGCATAATAAATGGTCCCCTAAATCCAGGCAGCATGACAGTCACCATGGTGCAGGTGATTCCTTTTGGGCCAATGCCATGGGGTGTCTCAAAGACTGACAGGAAGACACTGGATCTGAGTCTGCATTTGGTGGGGACCCCTTGGAGTGGGCAGCTGCCAGGGGATGTGAACATAAGGGCTGCTGATAGCTGGAGGCTGCTGCCTGCCAGCCCAGCTGGTTTGCAAGGTTTCGTGCTCACTCCTAGCAGGCCATGCAACCAGCAGCTCACTGTGGCAGGCCCCCATTCCAGGAGCTGGAGTGCTGTCTCCTGGTGAGGTGCAGACAGAAGAAGGCAGGTGTCCCTGTCCATAGTTCTGGACTGACTGGTCCTGTGCAGTCGAGTTAGAAAGGCCCACCTTAAGTCAACTTGGAGTCCTGTGTGGACTCTCTAAGTTGACTTAATAAGGTTGACTTAAAATCGACTTATTTAAGTTGACTTATTTAAGTCGACCTAAATCAGTAAGTGTAGACATAGCCTCAGAGCCCACTCCCATAGCCTCCCGCACTGCCTGGGGTTACCGTCCTGACTGCCTGGGTAGGTCCCTTCCTGACACAGCTGCAAGATGCCCCAGCTGTCTGCAAATGGCAGGGGACCTTTCAGAAATGGTGCATCTGTGTTTCCAGAAGGCCCTTTCTCTACTGAGGCTATGTACACACGATCAGATTAAAGCGCAACATGGCAATCGTGCTATAAAAAACACATGACCTTTATTGCGGGATAGTGCGTACACACGTCGCTCCTTGCAACGCAACAGAATTCTGTGCTATATCTCGCTGTAGCGCAATGAATTCTGGGCACCTATCCCACAGTTCAATTTTCCCGCAATTGGCGCTTGGAATCATGGGATGAAGGAAAGGAACGCAAAGTGCCATGGGTAAACTCTCAGTTTCCCATGGTGCACTGTGTTCCCCTTGCATCTTCCTCATTGTCAATAGCAACTAGCGCCTATTTTCAGCAGTGCAGTGACGCACCGCACCACTTGCGAGCAATCACAACAGAAAAAGCATGGATCCTACTCAGATCTCCACTGTCGCCTTCAGCATTCTAAATACATCTTGGCTGGTTGCTCAGTATGCAATGAGCTCCGAATCAGACGAGGACGCCGAGGAGCAGGGGCTGATCAATGCCCTGCAGAGCAACAGCACCGCGTTGCTCAGCTCCTTCACCGATCATCTGCACACGGTGCAACGCCGTTTCTGGTCGCGAGAGACGAGCACCGAGTGGTGGGACCGCATTGTTATGCAGCTGTGGGATGAAGAGCAGTGGGTACAGAACTTTCGAATGCGGAAAGCAACCTTTCTGGATCTGTGTTCAGAGTTGGCCCCTGCCCTGTGACGTAAAGACACCAACATGAGGTCAGCCCTAACCGTGGAGAAGCGTGTTGCGATTGCTGTCTGGAAGATGGCGACTCCTGACTGCTACCGGTCGGTTGCAAACCAGTTTGGAGTCGGGAGGTCCACCGTCGGATTAGCCCTCTCATAAGTGTGCCGAGCCATCAATCGTGTTCTGCTACAGAGGACAGTGACATTGGGCAATGCTCGTGAGATTGTGGACGGCTTTGCTGCCATGGGATTCCCTAACTGTGGGGGAGCCATAGATGGCACACATATCCCGATTTTGGCTCCAGACCATCTCGCGACTGAGTACATAAACAGGAAGGGCTACTTCTCCATGGTGCTGCAAGCACTCGTGGATCACAAGGGGTGTTTTACAGACATCAATGCTGGGTGGTCGGGAAAGGTGCATGATGCCCGCATTTTCAGAAACACTGGACTGTACCGGAAGCTGCAAGGGGGTACCTTCTTCCCAGATGAAAAAATTACTGTGGGGGATGTGGAGATGCCCATAGTCATCCTCGGAGACCCAGCATACCCACTGATGCCATGGCTCAGGAAGCCGTACACCGGGAACCTGGATCGCAGCAAGGAGCAGTTGAATTACAGATTGAGCCGCTGCAGAATGACTGTGGAGTGTGCCTTTGGCCCCTTAAAAGGGCGCGGGTTATGTTTGTATGGGAGGCTGGACTTGGACGAGGACAACATCCCTGCTGTGATTGCGGCGTGCTGTGTCCTTCATAACATTTGTGAAAATAGGGGAGAAAAGTTTTCCCCAGGGTGGGCTATGGAGGCACAGCGCCTAGAGGCAGCATACGAACAGCCAGCCACTAGGAGTATTAGGGGGGCCCAATGAGGAGCTGCTCGCATAAGGGAGGCACTCAGGGAGCATTTCAATGATGCCCTCCCGTAGTTTCCTTCAAGGACGCATCAAGTGCACCTTATGAGATTTGCACTGTGCATTGTAGAAATAAAGCCACTCTTCAAATTTTTTGTTACTGTTTTTATTAAAAGATAAAAGGGGGGAGGGTGGTTGGGTGGGGGTTGGAGGGTTTACAGGTGGGTGTAGCTGCGGGTCTCTAAAAAGTAGCTCTGTGAGGGACTGGATGTTGCGGTATACCAGGGGGATGGGTGGCCTTCAAAGAAACGTTTTGAGGGACTACAGGGAGTGGGAGGCAGACACGGCTGAACTCTCTGGAGTGGAGCCCGGACAGTAATCGCCTGGGACTGCAAAGCAATCATGCTCTTGAGCAGTTCTGTTTGCTCCTTCATGACGCTTATCAGTTTGTCCCTATGTTTCTGCCTCCTCTGTTGGGATTCCTCTCTCCAGGCTCGATTCTCCCTTGCGGATTCCTGTGTTGCTTTCAGCAGCTCCTGAAACATATCCTCCCTGTTTCTTCGAGCACGCCGCCGAATGTTTCTCATGCGGTCAGCTGGAGTAGACACCGGCCTTGTGAAGGTCGAATCTAATAAAAAAAAGAATAATAAAGCTATTGTTAACACGTAGCCTAGATTACCATTGTAACCTTCCAGTAGCACATTCCACTGGAAGGTACAGGGCAGTCAATATCCTATGCTTTGCTGAAGTGGATAAGGTACGTCCTAATAGAAACCTTACTGGGGGGCTATCATTCTGCATTGGGCACAGAGATGGAACCCGATATCTCTCTCCTCAGAGTGCCCCTGCCAGCTAGAATACATCTCCTACATGCCACCGGATGCCAGCCGGGACCGTATGCTGCTGCCTTGTGTGCTGCCATGGTTCCCAGGGCTGTGCTTTGCAGCTGGCGAGGACGAGTATCCTTATACGGGAGCGTAGACACAGACACTATCCCATCTAACCTGAGCAGGAGGCTCTGGCGGTACATCGAGGAAACCTTTAGTGACCTAAATACAGATGATTTTTTGACAATCAGTGCTTGTGTTGATGCACTTCTAATGAATGCATAGTAAAGAGCGTGCACAGCGGGGACCGAGACAGCAGGCACCCCCGACCTGCCCCAGACAATGATTTTTTAGCGGGAGCCATAGCTGCACATAAGACAAACTTACCTGTACCCCCCTCTGCTGCCTCAGAGGACACGCTGCAATTGATGTCCTGGGTGGACGTCTCAGCGGGGGTGCAGAACAGCTCCTGGCTACACGCTGTTGCGCTCTGCTCCAGGTCATCCTCCATCTCCTCCTCCTCATTGATCACGTCCTCATCCTGCTCGGGTCTGGCATTCACTGGATGAGGGGGGGCCGATGTGTCCACAGGATTCTTGGTGGTTGTTGTGGGGTCCCCGCTGAGGATGGCTTCGATTTCCTTGTAAAACCTGCATGTAGCAGGCGCTGATCCCGAACGGCGGTTTGCCTCCTTCGCTCGGTGATAGGTTATTCTCAGCTCCTTCACCTTAGATCTGCACTGCACAGTGTCTCTATCATAACCTCTCTCGGACATGGCCCGAGAAATTATGCCATATGTGTCGAAATTTCGCCTGCTGCCGCGTAGCTGCGCCTGCACAGCAGACTCTCCCCAGATGCTGATCAGGTCCTGCACCTCTTCTGTGCTCCAAATGGGTGCGCGTCTTCCACGATGGGCCGCCATTGCTAGTGAAGATCAGAGCTGCACTCCACTCCATGAGGAAGAGAGCAGGAAGTGAAACAGACGAGAAATTTGAAAATCCCGGAAATCGAAACAGGGCGGGGACTGACTGTTTCGTCACGGCCACAGAGCGGGTGGGAGGAAGACCAGAGAGGACGACTTTGGAATGCTGGGACAGTTCCGGAGGCCAATCATTGCGCAGTAAGTGTACACACGAGTGGAAAGGCACAACAGCTGTTCCGCGTTAACTGCTACCACCCTCGTCGAGGTGGTTTTTCTATTGCGCTACAACTGGGCTGTTGACGCACTCTTGCGGCGATGTTTACTTTATTTATTTCATGGAGCTGGCATGGGCTGAGGGCCTTTGTGCATGCCAGTGATGTGAAATTCAGTAGAGATTTCCTTTCCAAATCTACAGCTGGATTGACAGCTCAGCATGCAATGCATTGTCAGTGTGCAATATGTGGTGAGTAATAAACCAGAAGCAGTATCACGAATGTCCATTCAGGGCAGAATTGTGGCCATGGTTACTCCTTCATGTTACAGAGTGATGTGAGGAGGAGTTATCCACACAGATGAGTAGGGGGTCACATCCTCAAACTGCAGTTTGTAGAGTGTGCTCTGCATAAGGAGCCGGTGGGGGGAGGTGAAAAAAAAGAGGGAAGGCAAATGAGTGAAGCCTGGCAAGGAGGTTAAGAACTTCTCTTTCAAATACTAGAAATCAAACCAGGAACATGAGCAAGGCAGAAGGCCCATTAATAAATAAGTATGAGGATTAAATTAATGATGACTCTCAAATGGCAGAGTCACTGCACAATGTTCTAAAATCAGGCTTTACTCAAAGTGTGCGAGAGAAGGTGGAATGAATAGAGCTATTGATAAGAGGTAGTGTGAACCTGCGGAGATCCACTAGGCTGGATCACCCAGGGAGGGGGCTGTGGGATCCAGCTGAGGACATAGACGCCACAGACAAGATCTCTGTGGAAACATCACAGAGAATGGGGGAGGAACCCAAGGATTTGAGAAAAGTGGCTGTGGTCCAAGTGCAAAGGAAACAAAGAATGCTCCAGGCTGTGGTACAATAATGGAAGCGAAGTGGAAGATCTAGATGGTCACAGCGCTGTGAGCTGTCTGACCAGGGCCTGGCCCTGTGGCACAGGTTCCAGCCTCTATCATCTTCACAGCCAGTGTTTTTCATCTCCATGAAATACTGTATCAGGCTGCTTAGGCCCCGTGTGAACAAGTAAGAGGCCAAGCTCCCCTGGTGCAGCTGCTACCAACTCACTGCTGGATGTCTGAGCTACCCTCTCCCCATCCCTGCTCTGTCCCTTTCCCAAGGCTCCATCACCTGCCACTGCCTGGCAGCTCCTCTCCTCTCCTCCGCTCCACCCTGCCTCTCTGGAGATCCCCAGACACTTCAGTTTAAACACACTGGATTAGATAAATTAGAGAGATTTTAAATGTGTTCAAAGATTGAGGGATAAATGTCAGAAATGGGTACAAGTGAAATAAAGATAAAGGGCAATCAGTGCTTAAATGAACAAACTATGATCAATACAAAGCAAAGTTTTCTCACCACATGCTCTCAGCAGCCTTATTGACCAAACATCTCAGGCCAACACCCGTGCTCAGCTCAATAGCTACTTCCTTTGGTCCTTCTGCTGCAGTGAATTGAGAGACAAAGAGAGGTAGAGGGGTGTGTTGGGGTGTCTGCTCCTCCTTTTGATAGTATCAGCCCCTCTTTGGGAAAACATTTCCAGCTGAGCTTCTGGAGACAAAAAGCCAATGGAGAAGGATGCTGCTTTTCCTCTCCTGTCTGAGGTTTCTTTTTCTCCCGTTCTTGCTTGATGACACTGTTGGAAGCATATTAAGCAGCATCCGCATTCCTTTTGTTTGAAACAGATCATTTTGCTAACCTCTGCTGTGGTCTGGAACATGTATTCATAGCATCATGCAGGGAAATCGTAAAACTTCATGGGCAGTGTTTGCCACACACACACTGTCTCAGGATCACGCTGACCCGCAAATACTGAATTTTCAGGTGGTGCTGCACAAGGAACTCTGTATAACAATGAGTGCAGGAGCGTGTAGGGGTATGTTCTGTCACAGTAGCTAACCATGTGTGGTCAGATTCTGTTACAATCCAGGCCTCACATTGCACTATGGCTCAGAGCTCAAAATAATCACTAATGCAAAACTCCTCCAGGATTATTGGGGTGGGGGGAGTGGCTTTTCCACTGTGCTTTCCATGTACTCGGCTCCCAGGACCTTGTTTAGAAAGCCCAGCTCAGAAACTCTTCCCCCACCCTTGCCAGCCAGTGGCTAGCTGATAGCTTCAGTGGCTCAATTTCTCATTGCCACCCACTCCTCATCCTCTGGGCTATTCTTCAAGCTGGCTATATTGCCAATGGGCTTCTGGTTTCCCTGTGCCTGACTGCAGGTTGGACCCAGCCCCCAGCAGCCTGGTTCTACAGGACAGTGCAGGTGGTATGTGCTGGAATCCAATTAACTGCTCTGGTGGGAAAGTCAAGGAGCGAGAGGCAGAAGCATGGAGGTCCTAACCAGGCAGAGAGACAGAAACCACAATTCTGGTCCACTGATGCAGCACTGTTGTGCTGAAACACTGATTCCTGGGGCACGTTGGCAAAAATCACATAGTCCAGGATCCCTGAAGGAGAGGAATGGGACTAGTCTCCCTTCCCCATCCCCCAGCTGCAGTTTCAGGTTCTTTGAAGACTCAGGCTGGTGTCACCATGGCAGTTACACCCGGTCACATTTAACAGGTTTTCCCCACAACCTTGTTGTTTGGCATGGGACATGCTCTGGAGCTCAGTTCCACAATGGGGAGTGAAGGCGGAGGCTGCTGAGAGGGTCAGATGCACTCACCAGCCTTTCCCTCAAGGATTACAACCTGAGATGGGTTAGGCATGCCGTCCAGAAGCCTGGGATCTGCCAAGGGATAACATGAGAGGGGTACTGTGGCAGCCAGCTCTGGTGTTTGTCCCAGCAGAATGGAGCAGCTCTCTGCTGTCCTCCATTCGCACTATGTCGCTTATGCTGGGTGGGGGATGGCAGCTGGGAATCCATTCCACTGGGTTTACGGTGGGGAATCCTCCATTGGACATTTGTGGGCAGAATCTAGCCCCCCCTTCCCCTCCACACACACACAAGTAGCACAAAGGGAGAGGAGCACAGCAGGGCAGGAGATTGTCGATCCAGTCTTACACGACATGACTGAATCAGCAGGGGTGACGTGAGCCAAGGCAAAGATTCTGTGATAGGGCCTTAAATAGGGACAAAAAAGGGGAAGGGTTTTCAAAAGTGACTATGGGTTCTGAGTGCCCAGCGGCAGATAATTTAAAGGGCCCAAGGGTCAGAAAGTGCTGAGTGTCCATGATCTGTGAATGTTCCACACTGAGCACCGACTGTTGCTGGAGGCTCAACCTTGGACTGGAAGGGATCAATACATTTAATCTGGGCGGAGTGGCTGGAACCACAGAAGACTGGGAGGAGCCAGGAGCTCCAAGGGCACAAGGCATCTCCGCGGGAAAGCGGGCTGTGGATGAGCTAGCAGCAGGGTTTGGCTATACTGGGATGCAGCCTGCACTTAGGGGTGCTAGGGCCAGATCCCTAAATCCAGACAGCATCACATCTGGAACCAAAGAGCCAGTGACAGAACAGGGAGAGTAGACCAATAAGTGAAGCTGGGAAATGTAGGAGGCAGATGAAGTGAAGTGAATCTGTCTAGATGGGCCAATCGGCTGCCGAGCTGGGGTGGACTTGCTGTACTAGCACCTGAGGGGTGAGGAGCACCACGGAAGGAATGGAACTGCTTAGAGGCCATTGGAGCAGAACCAGGGGGCTGGGATGAACATTAGGCTGAATAACAGGATCCACATCCTGTCGGTGGGACAAAGTTGGCACACCTGCCTCAACCTTTACTGCAGCCAGTGCTAGATTGCCACAGGAAAGTGCTCAGGGCAGGGCCCAGTGAGATTGGCCAGGAGCGCCCTGCATGCGGGCCTTCCAGAGCTCGCCTTGCCTAGAGATCCTGAGAGTCTGTGAACAATGTAAGTGGGGTGTGGACAAGAAGAATATGTGTTTGGGGGCAGTGGCAAGTGTGGGGTGGAGGTATGGAGCCATGTGCAGCAGGGCAGGAGGGGCAAAGCAGCGTTGACTTAATGAAAGCCTAGTGTAGACGCGGCTTAGTTTAAGTCTACTTGGCTATGTCTACACTTGAAAATTTAGGTCGACTTAGTGAGTCTACACCTAAATTTTAAATTGACTTTGGGGGGAACTTACGAAGTCGACCTAGAGCGTCCACACTGGATGCCTAGGTTGACTTCTAGGGGCTAGGGGGACCTAGGGTAGGTCCACGGGGACACCCCTTGCCCAGTGCCAGGGGGCTCAGCCTTTGCCCCATTGTACATAGGTACAATGGGGCAAAGGGGGTCAGGGACCCTGGCAGGGCCCTGCCCTGCCCTGTGGGGGGGCATGCCAGGCTCCCCCTGTGCCTCACCCCAGCAGGGAGGGCATTGGTGTAGTCCTGGGGTAGCCCTAAATCGACTTACCCCACGTCTACACTGGCTTAAGTCGACTCTAGGGAGTCAACTTAAGCCCTAAGTCGAATTAAAACTAGGTGTATTAAAGTCGACTTAATATTCATTAAGTCGACTTTATTTTCCTTAAGTCGACTTAAGCAAGTTGCTTAAGTCAACTTAAGGAAACTGTAGTGTAGACGCAGGGTAAATTAAGTCGACTTCAGCAAGCTTAAGTTGACTTAATTTACAAGTGTAGACGCAGCCCTTAAGCCTCCTTAAGTCGACTTAAATTGCCAGTGTAGCCATAGCCCTAGAGACAAGCATATGGCCCCCAGGCTTATTTCATGACCATAGGGGGGTTTGTTCAGTCCGTAGCTTTCCCACGCTCAATGGACACAGCTCTATGGCATGCTGCTCAGAGGGACCGCACCCTGCTATGCACTTAGCCCCCAGACTGGATCTGGCCTGGCCCAACTGCTCAGGAGAGGAGACAAGTGGGCACATGTCACTTATCCATAAGCTGCTACCTCTCTGCAGTGCATACAGGAGCTTCCTATCTCTAGGAGCCTCAATTATAGCTCCAGTTTTTCAGTCCATTGCCCAAAAGTCCATCCACCCACTTTTGCAACAAACATGTTTGGGACCCAACTGATTTCATTTTTGGAAAAAAAAATTGTTGACCCAAAGTTTCATCCCTCCCCCCTCCCCTTTTTTTAACCAGATTGCCAGACTTTTTCCTCCCACCAGAATGGTTAATAGTTGTATAATATGGACTGTTCCCTGAAAACATCTTGTTGCACATCAGTGGTCAAAAGAGTTGACTATATTTTAGAAAAGTGATAGAAAATAAGGCAGAAAATATGATAATACCACTATATAAATCTATAGAGCACCCACATCTTGAACAGTGTGTCCAGTTCTGGTCACCCCATCCCAATAAAGGAGATAGTGACATTAGAAAAGGTTCAGAAAAGGGCAACGATCATGATCAAGGTTTCCTTATGAGGAGAGACTAAGAAGATTATGACTGGTCACCTTAGAAAAAGCAGAGGCTACCAAGGTAGGATATGACAGAGGTCTATAAAATTATGATCAGTGCTATTTATCCTTTCACACAGTACAAAAACCAGAGGCCACTTAATTAAGTTAATAGGCAGCAGGTTAAATACACGCATGTGGAAGTACTATTTCACACAGCACAGCTAGCCTGTGGAAGGTATGCTGGGGTTCAAAAAGAACTGGATAAGTTCACGGAGAATAGGCCCAGCAAGGTCTGTTAGCCAATACGACGAGGAAGGCAACTGCATGTTCCAGATGTTCCTAACGCTCTGACTGCTAAAAGCCCAGAGAGGAAAATAGGGGTCAATCATATTACGTTCCATTTTCAATACACTCCCCCTGAAGCTCTACAATGAGCCAGAGCCATAGTCTGATCCAGCATGGAAGCTCATTTGTTCTAATGAGGCAGCCAGCTCTCTGCTTGAACAGTCAGGCCAGGGGCCATCTCACATATGCTAATGAGCTATAGTTATATTGATTACTGGCCTTCAAATGTCCTTTTCCCCCAGGGAACCAAAGATTTTGGACAGGTCCACATTGCCTGCCCTTTTTGGCGGCAGTTGAAGGGAGATATGCATCTTACTTAAATAACTTACATATCTGTGTTCCAGCCTCCCTACTCCCGGCACATCCACTGCGCTGAGTCGAAGAGAGGTGGCCTCCCTATGACTCAGCCCTACCCCAGTTGCTGAGGTGCAGCTTCGAGATCAAACTTCCTGATCGCTGAGTGGGTCTTGACAAACCTGAGCAGTTGATCAAGAAATTCGAACTGATGGCTGAGAATTTGCTGCTTTATGATGCATTTTTCATCCTATGTCCTCTCACATAAAGCCAGAGAAATATCAGCTGCTTCTCCCACAGCCTCTGTCTTGGAATGCAGAAGAGACATAAATGACAGTAGCCATCCATTTTCAGATCCAAAAAAAAAAAAAAAAGCAAGCAGAATTGGCCTATATTTGGACATGAGTGCCCTAGGATAGCCTGACAGCACCAACCACCCACCACATGACCATACAGGGAGGATGGCCAGAGCAAACATATAGGCCAGCTGAGTTAAAAACATAGAGTGACCACAGAGCAATCATACAGGCCAGCCACAACAAAGGATGATGCAGTCATTTCACATGGTGATGATAACACTCTTTCCACTCCATTGGTCTCTCCAGATGATCTTAATTGCAGCTACTGAAGTTAAACATTTTAAAATCAGCAGATCTAGATAATTAGCATCCAAGAGTTTTAAAAGAGGTGGCTCTGGAGCTTACTGGACCATTAATGTTCATTTTTGATATACCTTGGAATACTGAGGAGATTCCAGAAGACTGGAAAAAAGCTAATGGTCTGCCAGTATTTTGAAAGGGCAAACAGGATGACCTAATTATAGGTCTGTCAGCCTGACATCAATCCCTTGGCAAGATAATAGGTAGAACAATATAAAGTTCATATGCACACATGATATGGATTAAAAGATGGCTGGCAAGTCTCGGAATATTTAGCATTTTAGCAATGACCTGGAAGAAAACATAAAATTATCATGCAGATGACTCATATATTGGGGGAGTGGTAATGCCAGGTCACTGATTCAGGGTGATTTGGGTTGCTTGGTAAGCTGGGCGCAAACAAACAATATGCATTTTAATATGGCAAAATGTAATTATCTCTATCTAGCACATAGAATGCAGGCCATCCTTACAGAATGCAGGACTTTCTCCTGGGAAGGTGCGACTCTGAACGAGAATTGGGGTGGCAGCATAGAATCAGCTGAACATGAGCTGCCACACTGTGGCCAAAAGAGCTAAAGTGATCCTGTCGTGTATAATCTTGGGTAGGAAAGAGAGGTTGTTTGTTGCTGGAATCCTGTATGCAGCTCTGATGTCCACAACTCAGAAAGGATGTTGATAAATTGCAGATGATTTAGAGAAGAGCCATGAGGATGATATAAGGATCAGACAACATGCCGAACAATGATATACTCAGAGCTGAACAAAGAGAATGTAAAGGAGTGACTTGATTACAATCTAAATGTATCTTAATTGGGAACAAATATTTACTAATGGACTATTCGGTCTTGAAAGAAAGGTCTAACATTATCCCATGGTTGGAAGGACCCTAGACAAATTCAGACTGGAAATAAGGTGTACATTTTTTAAAATGAGAGTAATTAACTACTGTAACAATTTACTAAGAGGTATGGTGGATTCTTCCTTACTGACAATTTTTCAGTCATGATTTATAGACTCATAGACTCATAGACTTTAAGGTCAGAAGGGACCAGTACGATCATGTAGTCTGACCTCCTGCAAAATGCAGGCCTCAAGACCTCACCCAGCCACTCCTGCAATAGGCCACCAACCTATGACTGAGTTATTTACCTCCTTAAATCATGATTTAAAGGACTTAAGATACAGAGAATTCACTGGTAGGTGAACCATGCCCTGTGCTACAGAGGAAGGCGAAAAACCCCCAGAGCCCAGGCCAATCAGCCCTGGGGGAAAATTCCTTCCCGACCCCAAATATGGTGATCAGTTAAACCCTGAGCACGTGGGCAAGTCTCAACAGCCAGTTATCCAAGAAACAATTCTCTGTAATAACTCAGAACCCACCCCACGTACTCTTCCCTCTTAGGCCACTTGTAAATCCACCACACGTAGCCAAATATCAGTCAATTTCCAAAATAGGCTAATCATACCATCCCCTCCATAAATTTATCAAGCTCAGATTTGAAAGCAGTTATGGTTTTTGCCCCCACAACTCCCCTTGGAAGGTTATTCCAGAACTTTACACCTCTAATGGTTAGAAACCTGCGTCTAATTTCAAGGCTAAATTTCTTGATGGACAGTTTATAACCATTTGTTCTGGTGTCCACATTGGTGCTGTACTCAAATAATTCTTCTCCCTCCCTGATGTTAATCCCTCTGGTGTATTTATAGAGAGCAATCATATCCCCCCTCAGCCTTCTTTTGGTTAAGCTAAACAAGCCAGGCTTCTTGAGTCTCCACTCATAAGGCAGGTTTTCCACTCCACAGATCATCCTTGTAGCCCTTCTCTGCACCTGTTCCAATTTGAATTCATCCTTTTTAAACATCGGGGACCAGAACTGCACACAGTATTCCAGATGGGGTCTCACCAGTGCCTTGTACAGCGGCACTAACACCTCCCTGTCTCTACTTGAAATGCCTCTCCTGATACATCCTAGAACCACATTAGCTTTTTTCACAGCCACATCACATTGGCGGCTCATAGTCATCCTATGATCAACCAGTACTCCCAGATCCTTCTCCTCCTCAGTCTGTTCCAACTGATGCATCCCCAACTTATAGGAAAAATGCTTGTTGTTTGTCCCTAAATGCATGACTTTGCACTTCCCATTATTAAATTTCATCCTGATTTGGATGTTTTCCTAAAAGATCTGCTTTAGGAAATATTTTTGGGGCAGTTCTCTGATAAGTTCTCAGTTCATCTATAGACCAAATGATCATAATGGTTCCTTCTGGCCTTGGAGTTTATGAATCCATTAATTTCCAGGAATCAAGATCGTAATTAACAGATACATGGAACAGGTTGAGATGTGCAAAGAGCAGAGTGATCAATAAAGGGAGACTCCAGCAACCTCACAAAACCCCAGCTCACACTGGGAAGAGGTGGGAACAGATCTGTTCATCTTTAATTCTGAAATTACATGGTCACAGCAGCTTACAACTCATTTCCAGGAGGTGAATGATCTGGCGTGCAATGAGGCTGACTCAGTGTGGAAGCTGCAGGATGTATGTGATCCAGAAGTGGATAACTGAAAAGAGCTTTGTTTTACCTGATAGTGCGGATGGAAGGGGGGGATGAGCAGGGGATGGGAGTTGATTACTCCTCAAATCTCTTCTAACCCTAATCTTCTATGATTCTATGAAGATCAGATTCAAGGGATGGAAATTGTGGTTGAGTTTGGAAGAAGTGAGGATCTCAGAGAAGAATTGGCTGCAAGGGAGAACCTTGATTAGCATGATCATGAGATAATTCAGTTTAAAATAAAGGGAAGTATAAACAAAAATAGATCTGCAACAAGGGTCTTTGATTTCAAAAGTGCTACATTTAAAAAATGAAGAGAATTGGTTAGGGAAATGGATTGGATTGAAGAACTCAGGGAGGCTTGAGATTACTTCAAGTCAAAGTTGCAGAAGGTAGTTGAAGCCTATATCCCAAGGTAGGGAAAAACGTTTGTAAGGAAGGGTTGCAGAGCAAACTGGAAGAGCCAGCATCTGAAATAGCTGAAAAGCAGAGAAAGAAAGCAGAAAGCCTGCAAGGAGTGGAAGATGGAAGGGATCAGCAAGGAAAGCTACCTCATGGAAGTCAAGTTCTAAAGGGGTAGCTGTGTTAATCTATTGTAGAAAGACAACAGAGTCCTGTGGCACTTTTAAAGACTAACAGATTTATTAATCACATGAGCTTTCGTGGGAGAAAATC
>ML686217.1:1249901-1274660 GCA_007922175.1 Pelusios castaneus
AAGACTAACAGATTTATTAATCACATGAGCTTTCGTGGGAGAAAATCTCAAGCGTCTGACAAAGTGGGATTTTCTCCCACGAAAGCTCATGTGATTAATAAATCTGTTAGTCTTTAAAAGTGCCACAGGACTCTGTTGTCTTTCTACAATAGTTTCTACAATAGACTAACACGGCTACCCCTTTGGAATGTGTTAATCTAGTTCAGCAAAACAAATTAGGAGTCTGGTGGCACTTTTAAAGACTAACAAATGTATTTATCGCATGAGCTTTTGTGGGAGAAAATCCCACTTTGGCAGACACTTGAAGATGGGGAACAGAGTGGGATTTTCTCCCACAAAAGCTCATGCGATAAATACATTTGTTAGTCTTTAAAAGTGTCACCAGACTTCTTGTTTGTTTTTCTTGGAAGTCAGACAATCTAGGGATAAAATGAGAACTGCCAGAAGACAAGAAGAGGTGGACCTTGCAAAGGGAATTAAAAGCAATAATAAAAGTTTCTGTAGCCATTTAAATAAAAAGAAACAAGGAAAGAAGTGGGACCGCTAAGCACTGAGGATGGAGTAGAGATTAAAGCAGGAGCGCTGCTGCATAGGAAAAAGATCTGGGGCACAGGCCCCAAACCACCCCCCCCCATCCCCAGCCTTGCCCAGCTTCTGAATCCTCAGCTGCTATTTCCCCCACCGTGCCTGGCTTCAGAACCAAGCCTCCCCCCTCCCCCCCCCCGAGACACACACTGGCTTTCACGGAAGCCCAAGGCTGCCCCTCCCAGCTTCTCCACCATGTGGAGGCAAGGTGGAGAGGGCTGCCACGTGCCACCAAAAGCCCATGCCAGGATCCCAATTCCAGCGCAACACCCAACAGCCCACAAGACTGGGCAGCCAGCACCACGCACTGCACCCCTCCAGGAACGGATACCCCCAAACACCCCTGCCCCCACATCATTTCCAAGTTACTTAGATATACACCAGAGACACTGTGATACACCCCCCCGCCTATACCCCATACATCTTCCCCTTACACCCCCTGATAAATCCCAGCTGTCCAGACTGACTACGTACACTCCTGCTGGTGTGGACCACCTCATCAGCCCCCATGGTACCCTAGAAACACCCCCCCATAACAGAGCCCATTTGAATCAGGTCCAGCCACCCCTCGAGCCTCCCCCACTACATCTACTTCCCTCTCACCTTAGATGAAACCTCTCACTCCAGTTCCCACAGTCCCCCTCTCCTCATTTACTTCCTCCCCCACAGACCCCTAAGTATGACACAGGGAGGCATATATTTCAGCCCTACATGTGCCCCAACCCCCAAGTTTCCTTTCACAGCTCTATTTTCTAATAGCCAACACTTCCCTCCCATCAGGTTCCTCTGTTAATGTCCTCTTCCCTTCTTCCACCAAAGACCCCCAAATTAAACCCTCCCATTCCTCCCCCATTTCCTTTTACCCTGCTCCCTTCCTTCAGCTACCCCATCCCTACATCGCCACCCCCCATCTGTCCATCCCTCCCCCAAAGTATCCCTATTCCTTGGTCAACCTAACATTTCCACATTTGGAAACAGTGACCCAGGGTTGCCAACCATGCATTTTAGTTTGATATGAAGAGCTGTAGTTGATTTTTTTAAAAACCGATATGGTAAACTTTTTGCTGACATCACTAAAAACAACATAAACAATACAATAACATCATTATATCTCAAAGGGGTAGCCGTGTTAGTCTATTGTAGAAAGACAATCCTGTGGCACTTTTAAAGACTAACATTTATTTATCGCATGAGCTTTCGTGGGAGAAAATCCCACTTCGTCAGACGCTTTGAAGATGGGAAAGTTACAGAATGGGAGGAAATTAAATGCAGGGAAGTGTATGACATAGGATCAGGTCAGGCTGTAACAGCAAATCAAAATAGGTGTTAGGATTCAAACACTGGGGAACAGCACATAGAGGAGGGTGAGGTCAAATCACTTGTTGTAATGAGAGAAAAATCCATAGTCCTTGTTTAACCCCAGGACAACTGAGGCAAATTTGCATATAAGTTTGAGTTCTGCAGTTTCTCTTTGAAGCTGTGATTTGTTATTCATCTGTTTCAACACAGCTATTAACAAGTCAACAAGGGAGTGAGCAGGGAGATTGAAGTGTTCCCCTATTGGTTTTGTAGTGTTGCAATTTCTGATGTCAGATTTGTGTCCATTTATTCTTTGGCGCAGAGACTGTCCTGTCTGTCCAATATATAAGGCAGAGGGGCATTTCCGGCACATGATGGCATAAATCACATTGGTGAACGAGCAGGTGAACGAGCCCTTGAGGGAGTAGGTGGCTTGATTAGGCCCTGTGATGGTGTCATCAGTGTAGATATGAGGGCAAAGTTGGCAGCGTGGTCTGTTGCAGGGATATGTTCCTGCTTTAGTGTTTCTGTTGTATGATCTATAGTTGCTGGTAAGTATCCTTTTAAGGTTAGGGGGCTGTCTGAAAGCAAGGAGAGGTCTGTCTCCTAAGGCTTGAGAGAGTGAGGGATCATCTTGTAAAATAGGCTGTAGATCTTTGATGATGTGTTGAAGAGGTCTGGCTTGGGGGTTGTAGGTGGTGACCAGTGGCGTTCTGTTGCTGTTTTTCATGGGCTTCTCCTGCTTCTCCTTCTATGTGCTGTTCCCCAGTGTTTGAATCCTAACACCTATTTTGATTTGCTGTTACAGCCTGACCTGATCCTATGTCATACACTCCCCTGCATTTAATTTCATCCCATTCTGTAATTTTTCCATCTTCAAAGCGTCTGATGAAGTGGGATTTTCTCCCACGAAAGCTCATGCGATAAATAAATCTGTTAGTCTTTAAAAGTGCCACAGGACTCTGTTATCATTATATCTAAATGTCACTTTTCCGGATGCACAGTGGGGAGAGATGGGGAAGGCTGGGGGAGTGGTAGGAACCCCAACACAGCCAGGATTGGGGCCCAGGGACTCCAGGTAGAGTGGCATTTTGGCTCTACGGGGAGCACAGAGGGACACACTGAATATTGATTGCCCCGATAGTGCCTCTCAGACACTGCTCCCTCTTGAAAATGGTAAATGCTTCCCCCCAACCCCTCCGCCCCCCATGGAAGTTCAGACAGGTTGGGTAGGAAAGGGTTAAAGTTTACTCAATACACAGACTTCCAGCTAGCAATGACTTGCAAAATAGGCAACACTTAATACTTTACCTTTTTTGCAAGTCATTTTTTTAAGTGTCCACCCATCCAGGAGCCTGCAGGGGATTTGAAAACACCCTACCCCAGCTCCCAGCATGTGAGCACTTAACAGAGAGAGCACACAGAGTAATCTCCCTGCGTTTGGTAACGCAGACAGGGAAGCTGAGCTCAGAGCAAAACAATCAGAGCATGAGCCTTGATAGCCCAATGTCAGTGATGCCCCTGGACTAAAGATAAAATAAGCCTGGCCCAACACCTAAACATATACTTGGCCTTAATTTTTAATGAGGTCAGGGGTGGAGTGGTTAGCAGACAGCTCTGGCAAAGGCCAGAGGGACTGGTGCCCTAAAAGAACTCAGTAAGTCATTTTGCCCTCCTCCTGGCCCCACTCTTCTCCCACCATGTGGGCCCAACACAGCACCCTGGCTGGAACACCGAGGCTGCTCTGCTCCCAGTCCTGCTCTTCTCTCAAGTCCCACTGCATGGGCTCAGCAGTGGTGCCTGGCCAAAAGCACCTACTCTTCCCTTCTGGCCCAGCCCCTTTCCCCACCTCTACCACCTTCCACCTCTGTTGCTTAAAATGCTAGGCCCAGTCTGTCCCTGAATGAGGCTAATGAAGAGCTTAGAAGTAGAGGCAGGAGGATTAATCGGAATAAGGATGTGGAGTAGAAATTACCACAGCTGAGGTGGAAATCAAAGTCAGATGTCTTAATGGGACTAATCTGGGGTGCCTGGATAATCTCTACCTAAGAATAATAAAGGAACTGGCTCACGAAATGGAAAGACCAACAGCAAGCATCTGTAAACGTGGGTGTCCTGCCCTATGACTGGAGAATTGCTAAGAGAACCCGGTTTCCATTTTTAAGAAAGAGAAAAAAAGTGACCTGGGAAACTATAGGCATGTTAATTTTACCTCAGTTGTATGCATGGGATTGGAACAAATTTTGAAAGGGAAAGTAGTTGATGATGTAGAGTGGATGGCAATTGGGATAAAATACAGCAAGGTTTTACAGGTAGATCGTACCAGACCGATCAGAGCTCTACCTTTTACAGGATAGGTTGTACCACACCCATCAGAGCTCCTTCTTCCAGAACATTAACTAATTTTTTTAGATAAAGGCAATGCAGTAGATTTGGATTTTAATATGGTATTTCATACTGTTTCACATAAGAAATTATTAGTTAAATTGGAGAAGATGAAGATTAGTATGGTTAAAGGGGAGACAACAGTGGATCATACCAAAAGATGAACTGTCAGGCTGGAGGGAGGTTACAATTAGAGTTCCTCAGGGAATGGTCTTGGGACTGATCTTATTTAACATTTTTATAACTGACCGTGGCACAAAAAGTGCATGTATTCTAATAGCATTTGCAGATGAGATGAAGTTGGGAGGTATTGCCAAGACAGAAGGACTGGAATATATCAGAAGATGATTTTGACTACCTTAAAAAATTAAATAATAGAAATAGGATGAAATTTAATAGTGCAAAGTTCAAGGTCATGCATCTAGGGACTAATAAAAAGAATTTTTGCCATAAGTGTCAGACATAACGGTGACAGAAGGAGGAGTGAGACCTGGGGGTGCTGGTTGATCACAAAGAATGACTATGAGCTGTCAATGTGATGCAGCTGTGCAAAAGGCTAGAATGCATTAGGTGAGATTCCCTGACAGGGAAGTGTATGTATCATTACAAGGCAGTGGTGAGAGACCTCATCTGGACTACTGTACTCAGCTCTGGTCCCCCATGTTCAAGAAAGGTGAATTCAAACAGGGACAGGTACAAAGAAGGGCTACAAGGATGATCCACAGAATGGAAAACCTACCTTATGAGAGGAGACTCAAAGAGCGTGGCTTGTTTAGCCTAACCAAAAGAAGGCTGATGGGAGATATGATTGCTCTCTATCAATACATCAAAGGGATAAATACAAGGAAGGGAGAAGAATTATTTAAGTTCAGCACCAATGTGGACACAAGAAGAACAAGGTACATGAGGGACACAAAGGCCCAACAGGACACCCCCAGTAGAATGAAGGCAGCAGCAGGATGGAAGCAAGTCCCTCACCAATAGTGATAGCACAAACAAGGAGTGGGAGGCCGGTTCAAAGACATGCACACTTGACAGAAGATAAGGCCTAACTGGTCACAATGGGCTGGTAGTTAAGGCCATGTCCATAGATGGGCGACATACTAGTAACCTCTGATCCCAAAGTCAGCAAACACTTGCATAAAAGACAAACCACAAAAAACATGAAAAAGAAAGAAATAACAACAGTATGGAACCAGGAGGAGGAGCAGGAGGGAAGAGCTTGTAGGAAGCACCATGAAGTCAGTCTGTGTGCACATGGCTGGAGTTCTCTGAAGCAGCTCTATAAAATGTTCGCTTAATAAAGATCCAGTTTAGATTTACAAGTGCAAAATCCTTTCATGTTATTACCCAGCCAGAGCCGGATTAATGCCCCTATGGGCCTGGGGCTATTAGATTTTGTGAGGCCCTGACTGGCCATTGACCAGCCTGGGGGAGGGGCAGTGGCATGCCATGGATCTCCAGCACCTTGTGGCATACTTATGTAACCTTCAAGTGGGCTAAAATTCATTTAATTGCCCTTCTCCAGTGCCCCCCAGAAATCAATCCCAATCCCTATGGAGAAAGCAGCTGGAGACCCAGGATCCTGTCTGTACAGGACTCACAGCAAAGATTGCTCAGAATTACCCTCCCACATTAAAATACTACTAAAAACAAACATAACAATGAACTTTATTAACTACTAACTAAATAAACCTTATCCTAAGAAAAGAAAATACAATTAACCAAGAACAATCTCTACAGAAATCCCCGCATGAAAGATACCCAAGAGTCCCAAAGTCCAGGTGGAGTTCACCCAACTCTCAGCTACAGTCTTTGTTCCAGTGTAGAAGCTTGAGTGGAAAGAAATAGCTGTCCTCTTCTTCTTTCTTTGAAGGAATCTTCTGTAGCATTCCACGCAGGCTTTTCCTTCTCCTTTGCAACCAGCCCTCAGTCTCACATGCATGTCTGCAATATCTGATGCAGATGACTCCATTAGAGGGAGAAAACATCTTGTTCACTCCTGGCTCAGCTTCTCTCCTGAAAACTGAGCACATGGGCTCTTCTCAAAACAACTCTAGCCTGCTGTCTGCACAGACTGCTGCTCTCATGTGATCTGACTCTGACCACAACACATCACACCCGCAGGGCATCCTGTGGAGCATGCTCAAAATGCTACCACTCCCTGCTTCTAGAAGTTTCTAGTTGTGGGTAGCTAATCTGCCCAGCAACAGTAACCCACCCTCAGTAGGTCTCTTAAAGAGATAGCCTTTTTTAGGCATATGAGTTACACTTACAGAGGTGCCTCCTTCCCCATCAGTGGCAGTTGTTCCCTGCGGGGTGGGATGTGTCTGCAGGCCCATGTCCTGCTCTTACCCACTCCCCCTTTTTGGCACCAGTAGCAGCAGCAGGGTCAGCAGTGTCCGGGGGGGGGGGGGGAGATCAGGGAGGTACAGGGAGGGGTACAGGGAGGTTCTGTGGGCCCTTTTCCTGCTCTCCCCTGCTCTGGCGGGGGCTGCCATGAGGTGGGGGAGGTGGGCCATGATGGGCTCTTGTCCCTGTTGCTCCCTCCAGGTGCCCAGTGCAGAGGTAGAGGGGCCTGACTTCCAGCAATGGGTGCAGCCCCTCCAAGGAGGGCCTGGTCAGCACCCCTCCCCAGAACATGGCCCCCCTGGCATGCCACTGTGATTGGGGTGGGCTGGCATTCAGCATTGTGGTGTGGTGCTATGTGCAGCAGTGCTCTAGAGGCTGGGAGCTCTAGGGCTGGCCTGGGGCAGACTGGCCAGAGCATGGGAGCGAGGTGAGCAAGCACTATGGCATGTTGCAGGCTGATTGTGCTCCAGGGCTGGGAGCGCTCAGGCCAGAGGTGCTCCAGGGCCAGATTTATTTTTGCGGGTCCCCCCCTTAGCTGGAGTCCCTGGGCAGCAGCCTCTAAATCACCTGCATTAATCTGGCCCTGTACTCAGGGTATGGACTTGAAACACACTCCACAAAGCTCCAGGTGTAGGATTTTGGCTGCCCAGCATGGGGTGTGTTCAGGAAGGGATGGGAAATCTCCCTGCCTTTGCACACCATAGAGTGGAGTCATAATATGGGTCTTAGCATTTGAAGCAACCCAGTGGCTGCTGAAACAGTGGTTTGTTGTTCTGACCCTCTCAGTCTCGTGCTCTAGTACTGTTTTTAAACATAACCTCAAAACTTTCCACTTAGGTGCCCCTTTCTCCAGTTCTGCTGGGAACTACCAGGTCAGTGACTAGAACACCATGGGTCATTCCCTACATCCTCGATGCTTTGGTGTAAAACTTTGTTGTCCCATATAAGAGCACCCAAAATGGACTAGCATTTGTTCGTGTTCCTGGCTGCTTTCATTGGTGCTGCCTGTGGTGTAACTGTCTTATCTTGAAGTCTACAACTGGAGAAGTGGTTGGATGGAGCTTCATCTACATTCTACAAGGTGGACTTAAATCAAATTAGACTTTCAAGGAATCCTGACATTTTGTTTTTCTTGAAAAGGTAGCCTGGACTAATTCAGACAAGGATCTCTGTTAGAGTAAGTTGACTTGTTTTTTTAAACAAAAAAAATGACCGCATTTTTAAAAAACAATCTTTCACGAAAAGCTTGTATTTATTTATTTTATTTTACATTTTTTTTTTGGTCACAACTAAGAACGGCCACAATGAAGATGGTCAGGGCTAAAGGTTGCTGTTCCCATTTTTTCACCTTCCCGTTGCTACTCTGTAACTTCTCAAAACTTCTGCCCTAGAAAAGTCCCCCTGTAACTGTTACAATCTACTTTTGTCTTTTGCCCCTGTGTAGCTTTTCCAAAGTTGCAAAGATTTGAAAGAAAAATGAAAAAAATGGCAGGGAAAAAAACTGTCCACTGTTTGTTGTATTGCCCTCATGGCAGAGGAAAAAAGGAGAAAAGTGGAAAAAATGAAGTTCAAAATTTTAAAATTCAACATTTTGAAAATAGAATTTTTTTTAAGTGTTATGAAAAATTTAGGTTAAAAGGGTGGAATTGTCAATTTCCAACCAGTGAAAAAAAGATAATTCTGAAAACTTTAAATGTTTTGCAGTATGATTTTTCCCAGCTCTACCATGTCTTGTCTCCTGAGAAAATATTCTCTGTTTACCTTCCTGCTTATGTCAAGCAGAGCCATGCGGCAGATACCCTGACCACACATGCATGAGTGCCTGCAAAACGCAAGAAACACATTATTTTCCTTTCCTCTTTTGGAAAATTATAGTCTTTCCCTTTCTGATTCATGCATCTGACTTCTCCACCCTTGTGTCTTCACCTCCCATGGAGAAAGAGTAATTTCACCTGTAGGTAAATAACACAGAATCACACAAGTGCCTATTAGGCCAGAACTAAGAGCTCTAGAAAATTAGAAACAAGGGAGGTGAAGTAATAGATCTTTTCATCTTTGACATTTTGTGTCTCAAAAAGCTTTTGAGCTATTGAAAGTATCTCTCTCACCAACAAAGCTGGTCCAGTGAAAGATATTCCCTCCTCCACCTTCTCTCTCTAATTATGGGAGCAACATGGCTACAACACTGCCTAGCTCCAGGCAATGTCACTAATAGCAGGAACTTCCAGCCCCATGAGCACTGGCTCCTGCTGAGGACAGCTCTGGCTGGTCCTTGGCCAGGTAGCTGTGGGATGATACTGACTGAAATAAGCCACCCCTGTCCACCCCTCACTTGCCACCGCTGCCCTGCTATCCTACACTCTCCCCTACCACCCTACATAGCCACCACTGCCCTCCCTTCCCCTCGCCTGTCTTGCCACTCCTGCCTGCCTCCCCATGCTCACCCCTACCCTGCTCCCCACACATGGTTACTCTTGCCCTCCCTTCCCTTCTTTTGTCCCCTCCCCACCACTGCCTCCTTTTGCCACCCCTGTCCTCCCATCCCCTCTTTTGCCATCTCTGCTCTCTTTTGCCTTCCCTGTTCCCAACACTCTCATCTGCCACCCCACATAGCCACATACCCCTCCCCTTTCTTGCTACCCCATGCTCTCCCCTGCTACCACACATGGCCACCACTGCCCTGCTTCCCATGCTCTCTCCTGCCACACCACATGGCCACCCCTGCCCTCCCTGCTTTTACAGAACCAAATTGAGTTTATAAACCATTCTTCTTTTTTTACTGTTTATCTTTTATTAATAATGATATTAAATTCTAAAATCTGTGCCTTATCTATCCAAAACTTGCTCACTAGCCCCCACAAGTGAGAAAAGAATTGCAATATGGCCCCTTACCCAAAAAGAGTGGTGTGACAGAGTAGGCTCACCCCACATTAGAAAAGCCCAATATACACTTTGGGCAGCAGAAGTCCTGCCCTTTAAGCACTGCTGGGCATGCTCAGACTGCTGTCCCAGTATAAAAGGGAGCAGCTCAGCTCAGTTAGGGCTAGCCAGTATGGAGAAAAGATGGAGGCTGGAAGTGCCTTCCCTAGAGCTGTATCAGTCCCTGCTCTGGAGTGGAAGTAACTCCAGTTACCTCATCAGGAATTCTCTGTCAATTGCAGAGGGAGATAGTCAGGTGCTCACCTCAACTAGCTGGACTCAGGAACCTCTAGAGACAGGGCTGTCCTTAGGGGGTGGGGGTGAATGGGGTAATTGCCCTGGGCCCTGCAGTTACATGGGACCCGTGCTGTCCCACTCCCAGTGGGGCAGTGTGGGGCCTGTGCTATGGCCCAGCCACAGCTGTGCTTTATCCTGCTCCCTGCTGTCTTTAGCAGCAAGACAGGCTGGGACTGCTGCCCCTGGGCTGGTCCTCCTCCCTGCTCCCAGGGCAAAGTAGGCAGAGCAAGGGGTGGGGCAGATGTGCAGGGCCTGGCCTCTGGGCTTGTCTGCTGCAGCCTGCCCCTCACCACAGCTGCATGCTGCTAAGAAAGGTCTCTGGCTGTGGCTGGCCCTTGCTGAGGGCGTGGCCTCAGCTGGGACTGACTCCAAATGGTGGCCTCAGGTCCCCAGCTGGGGTGCTAGCTGTGGCAGCCTGGGGGTCCCGGCTGTGGCTGGGGCAGCGGCCTCGGTTAGAGCTCCCTGCTGACAGGCGGCCTTGGCTTCCCTGCCTGGGGCCAGCTCCGTGCCACCTAGGGCTGTGGCCTTGGCTCCCTGCTGCTCAGGGCCGTGGTAACCCATGTGCCTAAAAAAGGCTCTCTCTTTGAGAGACCTATTGAGGGTGGGTTACTATTGCTGGGCAGATTAGCTACCCACAACTAGAAACTTCTGGAAGCAGGGAGTGGTAGATTTGAGCATGCTCCACAGGGTTCCCTTCTGGTGTGATGTGGTATGATCAGAGTCCGATGACATGAGAGCAGCAGTCTGTGCACACAGCAGGCAGGAGCTGCTTTGAGAAGAGCACATGTGCTCAGTTTTCATGAAAGAAGCTGAGCTAGGAGTGACCAACAGGATGTTTTCTCCCTCCTATGGAATCTTCTGCAATAGACTTTGTGCACATGCATATGGGACTGAGGGCTGGTTAACCAGTGAGCTGACCAGATGGTGCTGGTTGCAAAGGAGAAGGAAAAGCTTGCATGGAATTCTACAGAAGATGCCTGCAATGAAAGAAGAAGACAGCTATTTCTTGCCTCTCAAGCCTCTAGACTTGAACAAAGACTGTAGCTGAGAGTTGGGTGAACTCCATCTGGACTTCGGGACTCTTGGGTATCTTTTGTGCGGGGTTGCTGTAGGGATTGTTCTGTTTAATTGTATTTTGTTTTCTTAGGATAAGGTTTATTTAGTTAGTAGTTAAAGTTCTTTGTTATGTTTGTTTTTAGTAGTAGTTTAATGTGGGAGGGTAACTCTGAGCAATCTTTGCTGTGAGTCCCATACAGACTGGATCCTGGGTCTCCAGCTGCTTTCTCCACAGGGATTGGGGTTTATTTCTCTGAGGCACTGGAGAAGGGTAACTGAATTAATTTTAGCCCACCCGAAGGTTACACCTGTGCTGATCCAAACTTTGTTAAAAGAAAGCTGGCTCAATTCTGGTTGTTCTGAAACTGTTCAGTCCAGAAATCAGAGTCCTACTTCTCTCAATTTTGCCTTCTAGATCAGAGGAGTCACTGCCCTGAAAAGAGGTTTGGGGTTGGGGCTTGGATTGGGCTTCTGCAGCCACCAGCAGGTGGCCCAGCCCCAGATCCCCAGCTGGGTCAGGGATGCATCCCGCTGCTGCCAAACCTCGTGGAGTTCTCGCCAGGGTCGTGGGCTGGATTGGGCTGCTGCCAACCTTTGCCAGGTCTCGGATCCTGCTGCTTGCAGGGCTGGATTGGGCTCAGGGGCTGGATCAGGGCTGTTGCAGCAGTGGGCAGAGCCCAGGCCCCAAACCATTTCTCAGGGCAGTGATGCCCCTTCCCATGTGTAATTCTTTTGCCAGACCAGATGCTTATCAAACCAAGTTTCCTGTAAATATCAAGAAAGAAATCTCCCAGCCAGCGTGGGCACGGGCCACTTGAAAAGCCAGCCAGGGGTTGGGAACCCCTGAATTCCAGGTCTTGTTGTGGGCTGCAGGAGGTAACTCCGTGGGCCACGTGTTTGAGACCCCTAGATTAGAGGTTATGTTTGAATGTGCCTATGTGACTGCGTGCTTCCCAATTCATGGCTGCCACTCCTGCCTCTGAGCCAGAGTCCAAGGCCCCAGGGCTGTCACAGTGAGAGAAGGCCTGTGGTTTCGCTACCCCTCTATCTAGATCTAATATAGCTAATATATTTAAAACACATAAGATCAGAGGCCTTTACAGACTGGCTTAAATATCTATGTTCTAACAACAATCCATTTTGTGTCTCTGCCATTGGACCTTGCCCTTCTGAAGCACAGAAGATTCTAGATTCAATTGCTGAAAGTGACTATCAGTTAGAAATTGTCAGGTTCCAGAACTCAATTGTCTTGAACAGCGGCGTTGCCGGCACCAGTCACACAGGGTACGGGCCCTGACTCCCAGCACCAGTGACCCTGGGCCCGGCCACTGGAAGTGGTGGGATCAGGCTCTGGTCCCTAATAAGGTTGACAATGGGCAATTGTCTAGACTAGAAAAGTTAAAGTCGACCTAACTTTTCTAGTGTAGACATAGCCATAAAGTCCAGAAACTCACAAGCTGTGTGGCTTACAAGAAATTCCATTATTTCTTTTTGAAGAGCATTGAACCACTCTGTTATGCACCCCTTAGTTAACCAATGAAGGTTGCTGTGCTGTAGCATCTTGTAAAAGAGCTTTAAAAAGACAATGTTGCAAGCTAGAAATTGCACATACATAGCTCACTAATCTCATCAAAATACCCCTTGTTTTTATCAAATTCCAGACAATTTACTGCACAGGACAGACTGGTGAATAATGCATTGAAGTGTATTTAATGAAGGGCATATCACTGTCATTGAGAGGCCTCTATTTGTAACAAGCAAGTTTACTCTCTGCAGATCAAAACCAGATTTTTTTTTTCTTCAGAAATGATCTCTCCTGTGATGTAGGTTACTAACAGTATTAAGGACAAAAAATCTTCTTTGAAATTTTCACCACCATAAAAATCTAACAAGCAGTGCTAGCTGGGCAGTGGTACTTAAATCACTTGATTCATCCACTACAAGAGACAAGTATTTGGTGTTTTTTAAAATTGAAAAGCAGTGTGGACAAAGTATCCTTGTAAATTACCTCCAATCTTCACAGTGCCATGGAGTCAGACGAGAGAATTTGCTGCCCATGGTTCCCAATCCCATCTTTGCTTTAATCTCCATCAGAAGCTTGTCCAGCATTTCCAATGTGCACTCTTTCAAAAGCTCAGCACCAGGAAAGGATTCTTCTCTTTAGCTAGTACCCACTTTCTCTGACAAAAAGCAGCTGTTGCTTTCTCTTGTCCTGTCGCTGATGTTGTGAGAATGCCATTGAAGTGTGATACAAAGACTTCAGATTTTCAATATTGTCATGTCTTGCCACACTGCCAGGAGGAAAGGCTGCACTGAAGTTATTGTGCTTTGATTCATAGTGGTACCTCACGCTGATGACCTTCCAGAGAGATACAGTGGTTTAGAATCTAACCCATGCCCAGTTCTGTCCTCCTGTGGTGGCACCTAGCCCAGTTAGAGATTGATGAGTCTGCTATAGTCTTCACTAAGAGAGACAGGGATTTTGGCTTATGCAGGAGAGACTCTAGCAGTAAGCTTCAGAGATTGCACGTTTGATATCGCTTCCCAGGGTCCATCAGTGTTACAAGTGTGGTGGTAGCAGTGTCAGAATGAGCTCTCCCCTACATCTAGTGATGAGCTAGGAAAGAGGACTTGTTTGCATGGAGACACCCCCCCTGCCTACGTGCTCAGTGTGATGGGATTGCTTTTCCAGCTGGTCACGTTTGGCCAGTGCTGGATCGCAAGTCACTTTGGCACTGGGGGAGAGGTGCTAGAGGGTTGTATGAATCAAGGGCAAAAGAACAGTGCTTGGCACACCCTGACTGAGGGACTTGCCCTCAACTATACTCCATTGTTAGGCAGGGGATGGGGTGTCAAAGTGCAGTGGGGTGGAGAGGGCAAGGTAATATCTGACTGGTGATGTGGGCTCATTGAAGGGGCCCAGGCACAATTTGCTGCTGAGGGGCAGGGACCAGCAAGCCCTACAACCTTGTCAGGGACAAACACCCAATGTTGTCTGTTGGCTGCTGGGAGATGATCAAGGCTGTGCCATGTGTGACCGGGGCCTCCTGGGACAACCTCTTGGACATGTAAAAATCAGGGCAAGCTGCAAAACTGGGAGCCAAACTCTCCAAACACTGATGGTGGTACTTAAACCAGTCTCTCTATCAGTCACAACCAGGCTTCTGGTTCCCCACACTGGGTACCAAGAAATCTGCCCAAAATAGAAACAGCTCCCTTTATTGTACTCCAGCTCCTCTGGCTCCCACCTCGCCGCACGGTCCGTTAAAGAAATAGGTTCTCCTGACCCCAAAGGGCCAGCCACATCACACAGAACAATATAGGTTTGGATCTGATCCAAAGTACCACACTGGTAGCCAATCCTTTAGTGACTACAACTAAAGGCTTAATATAAAAAGAAAAGAAGCAAAATATGAGAGATGTTAAAGTGTCAAAGTGAATCACATACATACAAATGATTTAAAGTTCATGTAAAACAGTTTGCAGGCTTGTTCCTCTGGAGTTTGCAGGCTTGTTCCTCGGGTAAACACCCTGCACCCAGGTGGGCCTCAATCCTTTGTCCAGTCGTAGAGGAATAGTTCCAGAGATGGGTGTTGGCTGTAGACTGGGGACTTGAGACTAGATGGAGTCAGGGCTGCTGCCTTTTATCATCTCTGGCCTTCTCCATGCTGTGTGCAGTTCTTTCCAGTCAAAATGGAGTAGAGTCACATGTTCAAGTCCTAGTGCAGGGGTCTGCAACCTGTGGCTCCAGAGCCGCATGCGGCTCTTTGGCTACCCCCTTGTGGCTCTGGACCTTCCCCACCAGGGGGACCTTGTGGGCAGTCTGCTCCAGGCCCCCTGCCATCGGGGATCCTGTGGGCAGCTGCACCAGGCTCCGGACTCCCCACCTCCGGACTTCTGTTCTTGCTTCCAGACTCTCCCCTCCTTCACCAGGGGACCTTGCAGCAGGTGCCTTGGCCCAGCTCCCAACTCCCCTCACCAGGAGGCTACACCTATTTTGGCTCTCAAAGCATTTGGTTATAAAAGGAATTTTTAAAAACGGCTCTTCTTATATTTTGGGTTGCCGACCCTGTCCTAGTGGCTCAACATGTTTCTCCCTCGGTCCATCGTACCTGTGAGCTTCCTTAATGGGCCATTAAGGAAACAATGGCGGTAGACATCCAGTCTGGGGACTTTCCCAGAATCACACAAGTTGAAGTATAGATATAGCAAACATATTCCTATCTTCTAATACAAATACAATTCCTACACATAAACCATATAATCATTCCCAGCAAATTACAACCTTTCTATTGATACCAAACATGACATAGTTCCTATTGATTATTGCAATAATGAAACATTAATAGGAAATAGTATCATAAATACTCCCTTAAATTTGGACAGCGTCACACCATGGATCTGCGTTTTGAACATCTACCTGCTCATGAGCAGCACAGGCCTGCCGTGCCCCCAATGCTTTGTTTGGTCAGCTTGTTAGCAAAAAGTGAGGGTTTTAGGCATAGCCCGTCAGACAGCCCCTCTGCTATTGTGATTCAACCGTGATACTCGGCAGCTATCATCTGCAGCTGAACTAATAGAGGGAAAACAAACTCACACTATGCTTTCTAACTTAAACAACAAGCGAGTTTTATTACAAGGAGATAACAACTGAGGTAAGTATGGATGAACTGAACCAAACACCCCAGTGATAAACAAGGGCTTTCCCACCCACCAGGGAGTCCCTTAATAATCACAGTTGTTCTTTGCCCACTCCTCCCCCCCACAGGGTGTTGGTATCCAATCATCCGAACAACAACTAGGTGATATGAGTGAGAGAGTCCAGGCTTCGGTCTGAGTCAGCACCAGGTAAATCGTCTTTGCCTATACACGGTCTGCAAATAAACAGATCCAGGCTGCCTCCCAGACGGACAGCAGCTAATGACTGCCACACAACCAGTTTTATTCAATCACTTTGGCCAATCGCAGCCCTGGGATTTTCCTGCCAATCTAGTCCCTTTTGCACATGGCACACTGGGCCTCTGCGCACAGCTCTCTGTCTGTTTTGCACAGGTTCTCTGACCGAAACTGGTGCTGGGCAAAAATTCCCTCTGTAGCTCACCTTGGCAGCCTGCCAACTGCCTCAGCCACAGCTGTCAATCAGCTACAGCCTTGGCTCTGGTCTCTCGCTCTAATCTAGACCCCCACACTCAAGGCAGGGCTATTGATTACCCAGAACATGTTTGCTAATAGGCTAGAAGTGGTGTCTCTAAATCTTGAGAAGCTATTTGCTTATAGGATAGACAAGTTTGCTTATAGACTAGAAATTGTGTAGTTAAATCCCAAGAAGCTGTCACATAGGGATCTTCTAAGCCAGGTTTCAGACCCTGGGCTCAGACCTGAGAGTGCCCAGCAACATGAGACTTGAGATCCCGAGTCAGCTGATCTTTGGGATTCACTACAAAGGAGGTTTTCTGCCATGTAACATACCCATTGCTTCCAAGGCCAAAAGGGACCATTGTGGTCATGTAGTCTGACCTCCTATACAATGCAGGCCAGAGAGATAGCCTGAATTCATTGATCTTTGAAGCAGAGCAAACCTTTTAGAAAAACAATCCTCCACAGGCATTGGTAAATTGTACTAATGGTTAATTACCCTCTCTGTTAAGATTTGTGCATTATAACCAGTCTGAATTTGTCTAGATAGGGCCTGCCAAGGCCAGCTGACTGATGAAAAAAGATTGTCAGATTTGCAGACAATGTCAATTTCTCAAAACCGAAACAATTTGTGAGAAAGGATTGCTTTTTTAGACAAAGCTCATAATTCAAATTGTGGGGGAAAAGAGTTCCAAATGAACAAAATGTTCTGGTTCCTGATCAAAAGAACTTTTTTGTTAAAAAAAAAAAAAAGTTTAATTTACTCATACTAAAAAAAGTTTGTTTTGTTGTTGTTTTTTAGGTCTAAATCCAAGTAAACCATTTTGAAACTACTGAAATGAAACACTGCAATAGGGTCAATCTGAATTAAAAAAAAAATATTGGGGCATGAACATCTCTGAGATATTGACTTTTTGTCCTGTTTGGGGATGGAGAGATATTTTGAAGTCTCAAAAACTCTTATGGGACAGGAAACCTTCTCCTGCCCAGTGCTAGTCTTAAGTGCCTTGGAGGTCAGCACACTCAGGTATTGGTGGACCCAAGAGGGGAACTGAGTTTCAGGACCCAAGACAAAGAATGCTGTGCTCAGGCTAACACATCAGACTATGGGCAAGTCTGCACTGCAAAATCATGTTGACATAAGTTACATCGACATACAGCCATCGCAGTAGCTTTTGCATGTCCACACTACACGCTTTGTATCAGCCATGCATGTCCTCCCTTAGAACGCTTCATAGATTTACACTGTCAGTGTGGGGCATTTTGGGACAGCTTCTGAAAGGCAGCAACAGTTGATGTCAGCAACACAGTGTCTACTCTATACCAATACTGCATCCACCTAACTCCAGTGACATTGACAATATGCCCTTCTGGGGAGGCGGAATCATTAAGTTGGAGCAGTAGGTGAGTTACATTTTAGTGCAGATGCTTGCAGAATTAGGTTGATGTAAGGCAGCTTATGTTGATCTAAGTGTGTAGTGCAGACCAGGCCTAAGGCTGGTCTATAGTGAAAAGTTACACTGGTAAAGCCATCCTAGGTGAGCTCAACTACCAGGCGAGGAAACAAGCTGGGAGACAGATCTCCAAGCCCAAGCATCTAAACCCCAAAGGTCTTTATTGGCTAAAACAATCCTTCTTATAAACCCTGCCTGGAAGCTGTGAGCCCCAGAGCCACAGGAGTGTGTAGGAAGCATTAACCCCATGAGAGTTGCTAGGGCCTGAATGAAGGATGAACCTCAGGTTGCACACAGACACCACACAGCAGTCTAGTCAGATCTTCACTCTGATTCTTCTTGGCACACTTCCCCCTCTGTGAGTTCACTCCCCTCTAAAGCCTGGATTCCCATGAATCCCACAGGTGGCCCTCGAACTCTTGGGCAGCCAGAGCAAAGCTGGCCTGCTGCCTGGGTTGAGAGAAATATGTTTCCACATCTCTAAAAGGCAGTTGCCAGCTAACAACACTTGTTATGGTGATAGAGCTGCGGCAATGAGACCACCGCTAGTGCTATAATTCACAACACTCAGGTTGTGGGTGGCCGTGCCATTGAGATTGAAAGTGCTGCCTAAGTTCTATTTCCTGGCCACTAGGGCTGTCTACATTAGGAAAAGTTAGGTCGACTTTGTTAAGTCGACTTAATAAAGTCGACTTTAAGTCGAGTCGACTTTATTAAGTCGACTTTATTAAGTCGACTTAACAAAGTGGTTTCCCTTAACCGGGACTTAGTAAGTCGACCTAACTTCCTTAGGTCTACCTAAGAAAGTGGACTTATGCGTCCACACTGGCCTTAGGTTGACCTAAGCAAGGTTAGTTTGAATACCCTGCAGTTAATTAAGTCGACCTAAGCGTTCATTAGGTTGACTTAAGGAAACTCCTTAAGTCGACCTAATGAAAGCCTAGTGTAGACAAGGATTAAGTTAGGTTGACTTAAGGAGGCTTAAGTTGACCTAACTTGCCAGTGTAGACATAGCCTAGGAGTCTAGATTTCAAACCCCTTCTCAACTCTCCAAAAATGGCCTTTTCAATTTTAGAATCAGCTGGTCCTCACATGATTTTCTATTCCCTAGGCTGCCAATCAGTCTCCAATTAAGGAGCACTTAGGATTTTGTGTGCCTAAAAAGCAGCCTCATCCAAACCTGCTGCTGTGGTGGACATGAAGATGGCACAGGCCTTGCCTTGCCTATCTTAACCCAGAACTGTTCTCAGCAGTGTTTGGATTTGCTACCGTATTCCTCCAGCAGCACAGCTGAGCAACCCATCGTTACTTACGGTCACTGTAATTCTTCGAGATGTGATGCAGACATATATCCTTTCATCTGTGTGCACACCCAGCACACCAGAGCTGGAGTGTTTACCTAGCAGTACTGGGGTGGGGTGGGGGTGATGCCTGGTGACCATTGCCCCTCCCCTGGCTAGATGATATGGCACTGCCCTGACCCCCCTCAGTTCCTTCACACCATGTAAAGAGCACAGACTCTGCAGCAGAGGGCAGGGGACACATATTTGCATCACATCTCAAAGAACCACAGTTATAGTAACTGTTTCTTTACTGGTGACAAATTCCAGAGGGGTAGCCCTGTTAGTGTATTTCAGCAAAACAAACAAGGAGGCCTGTGGCACTTTTAAAGATTAACAAATTTATTTGTTGAATGAGCCATCATGGGCACTGTAAAGGAGGGCGCAGTCCCTCCTAAGGGTCAGGGCAGGCAAACAAACAGTCTCTAGGGATCAGGTAAGTCCACAGATTCTAGGTAGGGGTAAGCGCAGGCAGAGTTGCCCTGTAGGGTAAAGGAGGAGGGGGGACGCAGATCCATCCATCTCCATTGCATCACAGCCCAGGGCCCTAGTTGTGGCCATGAGCCTTTCCATGAGGTCAGCAGGGTCCCAACTGCAACATGCTGAACCACTCGCTGGCCTCAGGTTGGGGTACCTGTGCTCCAGTTCCCCTGGGCCACTTCCTACGCCCTCTCCCAGCAGTACTTGGTCACGGCTCCCGCCGTCAGTCTCCTCAGGGTAATCACCCAGGAGCAGGATGCAGAATCCCTCCATGTCATCAGGGGATGGGAGATCTGGTAGGTCCTCCTGGGGATCGGCAAGTGGCACCTCCTCTAAGTTATAGCCCGTCAGGCTTGGTTGCCCTCATCAGCAGGGGCAGCTCCTTGAGGTCACAGGACATGGGCTGCAGGTCCAGGCTCCTTGTGGCAGAAGGTTCGGGGGAGACCTCTGAGCCCCAAGGTGCTGGAAGTTCCCCAGGACTCTCACGGAATGGGGGCTCTGGGAATACCTCCAGGACAATCTTCCGCCATGGGAGGTCCCAGCCAGTCCTCAGGCCCCAGGCTGTAGGCCAGCCCTCTGCCGGCCACTGGCATGGCCGGGGCTTTGGAGGGAGCAGAGGGGCCTCCTTCTCCTCTGGCGACCTGTCCCATCCCCCATCCCCACAGGTCCGCCTTGACGGGCATGTGTCTCCTGGCTCCACACACCTGGGAGCCTACTGGGGCTCCTTGTCAATCTCTAAGGGAGGCCACACCCCCTCCCTACAGGCACAATCCCAATTTGTCATGGAATTGTGCCCACAAAAGCTCATGTGATAAATAAATTTGTTAGTCTTCAAAGGTGCTACAAGACTCCTTCTTTGTTTCTTCATTATAGACAAATAGAGGATAGAAATCTGGCTAGATTATCAGGCTCAAAGGTAGTGATCAACAGCTTGATGTTTAGTTGGCAGCAGAGAACAGGCAGAGGGCCCCAGGGCAGAGGCGTCGTTGCCGTCGGGCTGGCAGGGCGTCGGCCCCGGGTAGAATAGCCTGAGCCCCAGCTCTATTTTCCCCAGCAGGCAGGTTTCCCCAAGGGAGAACAGTTCTGGGGCTCCCAATTTTTAGGGGCCAGCATTCCGGGGCCCCTAAAAATAGAAAACCCAGGCGGAACGCTGCGTTCCGCCCAGGGACCCCAGCAAAGCCGCAGACTCCTGCTGCAGCCAGGCTGGGGAGATTCAAATCTCCCGCCCTGAGCATGCTCAGACAGAGCGTGCTCAGGGCGGGAGCGGCCTGGCCCAGAAGCGGCTCTGCCAGCCCCGTCCCTGCAAGCCTCTGGCCAGGTGAGGGGGGCTGGGAGGAGGCGGTGGGCAGTGGGACCGGGAAAGGGGCAGAGTAGCCGGGAAAGAAGCATGGGGGAGGGGGACAGAGGAGCCGGGAAAGGAGCATGGGGCAGGGGGACAGAGGAGCCAGGAAAGGGGCCCCAGGCCTGATCTGGCCACGCTGCCTGCCCGTGATGGCGGCGGCAGAGGGGCAGGATCAGGCCCAAGGGACCGGCATGCGGCGGCGGCAGCAGAGGGGCAGGATCAGGCCCGAGGGGCCGGCATGTGCCAGCGGCGACGGGAGCAGAGCGCAGCAGCCGGCAGCATAGCCTGATCCGGCTCCTCTGCCGGCTGTCCTGCTCCGCCCCCGCAAGCCGGTCCCGGGCCTTTGTATCAGGGGTTAAGGTAAGGGGGGAACGCAGAGACCGGGGGAGTGGGAATGGAGGGATCCGGACTCACGAGTTGGTCAAACAAGGGGTCAGAATGGGGGGGCTGGGGAGGGATGGATGGAGTTAGAGGCCTGGGGAAAGGCGAAGGGAGCATGGGGACAAGGAGACTTGGTGGGGGCTGGGTAGTGGTGGGGGGACTGGATTGGGGTGGGGGCTGGGGGTGTGGCCTAGCTGGGGGGCAGGAGCTAGCAGGGAGTGGGCTGGGGGGCCACAGCCCTGGATCTTTTTTCTATCCAGCAATGCCCCTGCCCCAGGGATTGGTGCTGGGGTCTGTTTTGTTCAACATCTTCATTAATGATCTGGAGGAGGGAGTGAATTGCACCCTCAGCTAGTTTTCAGGTGGCAGTAAGCTGAGGGGAGTAGTAGATACACTGGAGGGTAGGGATAGGATACAGAGTGACCTAGACAAATTAGAGGATTGGGCCACAAGAAATCTGATGAGGTCCAAGAAGGACAAGTGTAGAGTCTTGCACTTAGGATGGAAGAATCCCCTGCACTGCTACCGACTGGGGACCACCTGGCTGGGCAGCAGCTCTGAAGAAAAGGACCTGGGGGTTACAGTGGACAAGAAGCTGGATAGGAGGCAACAGCATGCTCTTATTGCCAAACAGGCTAACGGCATATTGGGCTGCATTAGTACGAGCACTACCAGCAGATCGAGGGAAATAATTATTTCCCTCTATTCGACACTGATGAGGCATCATTTGGAGCATTTTGTCCAGTTTTGGGCCCGTCACCACAGGAAGGATGTGGAGAAATTGGAGAGAGTCCAGCAGAGGGCAACAAAAATGATTAGGGGTCTGGAACACATGACTTCTGAGGAGAGGCTGAGGGAACTGGGCTTGATTAGTCTGCAGAAGAAAAGAGTGAGGGGGGGAATTGATAGCTGCCTTCAACTACCTGAAGGAGGTTCCAAGGAGGATGGAGCTAGGCTGTTCTCTGTGGTGGCAGATGAGAGAAGGAGCAATGTCCTCAAGCTGCAGTGGGGGAGGTCTAGGTTGGATAATAGGGAAAGAGTTTTCAGGATGGTGGTGAAACACCAGAATGTGTAACCTAGGGAGGTGGTGGAATCTCCATCCTTAAAGGTTTGTAAGGTGTAGCTTGTCAAAGTCCTGGCTCGGAGAATTCAGTTGGGGTTGGTTCTATTTTGAGCAGGGGGTTGGACTACATGACTTCTGGTGTCCTTTCCAGCCCTAATTATCTATGATTCTGTGAACATATTTTGTAAAGCTCCATAAACTGAATTGCTTTGGTCCAAGAAATGTAGGGCTGAATGCTGCAGCCTTTTCTTGAGGAGTAATCCCACAGAAGTTAGTCTCCCCAACTACAGGAGTAGAGGTTTGTCAAATCAGAGCCTATCACCCAGATTTTGAAAAAATTCTCATGGGTGTTGGGTGAATGCCTTGTGATGAGCCTGTTCAGGATCCAGCCCTTGATGTGCCAAACCACAAAGCTCACAGACAGCAGCTCAGTGGCCTTCCAGACTACCAGGTGGAATCTGTAACCTTGTAAAAGCAAAGAGCTATAGGTTAAGGAAATCAGTGTGCAACTGGCTGCGCTTTAAGGTGTAAGGAACCGAACACCACTCATCCCTCACACTTACAAGTCGGGATGAAGATTTGCCTAAACTCCATTGGCTTTGCCAGCAAAGCTTCAAACTGCCAGACCCACCAGCCCACTTCAATGTATTTGTGGGCTGAGATAGAAATCTTGAAAATTTTTCTACTTCTAGACCCAGCGGCCTCCAAATGAGTCACTGTCTGGAGAGATCACAGAGAAATATTAGGCACCAATAAGCTTACAGACGTATCTGAAATCCCAGCATGAAGTCTGGTGTAATGGCACCGGTGGGCACAAAGGATATGTTTACACTGATGGCTTAAGTCGACTTAAACAAAGCCACATCCACACGAGGCTTTCATTAAGTTGACTTAAGAAATTCCTTAAGTCGACTTAATGAAAGTTTAAGTTGACTTACTAAGAACCACGAGGTAGGTCGACTTAAGACTGCTTAGGTTAACCTAACCCTTCTTTAGGTCAACCTAAGCCCAGTGTGAACGTTTAAGTTAAAGTGAACTTCGTTAAGTCGACCTAAAGGCAGTTAGGTTGACTTAACAAAGTGGACTTAGTCCATGTCCATGGACACCACTTTGTTAAGTCGACTTAATAAGGTCGATTTAAAGTGAACTTAAAGTTGACCTTATTAAGTCGACTTAACAAAATCAACCTAACTTTTTTTAGTGTAGACATAGCCAAAAATATTACAATGAAATATTTAAGATAAATTGTCATTGTGATACTGCATCAAAGTCTGTAAGAGAAAGCTATGGAAATTCCCTCCAAATCATCATTTTATGAAAGTTAAGTTGGAACATCATAGTCTGAAAGTCCCATATGTATCGGAGCTGAAGGTCTAAGGTTCTACAAACTACCTAATAAGCTCTGGCCCAGGCCTAGTCCTGGTCAGCTGGCTGCAGGCCTAGTTTACACCTAAAATATCAGTCAGCCTAGTTACATTGCTCCAGTGTGAAAACTAATGTACCCTGAGACATGCTCATTCCTACTCATGATACGTGGTCAAATAAATATAGACAATGTATCTAGGTTTTGCTGGGAAGGTCCTGGGTTTACATAGGATGTCTCAGTATTCTGGGAACTTCTTACCTGCAATGTCCTGAATTTCTACCTCATCAGCTCAAATGTTTGACTCCCCCCCCACACCCATAATTACAATTGTTGAAATATATGACTGCCCCAAGCAGAATGGACTCTGTGATTGCCAGGAGCAAACTGTCCCGTGTTATGAGCAGGTTCTCTGATTTTCCCCCAAATTAGCAGGGCTTTACCCTTTGATACTGCAAAGGTTCCCTGAGCATTTGGAATTGATTGGATGTGGTTTTCGAAAGCTATTATATTACAGACAGAAAAAGAGACAGTCGGGCCCTGCTTCTAGCAGCTAATTAATACCAATCATGATTTTATGGAAAACTGATTGTGTCAAACAGATTTCAGGTTGGTTTTTGAAGGGGATTACAAGTTTGGTTCATGAAGGCAACTATTCTGATGGAATCCACATGGACTGTCAGGCATTTGTCTTAGGCCCACAGAGACATATAGGCTTCAAGGCCAGAAGGGACCATCCCAATCATCTAGTCTAGGGGTCTCAAACATGAGGCCTGAGGAGTCACCTCCTGCAGCCCCTGACAAAACACGGAATTGAGGGTTTTCAAATGGCCCGTGGCCTGTGCCCCCGCTAGCTGGAGCCAGCAGCCGGGCTGCAGCCTCCTGCCTCCCACTCGGGGTCCTGCTGCCGACTGAGCTGAGCTCAGTGCCAACGGCAGTGCTTCTGGGCCATGCCAAGCCACGCCTCCTGGTCCTCCCGCACCCTGGGCCTTGGCAGCCACTGCCAGGCAGCTGGGAAGGAGCCTACCACTGCCAGGGAGCCGTGCTGCACTACACACCAGACCAGGCAGAGCCCTGGCCTGCAGTGGCGGGGGAGCACAGTGGGCCAGGTGACTGGAGCAGGCAGACTTAGTGCCCAGGGCCAGGTTAGGGCTCAGGTGTGCTGGTAGGAGGGGCATCTGGGGGTGTGAGGAGGGTTCCCATGGGGGGTCCGTGCTGCAGGAAGCTCCATGAGGTCCCTGTCGGGGGCATTGCCTGGTTCTTTCTTTCTTTCTTTCTTTCTTTCTTTCTTTCTTTCTTTCTTTCTT
>ML686217.1:1299212-1313033 GCA_007922175.1 Pelusios castaneus
GTGGGGCAGGGTCATAGATGGTGCCTGGCTGTCCTGTGTTGTGGGGCTGTCAGTGCTGCCCCAAGCCTGCACTGATCCATGCTTCTGCTCAAAGCCAGGCCTCTGCTTCCAGCAGCACCTCTCTGCAAGTCCCATCCTGCTCTGAACCACGGCACTCCAGGCAAGCCATGTTGTGAGCCCTGCTTCAGGCCATGCCCCCGCCACAAGCCGCATTCCAGCTGTGAACCCTGATGTAAGCCATGCCCTGCCTCTGAGTCATACTGTGCTTGGGGCCGTGCCCTGGGTCCAAGCCACATCCTGCTGTCTGAGTCCTTCCTGAGTCCAGCCCCTGTTCTGAGTCGTTCCCACCAGCTCAGCTGGCCCTCTGCAGGCAATGTGGGTTGGTTTGGGTCAGTGTGTGTAGGCCCAGGCAGCTCTGTGTTTCTGGGACTGCTGGCTAGAGCCCTGCATGGATACAAATGTATGGATCTGCATCTGCAAGAAATGGTCCGTAGATATCCATGTTGTATCCGCGGATGCGGCTATAATGAAGATATCCATGGATATCCACATATTTGCAGGGCTCTAGCTCTGCACAGGTAAAAATGTGTATCTGTATCCTATAGGCATCTGCAAGAAATGGTCTGCGGGATATCCACAGTATATCTGCGGATGTGGATATAATGTGGATTTGCAGGACTCTACTGCCGGCCTCTTGCATGTCCACACCGTGCTCCTCTGCATTCCAGGGGAAGAAGGCAGGGCCTGGGTAGGTGGAGGAGCCCTGAGGCAGAGCACATGGTGATGTAGGGACTCAGATCACAGAGCAGAGCAGTGGAACAGTGTATCAAAGCTGGTTTCCTGTGGCCATTCCCAGCATGTGGGGCAGGGTGGAAAGGGAGCTGCTGCTAGTGGCCCTGCTCCTGGCGGTAAGGTCAGCTGATGCCTCTGTTCCCAGCAAGGCACTGTAGCAGGCTTGGCTACAGGAAGGAGCCAGTTGGCCTCTGCTCTATTCTACTGTCCTGGGTGGCCCTAGCCTGTGGGGAGAGGCTAGCACTGGTTACTCCTAACACCCAACAAGCGTGGGCCAGAGCATGGCAGAGGAGGTAATGCTGAGAAAGGCAACCACACCTGAGCTCCCAGGTCCCTCTGGTTCCTGACAGCTGATAGGAGACACTCTGCTTTTGTTTAGCCAAGGTCTCTGCAATGTGTCCAGCACCATGGCGTGTAGGTCCCCCTGCGGCACTAAATCGGTCATGTGTTGGGAGTCAGTAACCCAATAGCTGGGGTTGGTTATAAGGCACATAGGGGTAGGGTTTGGGGTGGGCATTTGAGGCTGGTGGCTACTTTTGGAGGAGTCTCTAGCTCTAATTGTGAACTTAGCCACTTTGCTGGGAGAAGGCTGAGCCTGGGCCCCTGCTGGGGCTTCCCCGGATCAGATGGGTAGGGGCAGCTAGCTGGGGGTGTGGGAGAAATACGCTGTGCTATGCCCTCAGGTTGCTGCCTCCTCCTTTCTGATGTGTGTGGAATAAATGGTTCCTGGAACAAAAGACTGCCCCCCTCCCTGCCCTCTGTGTCAGCCTCCGGGGTTGTAGCCTGGAACTCTGCACTGCTGTTAACATCCGCAGGTTTGCAATGAGTGAAATACGAAAAGGAGTGATGACACAACCAGGACAGCAGGCCTTGTGCCATATATCAATGTGAGATTCCCTATCTGGGCAGCAATGAGAAGCCACAAGGGTTTCTGGGATTGCAAATAACTAGTGCTTTGCTCTGAGGGTTAGTGCTGAAGTAGAGAGCAGTAATGAGAAACAAAATGTCATGTTCAGGTTCCATAGTGAACGGCTCCTGGAGATGAAAGGGGCAGGTCCCACACCTCTGAGGTATTGTATCGGGCTGGCTACCGCTTCAGGCAGACATCACTTCCCCAGCTACACACAGTTCAAGTTTCAAGGTTTTCTTCACAGCTGTAATAACTAGACATGTAATGTTCCACTGGAAAGCGTTAATAGCTGTCACCAAGCAAGTCTTTGAGCTGCAGCTTGGCCACAGACCTAATTAAAGTCAGCAGGAATGCTAACCGTAACTCACAGCAAACTAAGAGACAATTTAATGGCGCTTTGGATAATGATAGCTGAAACAATAGGAAGTCACTGGCCAAAGCACTGAGCAGCACAGCCAGCCACAAGCTAAACCATGTGGGCCAAATGATGTCCCTAGGTTTGACTGCAAATTCAGTTTTTGTACACGTGCATGTGCGTAACCAGAAAGCCAAGAGGAAGCCAGAGAAGGAGTGGTGAGTGTGTCCCTGGGCTGAGGGGCTTATGATTTGCTAGAAAGGCAGGCCCACATTTCTAAGTAAGGAAATTACCTACTGTTTGTTCCTCCTGCGTTCTGGAAACATTGTATATACTTTATAAACAGGATTGCACCCCTGACTACTGATGACTTGCATCATTGACTTCTTCACCTAACGGGTATGATACAACAAGGTCTTGGATACTGGATAACAACTCAGGTCAAAGGCACAACAGTTTTTGTTTGGTTGGTTTTTCCACCAAAAGCTGAGGTGAAGGTGAACATTTCTAAAGTAGGGGTGGATTCTGTGGGAGTGTGCACAGCTATGGGACTGTGGATACATGGGATTCTGCTTAAAAGGTTATCTAGTTATCACTAAAGAAGTGTTTTTTCTATATACCAGTCACAAAAATGCCAAATTATGAAATTTCTGTTTCCCAGAGCTAGTCGAGGGCAAACTTGTAGCATTCCCCACAACAATATCCAGCAAGAAACCTAGTATGGCAAAAAGCACTGACCCCTGGAGTACAGCTATGCAAATAACCAATTTTTGGGTTGGTGGTAGATCTGGGGGAAAAAAAAAAAAATATAGTTTCAGGTCAAATGGTTTTGAAATTTTTAGTGAAGCAGAAAAGTAAAAAAAAATATTTGGGCTTGAATGCAATATTTTATTTCTACAATTTTTAAATGTTCCTGACTTTTAAAAATAAAATTAAAGAAAAGGTTAAAATTAAAAAAAAAGTTAAAAGTGAAATTGTTTTGGTTAAACAAAAATAAAATAATGAAACCAACACAAGTTTGCAAAATATTTGCGCATCATTGAATCTGCATTTTTTTTTTTTACTGAAAAAGGTTTCAGTCTCGAAATTTGCCCACTGCTGTAGAAAGTGGGACTATTGCAAGACCTGGACTTATTGAATGTGCGAAGTACAATGGGGTGGAGAATGGCAATTTGGTGTATAACCTTGAATTGAAGAATTTAAACTCTACAAAATCCAGTTATCAAGAGAAAGATGAATTACACATGATACTGAAAAGAATCGTCTCTCAAAACCTAATCACCGCCCTGCAACAACACTGTGCCAAGAAACTGAAAGTGAAACCAAGTGAACAGATTTGCATTTTCTGGCTATAGAGAACTGAATGCAGTAGCTGAAGGCTGGATTGTACATTGCCAACAGCAAAAGCAATCTGTGGTGCCATTGGCAACATGAAGAGAGAGGTTTGCTCTTGACGTGACATTTTTGTGCCGACATTGGCCCTGAGGACTTGAAGATGTTCTCACATGGTGGAATGGAGCAAGGACGGCTGACACGAGAGCGGGCTGGAAAAACTTTGACAGAACATCAGTGAATGGAAGTCACTGAAATCAAAACACTTCACAAAGTTGTGTCAATGTCACTGAAACTTGGTTTAGGACATAGACAAAAAGAAAAAGTTCCAAAAGGACTCATCCTGCTTCTCTAAAAGTCCCATTTTGCCATTTTCTGAACAAAATCTTTTGATTGTTCATGCTGAAATGACTCATTTCAAAATGTTCTTTACCATGATCTATATTACACATTACAGTAAAATATACATTTTTAAAAGTCAAAATTGAAACAATACATTTTGATTATCAAAATAAAATGTTTTACTTGCTCTGAAATGAAGTTTTGTTTCCTTTGCGTAAAGTTTCAGTATTTTGATGTTTATTCCATTTGGAAACTAGGCCATATTCCAAACCCTTGAAATCCTTCCCTAAACAGAACTTCCATGCCTCAGCCAGCTCTAGCAGATACCAGCTGCAGATTTGCCCTGCCTGGCAGGAGGTGTTCACTGTGCACTGTCATTGTGTTTGGTTGAAGCAGCTACAGTACCTGAACCAAGGGCATGGACGGACAGTGCTGCCCATCCCCTTCCCATGACCCTGCACAAAGCAAGGTGCAGGCTGCTTGCCATACCCTTGAGGGCCATTTCTTGACTCGCCGATGACCTACAGCTTTTATTTAAAAATTCCACATTATTTTCCTGTTGAAGTTTTCCCCTCGGTGTCCTTGGCTCCAGCTCAAAACAGCAACAAAAAGCTGATTGACCACTAAGGCTCCAGAGCCATCCTCATTCCCACCCGCCAAGTTCTATTTGGTGGAGCTGCTAGCGCGGTAAGAAAGGATCTGAAAATCCCTAGCCACAGAAATTCACTGGAGAGGCGGGAGACAGATTGGAGGGGTGTCAGGAAAGGGTCACATGGCCCAGACTCCTAGGAGGGCAGATGGCTAGGCTAGGAACAAGCCAGGATAGGTTGCAAGAGAAACAGAGGGACCGACTCTGGACTGAGCAAGTGGGGCCCGCATGCTCTGTCATGAGTCCACAGGGCCTGCTCTATGCCCAGTGTGGCAGCAACTCCTGTAGTGTGCCAGGCTCTAAGGGAGGGAGGTGCAGGGAAACGGGCTGAGGGGTTGCAGACAGCACACAGGGACGTGGTGAGAGGGACAAGGGAGGTAGGCATCAGGCTGGGAGAGAAGCTCCCCAGATCTCCTTATAGTTCTGAGGTAGCTGGGGCTCCCCTCTGCCCCCATTGGCTTCAGCTGTGTTGCTCTGGGCACCGCCCAGGCAGAGGGCTACTCTCGGTTGCCTGCCATGTTTCAGTGAACAGGAAATAGAAACATGACCCCAGTGCAATACAGAAGGGGACAAATTAGTGCAGCAGTGACACAGCCCACCCCAAGCACCCCTCTGAAGCTGGGGTAACCAGTGAGGAAGGGCCCCACAGCATCTGAGCCACTGGATGGGCTGGCTCATACTGAATGATGATAGCCCCCTGCTCAGGTTGTGTTGTGAAGGCCAGTGCTCCCAGTTCTCTGGTTCATTTTTCATGGTGTGCTTCGTAAAGAATGCTTGGTGCAGATCCAGTGAGCGCTGGTGGTGGGACCAGCTGGGATGTCACTCAGGGCTGTGCGCACCCTGGCCTGCTCTGCCTGTGAGCCATAGGTGCTGATTTTTGGTTTTGCCAGTAGCTCCTCTCCAGGTTTCTGCCAAGCCTAACCATCAGGTTGGGTCTGGCTCCCCCCACCCCACGTGGCTTCCTGGTGGGGCTTTTCCCCTGCCCACCCAGTTTTTCTAGGGGGCCCAAGGTTTACTTGCCCGCTCCTGGCTTCTGCTAGGCTAGGGCCAAGGCTAGGGTGCTGCTCCCCTTTCCATGGCTTCCCCAGCTAGTAGAAGTCAATGGTGCTTTTTCTTTCCCACCCTCTAGTCGTCTGTCTCTTGGGGCTAGGGGTTAACTCACTGCACCCACCCCTGGACGTTGTCTTCTGGAGGTGCTAGCTGGTGCCCAGTTTTCCAGAGGCCCCACATTGGCCACTGAAACTGGGGCAAATCAGGGCAAGCTGCAAAACAGAGCCAAACTCTCCCACAAAACACTGAAGGGTGGTACTCAAACGAGACTCCCAATCAGCCACACACCATGCTTCTGACTCCCCACACCCGTTATCATGAAGCATAACTAAAGAGAAACAGCCCTCTTTATTGTGCTTCAGCTCCTCCAGCTCCCACTTAGCCACACAGTCTCTTAAAGAGATAGGTTCTCCTGACCCCAAAGGGCCAGCCACACTACACAGAACACTATAGGCTTAGATCTTACCCAAAGTACCACACTGCCAGCCAAACCTTTAATGACTAAAACTAAAAGATTTAAATATAAAAAGAAAAGAAACAAAATGAGAGATGTTAAAGGGTCAGAGTGAATCACATACATACAAATGATTTAGAGAACATGTAAAAAAAAAAAGTTTAGAAGAGTAAGGAGTTTGCAGGCACAATCAGTTTCTCCAGTTGACACCCAGCACCAGGGTGGACCTCAGTCCTTTGTCCAGTCACAGATGACTAGTTCCAGAGATGGATGTTGTCAGGAGAATGAAGACAAAATGGAATCGGGGCTGCTGCCTTTGATTTTCTTTGGCCTTTCCCATGCTGCCTGCAGTTTTTGCCAGTCAAAATGGAGTTGAGTCACATTATCACTCTGGGTGGGTTTCTCCCCAGACCCATTGTATCTGTGGCTCCCTTAATGTGCCATTAAGGAGACAATGATTTCAGACATGCTGTCTTAGGTGTTTCTCAGAATCACACAATTTGGAATACAGATATAGCTAATATTCATATCTTCTAATACAGATATGATAGCTGTACATACAGAATATAATCATTCCTAGCAATTTACAACCTTTCTATTGATACCAAACATGGCAAAGCTCCTATGGATTATTGCAATTATGAAATATTAGTATGAAAAAAAATCACAAATGGTCCCCTAAATGTGGACAGCACCACACTCTCCCCTACCTAGCCCTGGTCTAGTAATTAGGATCCCTCTGCTGTGACTTACCTGTTGCTTAAAGTCTGCTTGGAGCCTGGCAGGCTGCTGGGAGGGGAGCTGAAGGCTGCAGCCACACATGGTATCAGCCCATTCATGCAGATATGAAGGAGGCAGTTGTTCACAGAGAGAGGCATGAGATGACCCAGTGTGCATCTCCAGGTGAGCAGCAGCCAAGGCTGACTGGCCCTGCGATGAACCACCTAGGCCTGTTCCTATGCCTTCTTTTTCTGTTAGTGCCAAGGGGTGGGGCAGGACTCAGGAGTTGCCCCTCCTCAGTGTTCCTGGCTGGAGCAGGGTGGGAGGTTCTGGTGAAACACATTAACAGCTAATGGGTGCAATCAACAGCTGATGGGCAGGCAGGGTCAAACAGCATCTGCAGCTGCTTGTGTGAGGAGCTGCCAGCCGCCTGCTAACAGCTCTCACCCGACCTAGGCCGATGGTCACCCACTATTTTTTCTAGGGATGCCTCAGCCCTCAGAACCAGTGGGGTCAGTGCCTGCACTGCTGTGACACATGGACTGGACCCTGATGGCTCTGACAGGTGCCCTGCATCCCAGGGGCCAATGGGAGTCAGGCTTGTCTCCCTGAGGGCCAAAGGAGTGCAACCTTCTTTCCTTATGCAGTGATTTATAAAGACAAGGCTGGAAGCATGGCACACCTGTGCAAATGTGTGTGGGATGTGTGGGTGCATGCGCTTGTGTGTTCCAGCAGAACCATTCCAGTGATCCAGACCCATTATTTCTACTGAGCCTTTCTTTACAAGGCAGCTCCTGTGGGGGCCAGGCCTTGCCCAGCTCTCTGGGCCTGGTGGGCTCGAAGGGCAGGCACAGGTGAGCTGATGGGGGACTCAACTGACATGTCTAGTCTAGCTGCTTCCTCCCTGCTCCCTTGGCTTTGCCCAGGTCCTGCTTCCAATCCCAGACCGTCCCTTCACAGCTTGCACCTTGAAGCCTACAAAGCAGGGGGCAGAGCTCCTCCAGCCATGCTCTCCCTAGGGCTCACAGACTGCACTTGGCCCAGAGGGTTTATTTTAGTCCGCTGGAGTAAAGGAAAATTAAATGGAATTTCTGAGCCATTTCCCCAATAAATAATGGTGTTTGTGTGTCAAGTGAGGCCATGTACACACTACAGGAATAATCATGCAACAAGCCCGTTGCGCTTTAAAAGTCACGTGGTTTTTGTAGCGCAGGATCGTGTACACAGTCTGCCGCTTGTGACGGAACAGAGCCCCCCCCGCAATTCGTGATTTCACAAGAAACCCAATTGAATTGTGGGAACCTATCCCACAGTTCCATCCATCCTGATTTGGCGCTAAGAATCCTGGGTAGAAGGAGAGTAGCGCTGAGCACCATGGGTAAAGTCTTGGTTTCCCATGGTGCATTCTGTTCCCCTTGTGTCGCGAGAGTTGCTACTAGCAACTCGCGCCCATTTTCAACAGTAGCGCATTGCTTCCCGGAAGTCCTTTGGCAGCAACATGGATCCAGGTCTGATCTCGACTATCGCCTTCAGCATAATGAATACATCTCGGCTGGTGGCACAGTATGCGTTCAGCTCTGAATCAGACCAGGATTCGGATGACCCTGGGCTGGTGACTGCCATGCAGAACAACAGCACCGCATTGCTGAGCTCCTTCACAGAGCATCTGCACACGGTGCACCGCTGGTTCTGGTCACGAGAGACAAGCACCGAGTGGTGGGACCGCATTGTTTTGCAGGTGTGGGATGATGACCAGTAGCTACAGAACTTTCGAATGCAGAAAGCCACATTCATGGAACTGTGTGAGGAGCTAGCCCCTGCCCTGCGACGCAAGGACACCAAAATGAGAGCTGGCCTCACCGTGGAAAAGCGTGTCACAATCGCACTGTGGAAAATGGTGACTCCAGACTGCTACCGCTCGGTCGTGAATCAGTTTGGAGTTGGCAGGTCGACCGTCGGGTTAGCACTTTCACAATTGTGCAGAGCCATTAATCGTGTTCTGCTCCAGGGGACAGTGATATTGGGCAACATGTGGGAGATCGTCGATGGATTCGCGGCCATGGGATTCCCGAACTGTGGAGGGGCAATAGACGGCACACACATCCCTATTCTGGCTCCGGAGCATCTTGCGACCGAGTATATTAATAGGAAGGGCTACTTCTCCATGGTGCTTCAGGCACTCATGGATCACAAGAGGTGTTTCACGGACATATATGCGGGGTAAGGTGCATGATGCTCGCATTTTCCAGAACACGGGCCTATACCGGAAGTTGCAGGCAGGGACCTTCTTCCCCGATGATAAAATTACTGTTGGGGATGTGGAGATGCCCATAGTCATCATAGGAGACCCAGCCTACCCACTGATGCCTTGGCTCATGAAGCCCTATACTGGAAATTTGGATCCCAGCAAGGAGTGCTTCAATTACCGGTTAAGCCGGTGCCGAATGACTGTAGAGTGAGTCTTTGGGCACTTAAAAGGCCGCTGGCGCTGTTTGTACGGGAGGCTAGACTTAAATGAGGACAACATTCCAGCCGTCATTGCGGCGTGCTGTGTCCTGCATAACCTCTGTGAAAATAGGGGAGAGAAATTTCCCCCTTCATGGGACGTGGAGGCTGAGCGGCTAGAGTTTGCCTTCCAGCAGCCAGCCACTAGGAGTATCAGGGGGGCACAGCTGAGAGCTGTCCGCATAAGGGAGGCACTTAGGGTGCATTTTAGTGATGGGGACTCATAGGATGCATTGCATCACTGTGCAGTAGTGTTCCCAAGCACTATTGGGTGCTGACTGGGGGGTGGAGGGACGGTGCCGGTGGGCATGTACTGTACTATGCTCGAATGAGTGAATACTAAACATGCAACAACTAATCTTATTGTGTATCAATAAAGACACTGTGCAAAGTTCAAGTGATTCAATTTTATTATTATAAAACATTAAATATTTACAGTAAGCAGTGCCTGCAAAAGGGGCTATAGATGCGTATAGGTGCGTGTCTCAATGCCATAGCTTGGTGCAGGAGTGGATGTAACATTGTACCAGGAGGGTCCCTGATCTTCAAAGAACTGCTTTGAGGGAGAATGGGGCATGGGGGACAGAAAGTGTTGCTGTGGCTGCGGGGGGGTGGGGGGGGCGAGCCTGGAGCAGCTGGGTCTGCAGACCAACCATGGTCTTCAGCAGTTGGGCATCCTTCTGCTTCTGCCTCTTCACATTGTTTTCTTTGCGCTCCTGCCGGCACTCCTGCCTCCATTGTCTAGTCTCCCTTGCTGATGCCTCGTTGGACTGCATCAGCTCCTGGAAGATATCCTCCTTGCTCCTGCGAGGCCTCCTCCTTATCTGTCTCAGCCGGTCAGCTGGCGCAGACCACTGACCGGCGAAGGTCATTTCTAAGGAAAAATGAAACATCATAAGTAGTGCTATTGTTCTCACTTTGGTTAAGGAGCTGGTAATATGCTCTCCCGCCACATTCCGCTGTGCCCACGGGACAGGGCATTGCCGGGGACTGAAAGGGCTTTTGCAAAGGGAGGTTCGGGTTGCCGAGACAAGACACACAGCTCCGTGAACTATTTGCAGTGCTTTGGGCGATTAGTTCATATACAGCACTGCCATGGAAGCCGATATCTCGCTGCTTAGAGTGCTTCTGCAAGCCAGAATGCATATCCTGCGTGTCACTGGTTTTCAGCCAGGACCATACGCAGCAGGCTTGTGCGCAGCCATGGTTCCTGCTGCTGTGCTTTGCAACTGGCGAGGGAGAGTATCCCTCTATGGGGGAGGGGAAACAGTTGCTCTCCCATCGAATTTAACTAGGAGGCTGTGGAAGTACATCGAGGACACCTTCAGTGATCTCAATGGAGAGGATTTCTTGGCAATTACAGCATGCATTGATACACTGCTCATGTAATGCGGGGTAGATCCCCCCCCCCCCATCCAAAAAAGAAAAGAAAGGATGAAACTCAAAATGCCTATTTCCTGCCCGCTCTTCATTTGCCCGCAAAGCTTATCCAGCTAGCATAGAAGCCACTTCTGATGAAACTTACCAGAGCTCCCCTCTGCTGCCTCCGAAGACAGTATGGAGAAGGAATCTGGGCAGCACGGGTCAGGTGGCATGGAGAACAGCTCCTGGCTCCCTAGGTCGGCTGCATCGCTTTCACCCTCCAGGTCATCTTCCACCTCCACGTCCTCGTCGACAAATTGCTCGTCACCGTCTGCTCCGTTATCCTTTTCATAGGGGGGTGCTGACGTGTCCACAGGAGCTTTTGGGGTGGTTGTGGGATCCCCGCTCAGGATTGCTTCCAGCTCCTTGTAAAATCGGCATGTAGCCAGTGCTGAGCCAGAGCGCCGGTTTGCCTCTCTGGCTCTGTGGTACATAATCCGCAACTCCTTCACCTTTGACCTGCACTGAAGAGAGTCTCTCTCGTACCCCTTCTCTGCCATGGCCCGAGAAATCTGGCCAAAAATATCGAAATTCCGCCTGCTGCCATGTAACTGTGCCTGCACAGCAGACTCTCCCCAGATGCCTATGAGATCAAGCACCTCGGCTGTGGTCCAGACTGGAGCACGTTTGCTGCACTGAGCCGCCATTGCTCTTGGAGTACACAGCTGCAGCTGCTCTCCACAGCAAGCGAACAGGAAGAGTGAAGAATTCAAAAATTCCCGGGAATGATGGGAGGGTGGGTACAGTCACGTCACAGCCACAGAGTGCAGAAGGAAGTGCAGAAGGGATGGAATTGGAATTCTGGGACATTTCCGGAGGTTTCATATTGCGCGGCAACCGTACACACACGAACTACCGCGGAACAGCTGTTCCGCGGTAGCTGCTACCACCCTCGTTTTGGTGGTTTACATGTTGCGTGGTAAGACGGCTGTTACCGCGCAACAACATGGATTTGTGTGTGGACGCTGTGCCTGTTATTGCGTAATAACAAGTGTTATCGCGCAATAATTTTGCAGTGTGTACAAGGCCTGAGGGAGCAATTCCCAAGAGACCATTCCTGGTCCATACCCACTGAGGGGGTAGGGACGGGCCCCATCAGCAATTGTTGCAGGGGGCAGGACTGGGTGGTGCTGTGCGTCGAGCAGTATCCACTGTGGGGACAGGGATGGGCCCCATCAGCACCCACTGTGGGGGCAGGGCATCAGTCAATACTCACTGCAGGGGGCAGGGCTGGACTTCATTCAATACCCCCTGCAAGGGCAGGGCTAGGCAGAGCCGGGCCCTGGGTCAGCAACCATTGCAGGGGGGCAGGGCTGGACGGTGCTGGTCATTGATCAGTACCCACTGTGGGGGGCAGGAATGGGCACCATCAGCACCAACTGCAGGGGCAGGGCTGGTCTGGTCTGGGTCCTGGGTCAGCACCCACTGCAGTGGGCAGGACTGGGCACAAATAGCAACCACTAGAAGTGGGACAACACCCAAATATTTATATATGTCAAATAAATGATTCCAAATGACAACATCTGGCACCTCTTCTCAAACCAGCACCTGCTCCACTGTCCCTCCAGGGATGACGGAGCACTCCTGCACTGCAGCATCTGGATGCTGTTACAAACGCATGCCAAGAGTTTCAAAAACGGGGGCCCTATACACAGGCACTTCAGTGAACAGCCTGAGTCCCCAATGTCCCAAGCCCCTGCAGCTGTTACAGGCTCTGCTGGAGATGCGAAAGGCTCAGCCAGGCCAGTACATCAACAGCTGGAACGCAGCACATAGGTATTGGCAGCTGCCCATTTGCTGAAGCTTTCGGCCAATGGTTTTTAAAGCCAACTAGCAAGTGGTTTGTGCATGGGTCCTGTCCCCCCTCAACAGTGTGTATCACCGCATGGCTGACACAGCGTGGGCAGCATTAATGTGAGTGCAAGGTGTATCTATTCAACACAATGCTGGCCAAGGGCTTTCCTAAATGAGCCTGAGTGCAGCCAATGTGGGGGGACAATAGCAGTGAAGACAGCACAGTGAGGGTGAATGAGCCCCGCACGTATCCAGGGTCCATGGCAGACCTGTACTGCCCATGTACTGTGCCATCTTAACTGCCATTGTAACCTGCACTAGCTTGACTCTAGCCTAGCTTTGATTGTTCAGAAATATACGCAGCACAGGTTTTTGCTGCCAGATTTTGATATTTTAATTGGCCACCCTTCCTGCATAAAGCCTGCATGCTGTTCTGAAACAACAGTGTATCTGGCTTAGTTCAATCATCATAGTATTTTCAGTGGCGATGCAGCAATCAGTAGTCTTAATTTCAATTTAACACCTAACCCTCTCTGTCTCTGTCTCCCCAGTGCAATGCAACTGTCCAGCAAATCCCTTAGAGTTTATCAGGCATAGGTAGATTTGGAGTGAATTTTGCCAAACGTGATTGGCCCTATTAATCTGCGCAGAGAAATCTCTTACTTTCCTCATTAACACTCTCCCAATCCTAGTTCACCAGGCCGTACTTCTATTCATTCAAGTCCTTCTTAAAAAGTCCAATCTCTGTCACTTCCAGAAGACATGAGATGACAAATACATATTCTCTAGGTGGCCAATGTGTCCAGTGCTTCCCATTTTTCTTTACATTTCAAGCTGCTCCGAGCAGTGACTTTCTTGTACATCATCAAGTGTGCACTTTGCCAGTTTAGCAATAATAATTCATCATTTTTATCCAAAGCAGTTACTAAACTGTCTTTGTGCATTCTGGGTCTGACATGATAATTTCTGCAAGATTAAAGTTTGATATTTTTAGTCATCGCTACATCTCTTCCTCTTGGCTCTGCAAAACTGGATTGATAGTCACAGAGTGCCAGGCTAGAAGGGACCACTGTGATCCTAATCTGACCTCTTCATGTCACACAGGCCAGGCCCCACAATAATTCCTAGAGCAGAGCTGTTAGAAAAACACCCCATCTTGTTTTGGAAAACACATTACCTTGTGTTCTTTAAGGTCCTTAGTCCAATTAAAATAACATATATTTTTATCTCAATGCTCTGAAATCCCTCAAAGAGATGTGCAATTGTTCTTGAAATACCTTGGGAGCAGAACACACACCAAATGGCATTATTCTACATTTTTAATCTCCAAATGGTATTATAAAAGGCAGTAGGTTATCGCTTGGCTCATCCACCTTTACTTACTATAGTTCATGTGCTGCATTTAATACAAGGGCTATTTTTTCTTTCTCAGAGCTTAGGTCTTTTAATGATGTAAGGATGTAAGCAAGGTTAGGAATCTGAGAGCCTCTCTTGCT
>ML686217.1:1328033-1383285 GCA_007922175.1 Pelusios castaneus
CTTTGTGTACTCAGATTTCAGCTTTTTCGCCATTTATCCTTTGTGTGTTCAGATTTCGCCTTTTCTTGCCACATTCCCCCCTTTGAGTCTGATTTAAGACTCACCTGACCTCGTCTTCCTCTAGGTTTCTTAGCTGCTGGTACCTGTACAGGGCCATTAGCTGTGAGGTGGTGGCCTGGCGTACTGTGCGGTTTACAAAACTTCGCGTGGTGCTTATGACTATAGGGAGCAGACAGGGCACCACCAAGCAGACACATGTAAACGCTATTATGATTCCCATTATACTTTTAAACCCTCCGAGCCATTCGAACCATCCACCAAACCATTCTGACGTATCTATGCCTTTCCACGTTTGCACTGGGACATGGGCCAGCTTTCTCATCTCCTTTGTAATTTCCCGGATAGCCTCCCCCGTGTCGTCTATTTCAAGACAGCAGTTGGTGAGATTGAATTTTCCGCATAACCCTCCTTCCTCAGCTAGCAAATAATCCAAGGCCAAGCGATTCTGGTATATAGCAGTGTGCATTTTGCTGTTCATTTTTGCAAGGAGGTCTAGTGCCAATGCAGTTTCATTGGTTATGATTTCCACTACAGCCTGCAACCGGATGATTCGATTTAGCATATAGATCGGGGTGCGGTATCCGTAGGTGCCGTCCTCTGCCCAGGTGGCGGGACCATAGTAAGAGATGATGCGAGCTGGGGGCCACTTATCTGGTGCCCACCCACTGACCTGGAGTACATTTGCAGACAAGGAGCTGCGAATTCGCTCTGCTGCGCCAGACTGCAAACTTGTGGCTCGCTTAGACCTAGAGGTTCCTTTACTGTCATATACTGGTACCCCCAGTACCTGTCCCTGAGCCAAGGGGAGCAAAAAGAACCCTGGGCGGATTGAACCTATAGTACAGGTGCCTGTCCAGTTTGCCGGAAGCTGGGCATAGGCCCATTTTCCGCAGATCCAATACAAAGAGTCTGGGGCTTGGATCACTTTAGTAGAATCACACAGGTCCAACAGGGGGCTTAACTGGGGCCATTGATTGACATGGGTCAGGTTAGGCTGAGTGTGGTTTTGCCCGCTCCACCATATTGTCTGATTGTCTTCGCACCTCCACATAGCCTCACAGGTTAGGCTTCCGACCGGGACTTGCCCTTCGGAGCGAGAGAAGCAATATTTCCCCAATATAGAGGCTCCCAAAGCCCATGTTCCAGGTCGATAAGTCGTGAAATTAAATCTCCACTGGAGTGATTGGTTATGCAGATCAATCTCCAGGGCTTCCCATGGCCATTGTTCCCCCATGTTAGTACCTCCACAGATATAACAGTTGCTGACGTTTAGGGCCAGTGCAATTCCCTCAGCCAATCCAAGGAACAGGTTCCTTACCGTTGTTCGGGTTCCTTGAAATGCTAGCATCCCTCTGGGCCAGGTGTTCATAAAAGGACCAAAAGAGACTGTATTCCCGGGGTGGCTCCTGTTCCCAGTTTACGTGGATTACCAACTGCCCATAAGGGCCATTTCCTTGGCCTGGTATTTCCTGTATCCCGAAGTTAGGGGTATATGTGTTTGTAGAGGCAGTTTTGCTTTGCCCAAAGTGCAGGCAGACCGGGTTGCAGCTATACTGCTGGCAGTCAGTGGAGGCGGTATTTACACTAATGTTGTATTTTTTCTCCGGTCCGAAAGCATGAACATGTGGCGTTTTTGGGGCAGGGTAGTAGTTCCACTTACCGTACCTGTAAGTACGACTGCCCAAATAAGGTGTATACAAGTATTTAGTCTGATTGGCGAAGGACCGCTCCATGTCTAAGGACTGGCCGCACGTTCTTCCAGATTTACCTTTAGGATTACGGCCGACTGCTATGGCTATAGCCTTGCACGCATCAAAACAAATAGTTAACGATGTTGTGTCCCCATGTTGTGTCGTTTTTGTTGCCACTAATCCCTGACCCCGTTGAGCTGCTAATAACATTTGGTCCGGTCCGCTTCCACCTCTAGATCCATATACCCATACCTGCCCCCTGAAACTCGTTCCCTGAGGCTGGTGGCATGTGGTATTTCCGCAAAGGGTGTACCTCGTATTATTGTGCACGCATGTAAAGGGGGTTAGACAATTGTCAGGCACTGAACTATGGTACTTAAGGGTCTGTGTTATTTGATTTCCGGTTCTGGTAGTTACAATACATGGGGTGCATTTCTTGCGGGGGTCCGGCCCCTCTCTGTTTTCTCTTCTGTCTCTACGGTGGGGGGGGGGGGGGGACTCAGGTGACATGTTCCATTCCACCCATAAGTCAGAGATTTTAAGGTACGACCATTAAAGGGGCTGGGGCCACACTCAATTAACAGTGACCGAGGCGGAGGGGACACGGGCTCGGGGCAAATGTCAGCTTGTAGGGCCGATACGATATCTGAGCATTCAGGCCGTATTTCCTGGAGCACATGGTCGCACTGCCGTACCAAACGAGCATAGAAATAGTTAGGATGTTGGGGAAAGCAGGGATGCTCGGGCCTTTCCCAGTTAGGTTTTAGTTGATCAAAGGGATACTCGAGAACATGGTTGCACTTGGCTAGGGTGTTACCTGTATCCCAACTTATTTGCGCGGCACCTTTTTGTCTTGGCCACCCTCCCCTATTTCTAAAGCACAGAGCGATGCCCATTCCCATCTCCGGTTTAGAGTTCGTAACCCTTGGTTGGGTTTTCGCTGACCGGGGTGGGAGGTGGAACATAATCATTCCAATTATAACCACTATCCGAGCCACACCACCACCACCACGGATGTTTCCCATTAGGTCTACCCCAGAAAGTTCTGGGGTACATCCAACAAGTCACCCAGTACACTGCTACCACGGATCCCACTACTAGTAATATTATTGCCCACGGTTTCGGAAGAGCGTTCCACATGAATCTTCACCTGTGCACAGGCCTACCAGCCTCCTGGTGTGGTAGGGGCAGAGGTTCAGGTTCGTTGCCCGTGTCCGCCGCCGTCCGGTTGGCGGGGAGCAAGGGTGTTGTCCCTTCGAAACTTCACCTGAAGAGGTCGCCGAGGGTCTGCTGAGCACGTCCAAGTCCTGTGGCTTGCCTTGACCCTGGTCCAGTGGATCCAGGCACTAAGACCTGAAACTTTTACAGCGGTTGAGGAGGTTAACAGAATCACATGTGGCCCTGTCCATTTCGGTTCCAGGGCCTCTTTTTCCCATGCTTTTACCCAAACCTCCTGTCCGGGCTCAAAAGAATGTACCGACATTTCCATTGGTATAGGGGCGCGGTCCTGCACCCATGTATGCAACTTCTGGAATTGTTGCCCCAACAGAATTACTTGCTGATGGGTCAATTGATCTCCCAACTGCACTAGGTCTGGGGTTACAGAACTCACGATAGGCGGCGGTCTCCCATATAAGATTTCGTATGGAGAGATGCCTATCGATTTGAGGGGGGCGCACCGGATTCGTAATAAGGCTATAGGCAACATAGTAACCCAGTCCGTTTGGGCCTCCTGACATAGCTTGGCCAAGTGTGACTTTAAGGTTCGGTTCATGCGCTCGACCTTTCCCGAACTTTGGGGCCTATATGCTGCATGGAGTTTCCAGGTAATGTCAAGCGCCCAACTTACTTTTTGCGCTACTTCCGCTCGGAAGGAGGGCCCGTTGTCTGAGCTGATGGCTAGCGGTACCCTGTACCGGGGGATTATTTCTGTTAATAGTATTTTAACTACTTCTCGAGCTTTCTCAGTGCGGCAGGGTTTCGCTTCTACCCAGTTGGACATAGTGCAGACTATGACCAGTAGGTACCGAAATCCTCGTTTGCGGGGCATTTCAGTGAAATCCATCATTATGTTCTGGAATGGCGCTGCACCAACTGACTGCACCCCTGGGGGTAGAGCCGGCCCTGTCCTAGGATTGTTTCGAGCACAGGTTACACATCTAGCGGCCGCTGCCTTACACTGTTTAGTTAAATTTGTGACATAGAAGCTTTTAGAAATCAGTCCTTTTAGTGCTGTTTCCCCTAAGTGGGTGGCATCATGCACACTTTTAGCTATGGTTGGAGCTAAGACCAGAGGTATAACTACCCTTTCATCAGATAGATGGTACCACCCCTTAGGGTCCCTGTAAGCACCGGGTTCTGAATGTATCCATTTGACTTCTTCAGGACTGTAGCAAGGCTTCCAGGTCTCAGAGAACTGGGGAATTAGTGGGCACAACAGAGTTTCTCCCTCATCCCCTCCAGCGGTTGCCCTAGCTGTCTGGTCGGCCTTACGGTTTCCCCGAGCTGCCAGGGTATCGCCCCTCTGGTGGCCTCGGCAATGCATTACAGCCACTTGTGCCGGCAGCCATACAGATTCTAGTAGTGCCAGTATCTCAGGTCCATTTTTAATTGAGCTTCCCCCTGAGTTTATTAGTCCCTTTTCCCTATACAGGGCTCCATGGGCTTGAAGAGTCAGGAAAGCATATTTAGAGTCTGTGTACACATTTAGCCTTATCCCTTCAGCCAGGGTCAGGGCCCTGGTCAATGCAATTAGCTCTGCCTTTTGAGCTGACGTTCCCGGGGGCAGTTTCTTTGTTTCTATTACCGCATCTAAGGTAACCACTGCGTAGGCAGCTCTTCGGTTTCCCTTTGAATCTACAAATGAGCTTCCATCCACAAAATAAGTGGCATCTGGATTGGACAGTGGCACATCTTTTAGGTCTGGTCGGGAAGCGTAGACCTGATCCATGATTTCCATACAATCATGTTCTGGCGGCTCTGAGGTGGATGGCAGTAAGGTGGCCGGGTTTGGGTGGCTACACACCTGAAGAGTGATTCTCGGATTTTCACATAAAAGTCCCTGATACCTTAACATTCTCTGGTTGGTGAACCAGTGATGTCCCTTGTAGTCCATCAGGGCCACAACCGCGTGAGGCACATATACAGTTATAGGCTGACCAAAAGCTAACTTATCCGCCTCCTGCACAAGGAGCGCGGTGGCGGCTATGGCCCGAAGGCACGCGGGCCAGCCCTTTGCCACAGAGTCAATTTGCTTTGACAGATATGCTACTGGCCGCTTCCAGGATCCGACTACCTGTAATAGCACACCCAACGCAGTCCCTTGTTTTTCATGCACATACAAGAAAAAGTCCTTCTCCACATCTGGGAGACCCAGAGCTGGTGCCCGCACCAATGCTTGTTTTATGCTCTCAAATGCTTGGTGGTGTATTTTTGTCCAGACAAATGGTTCCCTTTCCCCCCCTTTTGTGGATTCATAGAGGGGTTTTGCTAGGAGGGCAAAGTTAGGGATCCATATTCTACAGAACCCGGCAGTGCCCAGAAACTCACGTAATTGGCGCCGAGTCGTTGGGGGTTGGATACTACACACAGTCTGAACTCGTTCAGGTCCGAGGGCCCTCTTCCCTTGGGATATGTGGAAGCCCAAGTATCGGACCGTCTGCATGGTGATTTGGGCCTTTTTCTTGGATACCCTGTACCCCTTTCTGTAGAGCAAGTGTAACAGGGTCTCTGTGGCCTGGAGACAGGCTTTCTTTGAGACGGCTGCCACTAGCAGGTCATCCACGTATTGTAGAAGAATCTGCCGACCAGCTACGGAGGGAAATTCCTTTAGGTCCTCCGTTAACGCTGTCCCAAACAGAGTGGGGCTGTTTTTGAACCCTTGGGGCAGTCGAGTCCAGGTCAGTTGCCCCTTAGATCCAGTTTGGGGGTTTTCCCACTGGAAGGCAAATAGCAGCTGGCTCTGTTTAGCTACTGGGATACAGAAGAAGGCATCCTTTAGATCTAGTACTGAAAAGTAGGTTGCATTTCCCGGGATGAGGCTCAGGAGGACATAGGGGCTTGGGACACAGGGATGTATGGTTATAGTGGCTTGATTGACAGCCCTCAAATCCTGCACCGGCCGGTAATCAGTCGTGCCGGGCTTCTGGACAGGTAGGAGAGGTGTGTTCCAGGGTGATACGCACGGGGTCAATATTCCGAACTGGAGCAGTCGGTCTATATGCTTCTGGATCCCAATCATTGCTACACGGGGGAGGGGATATTGGCAGAGGCTGATGGGCCTGGCAGAGGGCTTCAGGCTCACTATGACTGGAGTTTGGTGAAGTGCCAAACCAGGTGGGTTCCCTTCGGCCCATACCCCTTCAGGGTCATTTAATTCTTCAGGGAGGACTGTCATGATGCGTTCATTGTAAACCCTCCAATGCTCTGTTGTAGGGTGCTGAACCAGCATTTCCATCACTGGTTTCCTGGTGCTAAAGTGTACATGACCGTTCGCCCTAAATTCAATGGTTGCTTGGAGTTTGTGGAGCATATCCCGCCCCAATAGGGGTACTGGGCAGTCCGGTATGTAGAGAAATCGATGTGTGAGAACGTGATCATTGGTCCGGCAGGGAACAGAGGCTAAGAATCGTCGGGGCATGGGAATTCCCATTGCCCCTACTACATTCACTACATCTGAGGAGGGTTTTGCCACTGGAGTTTTGACTACTGAATGGTGGGCCCCGGTATCTACTAGAAACGGAATGTCCTGTTTCCCTATCCTAATTTTGACCATAGGCTCCCTGGGCCCTAAATCTTGGGAGCCTGGTCGGTCTCAGTCCCAGGCAGTTAACCTCTGGAGTGTCTTCCTTGGCTAACTTCCGTGCAGCATCTAATATCCTTCTCCTCTCTTCAGTGGTAAATAGGAACAAAGGCAACTGCTGATAATCATTCCAGTTGGGATTGTGCGTCTGGATCATAGTATTTAGCAAGTCAATCATGCCCTGGGGTTTTTCAGTGTAGCTGGGATTAGTCGATTTCCAGTTTAATAGATCGACCGTACTGAAAGGGGTATAGACCAGCACACCTGGGGCCCTTTGGAAATTCTGGCTTTGTGCATCGTAATAGAACTGGCCTGGTGCTTCCCGCAGGGGAGCCTGTATGGTCGGGGAAACGGGGGTTGGCTGACCGGTGGGAGAACATTCGCTTGATGTTGAGGGGCTTGGAGTATCAAATCCCAGAAATGTCTGGTCCCTGTTAGCGCTTTCAGAGAACAGGTTTCTCACAAGGACTGTAGGGCTTGTGGGGCTCGAAAGGCTCTCTACTGCTGGAGAGGAGATGTCACCTGACCCACTAGTGGCCGCCCTAGGGGTGCCTGCTGCAAGTGGCTCAGGGCTGTTACGCCTCCCGGGCGGGCTTCTAGGGACATAAGGGGGTGGCGCCTGGATTACTGGCGGTAAAGGCGGGTACAAAGAAGCCAATTGATCTAGGGATTCCGGGTCTACATTAACCTGAGGGGCCAAGGGCGCAGTTGGGGGTGTTTTTTTCTTAGTTTGGGTGGGCGTGGTGATCAAAGTACTCCTAGCCAGTAGTAATGGCACTTGGATACACTCCTGGAGCCACTTAGGTGGGTTCTTAGCCAGAATGAACCAAGAGTCAATATATGGATACTGGTCTGGGTGCCCAGGATTCCCTGTAACTGCCTTCCATACCCGATTGACCATTGGGAGATCAAGTGTGCCCTCAGGAGGCCAGTCTACATTGAGCGCTGGCCACTCAGTCTCACAAAACTTTTTTAATTTCCATGCTTCTAGTTTTTCACCATAATCTCCTGAGTACCCTGCTTTAAAATTTTTTAACCTACAACCTAACACAGTGCTTTCTTTGCTCTGTTTCCCACCCATTTCAGATATTTATGTTGGTACAGACACAAAGAGGGAAGGGGAGCTCGGTCGGTAAGGGGTCCTTCCGAGCAGAAACACAAAGGGAGCAACGTTTCACACAGTCCGTCACTGGCTATAATGGCACAGTCACAAAGGACAGGGTCACAATGTGCTGCCCACTGGGCGTCTCATGGACTCATTCACTCACTCACAGACACACGGTAACTTAACACCACCCCAGCCTTGGCTGACAAGTTCAGCTACTGTTAGACTCTCACAGAAGCGTGTCTAACAAATACCAGACTTACAGAGTGGTAGCTTACTAGTGTCAGCCGGGAGCTGATCAGGCTCCCCTTCTCCCCGGTGAGGGAGGTCTAACTGTCCCCGGAGATCTCACCTGATCCAGACGTGGAGCTCCTTCCAGGCACCTTAGCGTCCTTTGCCGGTGTAGGTCCGGCTGTGGGTCTCATCAGAGGGCTGACGGCCCCTGGGAAGATCTGCCCCAGCAAAGAAGCCGGGGTGCGCACTACAGATTCACACACAGGGGCCACAGCGCTGCTGAGGGAGTCCCATCAGCAATCGGAGAGCAAAACGCCCCGAGGCTCCTGGCTGGCTCGCCAGAAATGTAGCAAGACAAAGGAATCTCGGACACCGGGGTCGGAGGCTAACAGAGTTTATTGCTCGCCGGCAGCTGGCCCAGCGGAATCACTTCCAAAGGCTGAGCCCCGAACATACATTGTCACAGTCTTATATACTTTTTCATATGCATATATTCCTTATTTCTTATTGGTTACCAACAGCATACATTACAGAGTTACAAGTTTCATGCATACATTTTATATTCCATATATGGCTGTTAAATACTTTACCAACTTTCTATAGGTTATTCATTACATAACTCCAGGCTTTGAGAAAGCTACGTCACCTGGTGCTATCTGTCCTAACTTTTCTTTGTGTACTCAGATTTCAGCTTTTTCGCCATTTATCCTTTGTGTGTTCAGATTTCGCCTTTTCTTGCCACACCTTGGACCAAGTTCCGCTGAGACTGAAGAGTGAAATGGAGCTCAAAAGTTCAGTCCTTCCACTCACAGAAGCTGCTCCAAGAAAAAAATATTCCCTCCCCTTCCCCTTGTCTCACTGACACACAAGGACATTTCATTGTGCACTATAGGGGGGCAGGAGCCACGCCTTCCACTATGTCTGTGCAACACATGGCACACAGGAGCCCCTCCTGTCTGAAGGTAGAGTGCAGTTGGGATAGACACAACAATAGCATCTTTCTCCTCCACAGTATTGGAGGCTGAGCTAGAGGGTCCCGGTTCCAGATCCCTTCCAGTCCTGCTTTGGCCACAATTGACTGTGTGCAGGAGGAGCAGATGGGAACAGGACAGTCTGTGCCCAGAGCAGTGAGCAAACACTGATGGGAGTGTTGGGCTTGGTCAAAAGTGTTTCTTGTTATTTAGGAGAAAACCACAAAGTGCCCAAGTAATGCTAAGGGTGAGGCCCTGGAGGCAGGTTAGCAGCCATGGGCGAGTTCCTTGGGGAGCATGAAAGGAACCTTGGGAAAAGGACCTGAGAAGCCCAGCAAGATCCTGAGGGAGGTGTCACTATGGGAGAGGGCACCCATGAGCCCATGCAATCCATCAGTTTATTCTCTTGGCCCAGACCAGCCCAGGCCCCTGGCACAAGCTTCCATTTGTCTTGAAAACGGAAGCTGCTCCCACTACCTCCCTTCTGGAAAATCCATCACTAGGGCAGGGGAGGCACATGCTGCTGGCCAGTGACACCAGGGCCTAGATGACACCCTGCACTACTGGGGCATGTTGTCAGGAAGAACCCAGGACTCTCTGGAGCGTTAACTGTGGGAACAAACGTGAGCTGCATGTCCTGCATGTAATCCAAAGCCAAGTACTGAGCAGAACAGGAAAGCTCTACAATCAATAATGAGCCAAAAGGTGCTAGGGCTTTGGGATGTATGTCTCAGCTCAGAGAGCACCTCCAGCAACACAGCACCTGAAAGTGCAAGGATCCATGCTGCCTAGAGCCCAGCCATAGCCCAGTGTCCTTAGCACCATGCACGCAGGATCAGGGCTGACTGGCTACCGAGTTGCCCACAGCCATGTGGTGTCACCACTGGGCCTTCCTCATTCAGCCTGTGAAACTGACATGGGCTCAGCCTGAGGTGGTTTGGCAGCAAAGCAGCCTGTTGTTAGCAAATTACACCATCTTGCTGTGATTTCAAATCCGCATCATTACCTAGCACCAGTGTTGTGTCCTCGTGGCCTGCTCCCCTCAGAGCAACAGCATTCTCCAGGGCTGGTGGGATTTTGGTTGTTTAAATGGTTGTGCTCCAGGATTTTGCCCTCATGCTACAGTTATGGTTTCTCAAGTCCCTCAGGAGAGAGTTAATCAAAGCCTGCTTGGCCTCCTGATTGCTGATGCCCATCAGTTCCTCTCTAATCGCTATTGCAGCAACATTCTCCCAGGACCTGAGAAAGTGAGTTCCCAGCCATGCTGTCCCCATGTAGCCTTGCTATATGTCCAGCCAAGGGTGTAATTAACCAGGTGTATTCTTAGTTATGCTGCTATTGTTCTTTGCCTGGCACTCAGGTAAAGCTCCACAGGATGTGATTCCCTGGCTCATTTTAGCACTTTTATTTGTTGATGGGGAAAGTGCTGACTGCCCTGCCCCACCCCAGAACAGCTCCTTTGGACACTAGTTGTTCACCTGTTATTTGGGTATTTGGCTCCTGCAGGCACCTCGTATGCAGGAAATAAATCACAATGTCATTCTCTGACTGTGATCCCACAGTGATACATACATCCTCTGCCCTGTGCATTCCTCAGGAGGGGAGGGAGCAGCTCCAGGCTCTCCCAAGATGTGAAGCAGGGAATAGGAAGGAGGGAAGGGCATGTTCCTGTGAGAGCTTTACTTTTGTCCCTTGGCTATTGTGCTACATCCTTCCTTTGCCTTTGGAACAGGAGAGGAGTCAGACTTTTATCAGAACACTGAATCAGACCAAGTAATCATCTCACAGAGGCTTCCTGCTTTGCCTGGGATGTTTCCCCACATGCAGGACAAAGGAGAGGAATGAGACTCCCACGTTGCGGAGAAACACAGGCAAGGACAAATCCCCCTCCCCAGCGAACACACTTCCTCTCACTGGTGCTTGACTCGGCTGCTTCCTGCCACCCGGCTGCCCCCCTTCCTAGGCTGGCGAGGCGACATCAGTGCTCACAGCAAAGCAAACAGGCCACGCGGCTATCGCTCAGCTAATGGGATTCTGCAGGAGCACAGCTATGGATCTAATTATCCGCCTGCCATCTTCTTTGGATTGGACACACACGAATTTCCCTAACACACTGGGCATGCGGGCAGATCTCTCTGCACACACTTGGCCCTGCCTTCTACAAGGGCTCATCAACATTCCCTGCTTTTATGGAGTCTGAGTACCCTGGCAGGTGCTTGAGGCTCAGTCTGTTCCACCCTGCAGAGACATGGGCCTGGAGCAGCTGCAGTGCTGCCCCCTCATGTGGGTGGCTGAGAAAGTGGTGGGTCAGATTGGAGGTCACGGGAGGGAGGCTGAGAGCCTGGCCCAGCCTTTGGTCTTGTTGAGTACATTACCATAGCAGCAAATCTCAGAGGCCAGGTTTATAGCCTTGGGGTCACGGGGGCTCCTGCCACAGCTCTAAGTACAGCTGTGCAGACATTCGGGCTCAGGTTGGAGCTTAGTGTGGATGTGCCCTAGGACAAACAAGGAGCCACCTGTGATGCGGTGGCTGCAATGAAACCATCGATTCCCCTTCAGGTCTGTCCTGGCCACCAGCCCAGGGCCTCTATTGACTGAATAGCAGATTCACCAGCTCTCCTGCTTGAAGGACCCCTAGTGCTCAGCCTAGGAGAGGGGAGGACACCTGGCTAGCAAGAGCAGGAGTCCAATAAAGAGTCTGTCTGGATGGCACCCAAGGCAAGGGAGTGATGCCCCATCCCAAGGCCCCAGTGCCTGCTAAAGCTACTGGGAAGCCGTGGAGTTAGGCAGGAGCTGAAAAGCCAGCCTGTGCAGAGGAAGGCAATGTGGAGCAGTAGGAGTGTGGCTCAATAGGGCCTGTGTGCTGGAGATGGCAGTAGGGTTGATGTGAGCTGGCAAGGAAGGCTGCAAAGATGTGAGGGACTGGATGGGACATCATTCCTCCCATCCTACCCTAGGAGCAGCTTGGTGGTCCCAGAACCACTCCAGTAGGAGGCTTAGCTGGGCCTGAAGCCCCTTAGCTGTAATCCGTAGGGGGAGCTTCTTTCCTGCACTAAGTGAGGGAAGAACGGAGCCAGCGAGGGATGCAACTGTGGCCTAGAATAAACTCCTGGGCTGCCCAGTCTCTGCACGGCCCCCTCTTTTTTTTTTTGACAGGCCAGTGGTCACCCCTGCCTCCATGGCATGTGGAGTGGTCCAGGGCAGGGCCAGTGTGGCCAGCCCAACATGGCAAGATGGTGGGAGGCTGCAAGGCCTTAGGGGGCAGCTTTCTCATTATGGGAACAACTACCCTGGGAGCAGGTCCCAGTATGGAGCAGATGCAGGTCTGGTGCACCAGCACAAAGCCCAGTGCCAGAATGCTTGAGAGACAGTGTGGGGAGCACGAGCGAGAAAAAAGGCCAACGGCTAGGGCTCAGCTTCAGCCTGCGAAAAGTCTTTTCTCCATGGGGATATGCGCCGGGCTTGCTCACAGGTGGGTGTCCCCACCACTCAGTGCTATGGCAAGAGCTACACACAGGAACCCATTTGCCACGCACAACAACAGGGGGCCTACAACAACTAAGAACTGTGCTGCATTTTCTTGAGAGCCACCTACTGGTACAGTTTCTGCAAATTAACTATCCACGTATATCCAGACACATTTCTTTTACAGAGAACTCTTGGAACACTTAGGAATATCTCAGTGGGTGGCTACTCCTGGCCAGGAAAACAAGGTTTATATAGTGACAAATGTGGAGGTTTCAAAATGCTTTTTTACTTTGTGTTGGGAGGAAAACAAGACCTTCAAAATGCCTTTGCAGAAAACAAGAGAAAGGTGACTTGGGGAAGCCTATACTCCGTAGTCAGTGTAGTCACCTGGGGTGTGGAAGACCCAGCTTCAGGGAATTGATCTGATTCAGTTCCCAAATCACTAGACTACACAGTCTCTGTCTCTCACTCAGGCTTTCCTTTTGAAGCTGTTTCATTTTGTATAAATGATGAATGTTCAGTGAGCTAACTGACTTATAGTCCGGTGGTTAAGGAACTCCTGATGATGTAGTGTCCTATGTTCAAGCTCCTACTCCAAATCTGGCAGGGCAGGACTTTCAAGTGATTGCCCTGGCTATTGGGGAGTGGCTTGAGCTCTCGCTCTCTGACCCAAATGTTCACTTTGGATCTGCCAAACCTCCCTGATGACAGTTTTAGGTTTGTCATTTCCTGGGCAAGTTTTGGTTTAGCTGCATCTGCATTTTCTGATGGGGAAAAATTTCTGTAGTTAAAGTCCCTCCTCAGCTTTAATGTGTGCATGTGTAAGTAGCAATGCTGCCCTATGTACATATTTGTGCCAGTGGGCATATGGACTTCCATGTATATACGTGTGCTCTGCATTTGTTGCTGGAATTCCTGGATGCAGTGAGTGTTTGTCTGTGGACCTGCAAAACTGAGGGGGTTGTAAGGTTTCTCCCAGTACCTGACATTGACTAGTCTGTAGTACAATGGTCTGGATTATACGAGTTGTGGGAGGGAGGGTTGTATCTATCCAGTAGCTTTATATCATGGGGCCCTCAGAATTTTCCTTGTGATAGTTTTGTTTCCCAGAGATCCTTGACCCAGTAACTTTTAGTCTTTACAAATTGGTATAGGAAATAGAATCATAGGCTGCGTCTACACTGGTAAATTAAGTCGACTTAAGCTTGACTTAAATCGACTTAATTTGCCCTGCGGCTACACTATACTTTGCTTAAGTCGACTTAAGCAGCTTGCTTAAGTCGACTTAAGCAAAATAAAGTCGACTTAATGAAAATTAAGTCGACTTTATTAAACCACCTTTCTACTCGACCTAAGGCTTAATTCGACTTTTTAAAGTCAAATTAAGCCAGTGTAGCCCTGGGGTAGCCCTAAGTCGACTTAGGGCTACCCCAGTACTACACCAATGCCCTCCCTGCCGGGGGGGGGTCACAGGGGGAGCCTGGCATGCCCCCCAAAGGGCAGGGCATTTGGGCAGGGTGTGACGCTGTCTGGATTTAGGGAGACAACAGAGTCCTGTGGCACTTTTAAAGACTAACAGATTTATTTATTGCATGAGCTCAGGCGATAAATAAATCTGTTAGTCTTTAAAAGTGCCACAGGACTCTGTTGTCTTTCTACAATAGACTAACACGGCTACCCCTTTGGAATTTGGATTTAGGGAAGCATTTATGATATTATTTTCAATGGCTATCTCATAAATGCTCTATAATCCATAGGAACTATGTCATGTTTGGTATCAATAGAAAGGTAGTAATTTGCTGGGAATGATTATATAGTTTATGTCTAGGAATTCTATTTCGATTAGAAGTTAGAATTTGATGTTATATCCATACTTTAACTTATGTTAAAACCACTGTGTCCTTAATCTTTAGGAATGTGCCAGAACAATGGTCGCAGGGAGTTACCTGATGAGCCATTAGGACACAATGGTTGTATTCCTTATGTCTTTAATAGCTCATCAGGTAACTCCCTGGGACCATTGCTTTCCTTCTAGTTTAGGGCAACCTGTAACAAATCGTTTCCCTTCCCTTTTCTTTCATGTTTGCAGTCCATCCTTTCCTGCTGGCTGTGGTGAGATTGCTTTGCTGCTCCGCTGAGTTTTTTGTGGGGGGTGTGGGTATTGTTTGGTGTATGGCCATAGTGATAGTTTAAAAATATATTAATTAGGTTTTCATTGACCAAGGTTTTCAGAGCTCTCTCTCATCCTGTTCTACTGCTCTTGTTTGTTCTGTTGATTGATCTCTAGATCTAATTCGTGGTCCTTCTGCAGAAGATCAGCAGGAAGTTTGTTGCTGTTCAGTGTTTTTTTTTTAAGGTGCAGGACCAGTTGCTTGTGGCCTGAGAAGTGTGACTAAGTTTTAAGTTAGCACATTTACCTCACTGAAGTTTAGATCCATTTAGCAGAGCCACAGAGTGAGACACTCAGAGTCACCAACAGCCAGGGTCACCCTCTTCCCCCGAACCACACACACACCCAGAATCATGCCCACACACAACTAAAGACTCACAGTCAAAAATCAAATGGACCCAGAAACATGGACTCCACCACATCAGACAAAGACACTGTAGTCTTTCCTGCAGTGCTGGGTTTCCATGGTAACCCATGGCTGCTCTCTGACTCCAGGTTTTTCAAAAGTGAATATTTCCCTTTCCATCAAAATAACATTTCTGCAGTGAATCATCGCACCCCCCACTCCTGCTCCTGGGCGGCCAGCTCATGAGCTCAGAGCTGGGTCCTGTGCACCACCTCGCCAGGGCATTAGAGTCACAGGAGCTATCTCCACAGGCAGCTAGTGCCAGGCCATGCCGGTGAGATGGGTTAGCAAAACGCTCAGCCACTCTCCTCAACTGCACCGGCTTGTGCTGCCCCATGCCGCCCCCACCACAATGGACTGTGCTGCCCCATGGTTCCTCCCTTCTCACACCAGACGTGCTGCCTATGGCCCCTCCCCTACAGGGCTGTGCTGGCCCATGGTCCCTCCCCTCTCACCCCAGATGTGCTGCCCATAGTCCCTCCTCTCCCCCCATGGGCTGTGCTGCCCCATGATGTAGCCATGAGAAAAGCTAATGAGGTTCTAGGATGTATCAGGAGAGGTATTTCAAGTAGAGACAGGGAGGTGTTAGTGCTGCTGTACAAGGCACTGGTGAAACCCCATCTGGAATATTGTGTGCAGTTCTGGTCCCCCCCATGTTTAAAAAGGATAAATTGAAATTGGAACAGGTGCAGAGATGGGCTTCAAGGATGGTCTGTGGAGTGGAAAACCTCCCTTAGAGGAGACTCAAGAAGCGTGGCTTGTTTAGCCTAACCAAAAGAAGGTTGAGAGGGGATATGATTTCTGTCTATAAATACATCAGAGGGATTAATATCAGGGAGGGAGAGGAATTATTTGAGTATGGCACCAATGCGGACACCAGTAAATGGTTATAAACTGTCCATCAAGAAATTTAGGCTTGAAATTAGATGCAGGTTTCTAACCATTAGAGGAGTAAAGTTCTGGAATAGCCTTCCAAGGGGAGTTGTGGGGGCAAAAACCATAACTGCTTTCAAAACTGAACTTGATAAATTTATGGAGGGGATGGTATGATCAGATAGCTTATTCTGGAAATTGACTGATATTTGACTATGTGTGGTGGATTTACAAGTGACCTACGAAGGGAGGGTACATGGGGTGGGTTCTGAGTTATTATTGAGAATTGTTTCTTGGGTAACTGGCTGTTGAGACTTGCCCACGTGCTCAGGGTTTAACTGATCGCCATATTTGGGGTCGGGAAGGAATTTTCCACCAGGGCTGATTGGCCTAGGCTCTGGGGGTTTTCACCTTCCTCTGTAGCACAGGGCATGGCTCACCTACCGGTGAATTCTCTGTATCTTAAAATCCTTAAATCATGATTTAAGGATGTAAATAACAGTCATAGGTTGGTGGCCTATTGCTGGAGTGGGTGGGTGAGATTTTGTGACCTGCATTTTGCAGGAGGTCAGACTAGATCATCCTACTGGGCCCTTCTGACCGTGAAGTCTGAGCCTATGAGTCTGTTCCCTTTCACACCACCCAGGATGTACCACCCCATGACCCATCCCACATTGGGCTTTGCCACTCCATGGCCTCACCCCCTCACCAGGCTGTGCTGCCCCAGGGCCTTTTCCCTCACCTCTGGTTTTGCTGCTCCTCTTTCCTCTGCCCGGCCATGTTGCTCTAGGGATCTCACCCAGATCAAGCTCTTCCACTCTGTAGCCAGCCCTGCCCTCCCGCACTGTTCTGTTCTGCCTCAGTCCCTGCCCTTCCCCACAAGGCTTTGCAGCACCATGCCCCTTTCCTTTCACCTCCCCCAAAGCTGTCTCTGTCTCCCTCCACTCCCTATTGTATAGCCTGCTCCATATCTGTCTGTCTGTCCCATACTTTCTCCCCATGCCCATCTGTCCCACCAGAGCAGCAGCAGGACAGACACCAATACAGGCTACAGGCAGCCCACACAGTTGGAGAACAGGGAATTAGCATGACTCTGCCCTAGCAGGTCTCAGGGAAACTGTGCTCACCCTGTGTCACGGGGCTGCAAGGTCCAGTCCAGGGATCGGGGAGGGAGGCAGCGCTGAACAGGAACAGGGTGTGCACCCAGGAGCTGCACTTTTGGTTCCCTCCCCTTGTCCCCAAGGTTGGCAGCAGCATTTCTGGCCAATAGATCTCAGGCCCAGTGTGCACCTCCTAGTGTACATGGCCCCTGTGTGAGTCTTGGCACAGCCAGTGCCATTCATCTGCCAGCAGACAAATACGCTCCCAAACAATAGTCATCTGACAGCTAATCTCTACATTTAAGTGGATTTCATGGGCGGAATAAATCTCGGAGCCTTTATAAATTGTGTCAATGTGGTAAGGAATGGACAGACAGCACCTCATGTCAAGTAAATCCTGCCCAGCTCCAGGAAGTCTGAAGAGGCTTCCGTATTTCACAGCTGCATTGGAAACCAACAGGAGATTTATGAAGTTCAATTGCTAAAACCACTACACCTTAGAAAGCCTGTGTATGTTCGGCTGTAAACGGCACCTTCACCCCCCTACCCAGCAGCTCCAGCCACTCAGCCAAGCAGAAAACAGGAATTCCTACCCTCGCCAGCAAGGCCTGGTGACCTGTGCAGCAAACTGGGACTCGACTGGGTGGCGGCAAGGCCCCCGATCCTGCAGCTTCTGGCCTGGCAATGAGAAATTATGCAACAGCTGTATTTACATTCAGCACTGAAGGTTTCGACTGGATTAACTAACTCACTCCATACATCTCTCCGAGTCCCCACTTTTTCAGTTTTCAGTGTTCAGTTTCTCTGTTGACAACATCGACCCACACTAGTAGCTGTCAGGGAAGCTGGAGCTTGTGGTCAGTTGAGGTTTTTGGCACCTGGGGAAGTTTATGAGAAGCAGTTGGGAGGTTTGGATAAGGATATTAACTGCTTTTGCTGCTCTGACAGTCAGCAGTGGAATACAGACATTTAAACAGCCCGCTGCAGGTTTCAGAATGAACATACACCAGGCTTTGGTTTCCAGCTCTTTGCCACCTCAGGCAAACATCGCCATGTCAGATACAAACAGGTCACCTTTTCAGTGTTTTCATTGGAAGTGAGACACGTAAGAGGAAGGCTCAGACTGGAGCAGAATTCTGCAGTGAGGGCTGGATTCCCTGGCATCTGGTCAAGAGACAAAATGGTCCCTGCCCCAAACAACTTGCAATCTAAGCATAGGACAGAAGGAGATGATGGGGGAAACAATGAGACAACATTAATCAGCACCCAGACTGTCAGAGCTTCACAGCCCAGCAGAGTTCAGAGGAGGGATGTGAAGGCAGAGGACGAGGGTGTTTTATGGCTGTCTGCGGGACACATCTCCTAGGGAGAGAGGCAGCTGGGGAGGAAGCACAAAGGGGCTTCTCTGAAAATGTAGCACATGGGTGATGGAGCCTGGCCTCATGGGCTGATTGGAGGGGGCCACCAACAGCTCCCTAGTGACAGAGCTGAAGGGGGGACTACAAGCAGCTTCCTTAGGTCTGGTTCAGAAGAGCAGGAGGAGGCAGCAATGGGTTTTGAAGAAGGGGTGAAATGGGGAGAGTGATAGACAAGGGGAACTACTTTTGCAGCAGCTTTTTGAGTGGATCTGAATGGGGAGGACTTCATCTGTCAAGCCCAGAGAGAAGGATGTTGCAGGCAGTGAGGTGGAGAACCTGGATGATTTCACTGTATTGATAGTTAGAAAGTCTCATAGAGTCCTGATGCAAAAAGAATTGGCAAGATTCAGTCATAGCCTGAGTGCGAGAACCTAGAGACAGTTAGTGCCAGCACCTCTCAGGGGCTATGTCTACACTGGCAATTTTAGTCGACTTAAGGAGGCTTAAGTCAACTTAAATTAAGCCACGTCCACACTAGGCTTTCATTAAGTCGACTTAAGAAATTCCTTAGGTTGACTTAATGAAAGCTTAAGTCGACTTTATAACTACCACTTCTTAGGTCGAACTAACCCTTCCTTACGTCGACCTAAGCCCAGTGTGGATGCATAAGTCCACTTTGTTAAGTTGACCTAAGGGCAATTAGGTCGACTTAACAAAATGGACTAAGTTGACTTAAAGTGTTACCACTTGTTAAGTTGACTTTAATAAGGTTGACTTAAAGTTGACCTTGTTAAAGTCCACTTAACAAAAGTCAACTTAACTTTTTTAGTGTAGACATAGCCAGGGAGGTGTATTATATACACCAATGGGAAAGCCCCTCTTTCGGTAGAGGTAGTGTCTCCCCTGCAGCTGTGCTACTTGTAGCATTTTAAGTGTAGAGAAGCCCTAAAGGGCATATCCTGCAGACCCAGACACATGGCACTAGCCTCAGTAAAGTTATGGGCAGAGGTTAAAGTAAGGGGGAATGCACCGGAATGGTGTTCTGTGGCCCCCAATTTTTAAGGGGGCTGGGGAGTGATGGATGGAGTTAGAGGCCTGGGGAGGGGTGGAGGGGGCATGGGGAGAAGGAGACTGGGTAGGGGCTGGTGGGGGCTGGGTAGCAGTGGAGAGGACTATGGGCAGCTGGAGGGGGGACTGGGTGGGGAGCTGGGGAGGGATGGATGGAATTAGAGGCCTGGAGCAGGGTGAAGTGGACATGGGGACAAGGAGACTGGTGGGGCCTGGGGAGGGGTGGAGGGGATTATGGATGGCTGGAGGGGGACTAAGTGGGGGGCTGGGGAAGGATGGAGGAGGTTGGGGGACTGGAGTGGGGGCTAGGGACGGAGGGGCCTGGGGTGGTGTGGAGAGGGCTTGGGGGCTGAAGCGGGGGTGGAGTGAAGATAGGGGAAGCTGGGGAGTTAAGAGGACTGGAGTGGGGGTTTGGGGCCAGGGAGCTTAGGTAATGCAGATGGGGGCTCAGGAGGACATGGGGAAAGAGAGGTCTGATGTGGGCACTAGTGGACAAGGTTGGGGTGTTGTGGATTTGAGGCTGTGCTTCATTTGTCTCATGCAACTTTGAGGGTTTTGTGTCTTCCTCTGACCCAAAGTAACTAATACACCTGCTGTTATAGTGAGAGTTTGAAAAATATTTGCAATAAATGTTTTTTAAGCCTCTAAAGCATTCCTACAATAACTTTTTTCAAGTAATGTAAGTATCATATACAGAGTATATGATGGATTGTAGTTGGCATAAGTTGAGGATGACCTGCATAACTCGTTTTGTCACTCATGAACTGCTTCCTCAGACTCAGGATGATAGAATACTTTTACTACTGTATCATGTATTCTCTATAGGAAGAATAACACTTGACTGCCTAATATTTTAGAAGCCCACTATTAGTTGTTTATAAGAATTAACATTCTCATGTGGGCTGCTCCCTCTCTGCCTCAAGCTCAATTTTTAAGTTTCAATAAAAGTGGCTCAGCCCTTTCCAAGAGCGAGCTTTGTGGAAAATAGCTCATTTTGCTAATGTTAAATGTCTTTTCCTTGAAGAACTCTAGTGCCTCCATGGTAAAACTGATAGTTCTGGGGACATAAAGGTCCCCATGAAAACACACCCAGATCTGGTCAAGGTATAAGCCTTTGAAAATCACCATTTGTGTATTTAGAGCTTTATGGCTGTTTGCTAATAGAATTTCTGAACCTTCTATCATGAGGTTGACCTTGACTCTGTATATGTAGGCTGGAAATGTGACAAAGACAGGCGACAAAAACTGTAAGGTGTAGATGATGGTAGAGGCTAGATAGGTGTGGCAGCAAGTATCATCGTCTCACATTGGTTTAGTAAATTAATAAAACTTCAGTATTTCAGTTTAACATTTTTATTAAAGTTTGAATGAAAACACATCTATGCATTTCTTTTGAATTGAGGTACTTAGGCATGCTGATGCTTCTGGTGCCAAAAAACTGTTGCCCATGCAGCATCATGCCTCAGAAATTGCTGCTCAGCAAATACCATAACTTGCTCAGCTGCATCATCAGCTTAGAGGCAACATTGGTGGCATCCATGGTGTGTTTGCTAAAAACGTTCTGACACACTGCACATATGGTGTTACAGTGGTCAAAGGGAAATTGTCTACAGGGTTAAGGTCTAAATAGTTTTTACTAGTGAATGGTTTAATACTCCTTAAGATTCTAATGAAAAATGAATTCATCTCTGTGCAAAGGTTTGCCGGGTGTGGGGTTATATTAGGGGCTAGTATTGTTCAGTGGTTAAAGCATGAGAGTCTTGAGTTCTGGGTCTTAGTCCTAGCTCTGCCATGAAACTGGTGTGGGACTTCGGGCGAAATCGCTTCACAACTCTGTGTCTCAGTTTCCTAATCTGTAAAATGAGGTTAGTGTGTCCCTTTAAGACAAGGGCTCTCAAATGGGAGTTGCAACCCCTTAGGGGGTCACAAGGTTATTATGTGGGGGTTGTGAGCCACCCAGAGCTGCCAATAGCTGTGCAGAAGCAAGGGAGGCAATGGGGTGCTAAGTTTGCTCTGAAAAGCTGTACTGATACAAATTCTTTGTGCCCACCAGTATTAAACAATAACAATTTAAAAAATAACTTCTCTGCGTCTAAAAATAATTCCATAAAAATGTGGTTTAGTCAAGTTCAAAGTGGTGAGAAAAGATAAATTCATTTTAGGTAGAAGATTTGGTTATAAATTTAGCATTTAAAATAGTGTTGCCTAGAAAAAAATGTATTTTTAATTTGGCAGGGGTCCGCACTTGGAGGCTGGCTGTGTGAAAGGGATTGCCAATGTGAAAAGGTTTGAGAACCACTGCTTTAGGAGGTGGTACAAAGCTTGGTTCATTATCCCTTGTAAAGTGACTTCAGCTTTTCAGATAGAAGGTGCTATGGAAAAGTGAGGCCTGACTTTATCAATCACAAATTGTGGTGATTTTAATGCCATCTTCCCTTTTCTATCTATGTTTAAGTAACATATTTCCAATTACTTGAACCAGCACCCAAGCTATTGGCAATGCTACAGAAGTCATATACTGGTGAAGTCTTCATTATAGCTTTGTGTATGTTAGCATTTTTTAGGAAAGTTCCCACCAGCGATAAGACCAGTGGAAACCATATGGTAGATAAGTTCCAAATGGGTAGCCGTGTTAGTCTTGTTCAGCAAAACAAACAAGGAGTCCTGTGGCACTTTTAAAGACTAACAAATTTATTTATTGCATGAGCTTTCATCATCATACTTGAGTTAATGAGGCAGGGGAGGGGGTGATCTGATGGTCTTGTGTTATGCAGTGTTTGCTAGTGTGTGACAATAATTGCTGTAGAGATAAACGCCATATAAAATTATAAATATTTTTATGGAGCGATAACCGATGCATGTGGTACTGAGAAGTGGTTGCAAATACCTATCTGGGCTGGGGCCCAAATGTGCATGAAGGGGGCCCGGACAATATGGGAAGGGGGCCTGGAGATTAGGAGGGTTCCGGGGCCTGTCAAATTATACTTTAACCACTGGTTATGGGATATGAGCAAGGGACTTACAGGCCAACTCTAATATCTCTCCCCCACTCCTCCCAACACCCCAGTTCAAACACTGCCTGCTCAGGGTATGTCAGATCAAGGCCTAGGTACGGAGCCTAACTGTCACAGACTACTAGTTATAGATGTTCCCATACATCTGATGAAGTGGGATTTCACCCACGAAAGCTCATGTGATAAATAAATTTGTTAGTCTTTAGAAGTGCCTCAGGACTCCTTGTTTTAGACTCCTATTTGAACATCTCAGCAGCAAGGAGGACACGGACCTGGTGCCCTTTAAAAATGCCCAGAAATTCAAGGTATACCAGGAGCCACCTCAGCATGTGAGAGGTTGGCCAAACTGGCTGCTTAGCATATCTGCAGATAAACATCCTAAATCTGCTGTAGGGAGAGGGGAGGGGCATGGCAGAGATTGGGGCAGTCTTGAGACGAGGAGGCATGGACATAAGTGGAGGGTAGCAGACAATGAGGAATGACTCCCTAGGTAAAATGATCTAATCTCTCTTGTGCTGCCTGATGTGACTTTGTGTTGTAAATGGCTAATCTGTACTGTAAGTGCCCAGCTGGCAAAATCAGAAGACTGCAGGAGAATTTCATTTATCACCAAAAGGAAGTTACTGGCCCTTATGGTTATGGAGAAAATCTTGAAAATGTGGAGCGAGTGGGACCTAACCACTCAGAACCCAGAAAATAAAGCAGGCCTGACTCATGATCCCTCGGTGGTGGAGGTTTTCCATTCTGGACATGCCACCTAGCACTGCGATTGCCCTTCTTACATTTGTGGGCTCATCTACCCTCCCATCTCCCCTCAGCTCTAGCAAAGGCCTTTTCCCTGACCATTCCTGGTCTGTGCACATTAGGCCACGCAGGGTGTAGAAGTGGCAGGGACTGTGCCAGGGTGTTGGTCCCAGATGGATGCAATGGTTGTCTTGTTCCTCTGGGCTAGATCAGGTTTCTAATTGTAACCCTTCTGCCAGGCCAAGACGGTGGCAGCAAAGGGCTGGGCTGTATATCTAGGGGTTCCCAAACAATGTTACAACACCAATCAGCTGGACCCAGCCTCCTGGGAAATTACGCACTATACCCTGGGTGGCCTAGAAGGGCAATACTTCCCCTCTCGCAAGCATGAGTCCAAGTGTAGCTCATAAAACTTTTAATAGAGACTATATAGAGGCAATCCAATAGACAGAACTCATTTCACCCCAGTGTACATAGAGTGTGTCTTTCACTTCTTCATTTCCCCCCAAACTGACCATCATAGTTTTAGTGTCCACCTCTCAAAGGGGAGGGGAGGAGCCACCAGTCCTCACCTCCAATTATCTTTTGCCACATCTGGGGACACTCACGCCATCCGCTGGCACTGCCCGCTGTCACTGTCTGCTGGTCACTCAAACCGTCTGCTGGCTACTTGCGAGATGCTCTCCTGCTGGACCTCAGTCAACTTTCTTAGTGAATTCAGCTCAGAGAGGATTTCACCCCTCTGGTGATTCAGCTCCAATCAAAATAACAAAAGAGACTCTACCAGGAGTCAATAAGTTTATCCTTTAACGATGGGAGGGGAATTAGGCATTTATCTAAGGCACAGCTCCAGCAGAGCTTCCATCCCTCCCCATTTAGGCCTTGTAGACACTACGAAGTTATTGCGCAGTGACGCTCGTTACTGTGCAATAACTCCAAGAGTGTACACACACAAATGCTGCTTGTTGCCACACAACATGAAAACCTCCTGAACAAGGGTGGTAGCGGTTATCACGGAATGGCTGTTCCACATGTGTGTATGCTCATCACGCAATAATCAGCCTCTGGAAATGTCCCAACATTCCAATCCTGTCCTCTCTGGTCTTCCCCCTTAGAAATGACCTTTGGTGGGCAGTGGTCTGCACCAGCTGACCGGCTGAGACAGATAAGAAGGTGGCCTTGCCAAAGTAAGGAGGATATGTTTCATGAGCTCATGCAATCCACCAAGGCTGCAGCAAGGGAGACTAGACTTCGGAGACAGGAATGCTGGCAGGACTGCAAAGAGAACTTCGTGAGGAGGCAGAAACAGATGGATAACCTGATAAGCATCCTGAAGGAGCAAACAGAACTGCTAAAGACCATGGTTGGTTTGCAGATGCAGCTGCTTCAGTCTCGCCCTCCCCTTCAGACACAGCACCAGTTTCTGCCTCTCCCACACCCTGCCCATACTCCCACAAAGCATTTCTTCAAAGCCCAGGGACCCTCCTGGTACAATGTGTAACCCCTTTGCCAGGCCGTGACGGCAGCGGCAAAGGACCAGGTTCTATTCCTAGGGGTTCCCAAATAATGTCACACCACCAATTAGCTTGAGCCCCCACCCAGTCTTCTGGGAAATTACACACCACTCCCTGGGCGCCCTAGAAGGGCAATACTTCCCCTCTCACAAGCACAAGTCTGAGTGTAGCATACAAGACTTTTAATAAGGCTAAATAAAAGCAACATCAAAACGCAGCACTGGTTGGGATACAGTGCAAAGAAAACCCAATAGACAGAACTCATTCCACCACTAAGGAGAGGAGGGGGAGTCAGCCCTCCCCTCCAATTGTCCTCTGCCACCTCAAGGTTTGTTTACACCACCCACTGGCCACTCACACCCACTGTCCACAGACGCTGTCTGGGTCTGCCGCTGGCCTCTGGTCACACCTGCTGTCTGCTGGCTCCGCCACACCGCCCGTTAGTCACACCTGCTGTCTGCTGGCTCCGCTGCACCAGTCACCCTGCTGTCCGCTGGCTCTGCCTGCTGCCCGCTGGTCACACCTGGTGACCACTCTTAGTGATTTCAGCTCGCTGAGAAGTTTCTGCTTCCCTAGTGATTTCAGCTCACTAGGAGGTTTCTGCTTCCCTAGTGATTTCAGCTCAAACAAAATAACAATGGAGCCTCTACAAGGAATCTTTGGGTCTATTCTTTAACAATGGGTGGGGAAAGAGGTGTTGACTTAAGGCACAGCTCTAGCAGAGCTAGTGCTCACACCCCTCCCCGCTTGGTTTTACAATTCTGAAAACTAGGGTTGCTCACTTTTCCAAGTTCTCTGTTGCTGATGGTGACTTTTCCATCAGCTCCTTGGTCAATAACAGATATACAATCAAAGGGTGGCATATCATGAAAGAGCAATATTTCCTTTCCCCCTTCTGATAAAATACCAGATTTAGAGGATTTGAACCAGTCACACATACCAACTCCCATCATGCCCAGCCTCTGGGTGAAATTATGCTGAGTGTCATGCAAATACAAAGCACAGGTAAATCAGTGGCCCCCCTCCCTACTTAGCTGCTAAGCAAGAGAGGCTCTCAGATTCCTAACCTTGCTTACATCCTTACAAATGTAACATGCACTCCTTCACAGAGCTATGGGATTGAGCCCCGCACCTACACACACCTATAGTCCCTCACAGTGACTGCATACCCATTGCACCCCCCTAATACTCCTAGTGGCTGGCTGTTCGTACGAACCCTCCAGGTGCTCAGCCTCCACAGCCCACTCCAGGGAAAATTTCTCTCCACTACTTTCACAAAGGTTATGAAGGACACCACACCTTGATGACGGCTGGAATGTTGTCCTCATTCAAGTCCAGCCTCCTATACAAACAGCACCAGCACCCCTTTAAATGGCCCAAGGCACACTCCACAGTCATTCTGCACCTGTTCAACCTATAATTGAACCTCTCCTTGCTGGGATCCAAGTTGCCTGTATAGGGCTTTATGAGCCACGGCATCAGCAGGTAGGGTGGGTCTCCTAGGATCACTATGGGCATCTCCACCTCCCTGACAGTAATTTTCTCATCTGGGAAGAAAAAAATATGAGCATCATGCACCTTTCCTGAGGACCCAGCATTGATATCTGTGAAATGCCCCCTGTGATCCACAAGTGCATGCAGCACCATGAAGAAGTAGCCCTTCCTATTTGTGTACTCAGTCACGAGATGATCCGGAGCCAAAATAGGGATATGTGTGCCGTCTATTGCCCCTCCACAGTTACGGAATCCCATGGATGCAAATCCATCCACAATCTCACGTACATGCCCAATGTCATTGTCCTCGGTAGCAGAATGTGATTGATGGCTCGGCACACTTGTGACAGCGCTAACCTGATGGTGGACCTGCCAACTCCAAACTGATTTGTGACCAACCAGTAGCAGTCAGGAGTTGCCATCTTCCACAAAGCAATTGCAACGTGCTTCTCCATGGTGAGGGCAGCTCTCATTTTGGTATCCTTGCATCTCAGGGCAGGGGCAAGCTCCTCACACAGTTCTATGAAGGTGGCTTTAGGCATTCAAAAGTTCTGTAGCCACTGCTCATCATCCCACACCTGCGTAACAATGAGGTCCCACCACTCAATGCTTGTCTCTCATGAGCAGAACCGGCGGTGCACGGTGTGCAGATGCTCTGAAGGAGCTCAGCAATGCAGTGCTGTTGTTCTGCATGGCATTCAGCAGCCCCAGGTCCTCCGCTTCCTGGTCTGATTTGGCAGTCAGTGCCTACTGTGCAACCAGCCGAGATGTATTCATAATGCTGAAGATGACAGTGGAGATCAGAGCTGGATCCATGTTGTTGCAATTGGGAGTGCTGGGAAAGAATGTGGCAGTGTTGAAAATGGGCATGAGTTGCTATTAGCAATGAGGAAGACGGCAGGGGAACACAATGCACCATGGGAAACTGAGAATTTACCCACGGTGCTCAGCACTCCTCTCCTTCTACCCAGGATACCTAGTGCTGAATCAGGACGAATGGAATTGTGAGATAGGTGCACACAATTCAATGCTCTATCTTGCAAAATTACTAAGAAGAGTGTGGATGCTCCATTCTGTTACAAAGAGCGCTGTTTGCATGCACTCCTATTCAAAAAAAACCATGTGACTTTTACAGCGCAACAGGCTTCTTGCCAATGATTCTGTAGTATGTACATGGCCTTAGTTTTACAAGACTGAAAACTAGGGTTGCTCACTTTTCTAGGTTCTCTCTCTCTGCTGCTAATGGTGACTTTTCTATCAGCTTCTTGGTATATAAACAGATATACAATCAAAGCATATCATGAAAAGACAATATTTCGTTTCCCCCTTCTGCTAAAACACCAGATTCAGAGGATTTGAATCAACCACACATACTATTTCCCATCATTCCCAGCCCCTGGGCAAAATTATGCTGAGTATCTAATTGTACTCGCGCAAATACAACGCCCAGGCAAATTAGTTGCCCTCTCCCTGCTTAGCTGCTAAGCAAGAGAGGTGCCCAGCTTCTTAACCTTGCTTGCCTCATAATAATGAGCCCTTAGGATGTGATTGCCTCAGTGAAACAGGGCAAACCTTGAGGAAAACCCAGAGCCCTGCCTTCTTTCCATCCAAATGGAGAAGTCTCTGAGGTAGGAGAAGAGCCAATAAATGTGCTGCATTGCACCACCTGTCCATGACGGGCTGTGTAGGTCCCCTGTGACTCTGCTTGAGCCATGTGCCACTGTCATTGCTTGTGCCTGAAGCTTGGTGCTTCTCCAAAGGCTGCAAGCACTGCTCTCCCGCCATGCCCCACCCCACCACACTCTGCCAGGCCCGGGCTGGATGCTGCCCCACTTAGTTTTCCTTGGAATCACTGAGCTCCTCAGACCTAGGAAAAGGCTCCTCTCCAGCTGCTCACAGTGGGGTGGGGGAACCAGCGCTGGGTGTTTGTCACCACCCAGGGAGAGCCCTGGACCTGAGAGAGAGCAGAGCGGTGACAGGGACATTGCCACCCAGTGCGAACAGACAGGGCTCTTGCCTGGCTTCCATCAGGTATCTTAGGAAACTGGGTGACTGGACAACAAAATAGTAGATGAAATTCAATGATGATAAATGCAAAGCAATGGACATTGGAAAACATACAGCTATACATATAAAATGATGGGATCTAAATTAGCTGTTATCACTCAAGAAAGAGATCATGGAGTCCATTATGGATAGTTCTCTGAAAACATCTGCTCAATGGGGAGTGGCTGGTGGAAAAGCTAGTGGCATGTTACGCACCATTAGGAAATGGATAGATAAAACAGAAAATATCACAATGCCACTATATAAATCCATGGTATGTCCACATCTTGTATACTTCATGCAGATATGGTTGCCCCATCTCTGAAAAGATACATTGGAATTGGAAAAGGTAGAGAGGAGGGCAACTAAAATGATTAGTGGTATGGAACAGCCTCCATCTGAGGCAAGATTAATAAAACTAGGACTTTTCAGCTTGGAAAAGAGATGACAAAGGGAAGATTTTACAGACCTCTATCATATCTTCACTGGTGTGGAGAAAGCAAATAAGGAAATGTTATTTAATACTTCACATAACACAAGAACTAGGGGATCATCCAATGAAACTAATAGGCAGAAGATTTAAAACAAACAAAAGGAAGTATTTCTTCATACAACGCACTGTCAACCTTTTTAACTCTTTGCCAGGGGATGTCGTGAAGGCCAAGACTATAACAGTGTTCAAAAAAGAATCAGAAAGTTCATGGAGAATAGATCAATGATATTAACTGGATGCAACACCATGCTCTAAAGTGTTTCTAGTCTCTGCCAGAAGATGGGACTGGATGACAGAGGATGGACTGCCGGTTCTGTTCATTCCCTCTGATGCACCTGGCACTGACCACTGTCAGGACTAGATGGACGATTGGTCTGATCGATTACAGCTGTTCCCATGTTCTTATGTAAAATTAATTATAAAAATGTTTAGTACAGAAACTCTCCAAGACCTCTCAATAATGACTGTGGAAAATAAAGCATTTAAAAAATCTTGGCCTATTAGTAAACATTATTTATATAAGTTCCCAGTCACAAATCTAGCATTCTGGAAGAAAGTCACTAAAATACGGTCCAATAAACATTCCTTTAAGTGCCCCTCCCTTCTCCCTCCACCACACCCTGCTCACCATTGTTGTCCTTGCGAACTTCACTGCTAATGCAGGGTGGCAGTCTCTTCCACAGAAACACTGTCCCACATCAGGTCTAAGCTCTTAAACTTGATTATCAGTGATCTCGGCTGTAGTAGTCACTTAACAAAACAAAAGACTCTATGGAGCATCATATACTCTATGGCTATGTACACACGATCAGATTAAAGCGCAACAAGGCAATCGCGCTACAAAACTCACGTGACCTTTATTGCGGGACAACGCGTACACACGTTGCTCCCTGCAACGCAACAAAATTACACGCATTATCGCGGTTGAGCGCAATGACTTCTGGGCACCTATCCCATCGTTCCATTTTCCCCTAAGTCGGCGCTATGAATCATGGGATGAAGGAAAGGAACGCAAAGCGCCATGGGTAAAGTGTCAGTTTCCCATGGTGCTTTGTGTTCCCCTAGCGTCTTCCTCGTTGCCAATAGCAACTCGCGCCTATTTTCAACATTGCAGTGACGCAACGCACCACTTGCAATCAATCGCTACAGCGACAGCATGGATCCTGCTATGATCTCCATTGTCGCCTTCAACATTCTGAATACATCTCGGCTTGTTGCTCAGTATGCAATGAGCTCCGAGTCAGACGAGGACACCGAGGAGCAGGGGCTGATCGATGCCATGCAGAGCAACAGCACCGCGTTGCTCAGCTCCTTCACCGATCACCTGCACACGGTGCAACGCCGTTTCTGGTCGCGAGAGACGAGCACCGAGTGGTGGGATCGCATTGTTATGCAGCTGTGGGATGACGAGCAGTGGGTACAGAACTTTCGAATGCGGAAAGCAACCTTTCTGGAACTGTGCTCAGAGTTGGCCCCTGCCCTGCGACGGAAAGACACCAACATGAGGTCAGCCCTAACTGTGGAGAAGCGTGTTGCGATTGCTGTATGGAAGATGGCGACTCCCGACTGCTATCGGTCCGTTGCAAACCAGTTTGGAGTCGGGAGGACCACCGTCGGATTAGCCCTCTCACAAGTGTGCCAAGCCATCAATCGCATCCTGCTACGGAGGACAGTGACATTGGGCAATGTTCGAGAGATTGTGGACGGCTTTGCTGCCATGGGATTCCCTAACTGCGGGGGAGCCATAGATGGCACACACATCCCTATTTTGGCTCCAGACCATCTCGCGACGGAGTACATAAACAGGAAGGGCTACTTCTCCATGGTGCTGCAAGCACTCGTGGATCACAAGGGTCGTTTCACGGACATCAATGCTGGGTGGTCGGGAAAGGTGCATGATGCCCGCATTTTCAGGAACACTGGTCTGTACCGGAAGCTGCAAGGGGGCACCTTTTTCCCTGATCAAAAAATAACAGTGGGGGAGGTGGAGATGCCCATAGTCATCCTCGGAGACCCAGCATACCCACTGATGCCATGGCTCATGAAACCCTACACTGGGAACCTTGATCGCAGCAAGGAGCGGTTCAATTACCGAATGAGCCGCTGCAGAATGACTGTGGAGTGTGCCTTCGGCCGTTTAAAAGGGCGCTGGCGCTGTTTGTATGGGAGGCTGGACTTGGCGGAGGACCAGATCCCTGCCGTGATTGCGTCATGTTGTGTCCTCCATAACATTTGTGAAAGTAGGGGAGAAAAGTTTTCCCCTACGTGGGCTACGGAGGCACAGCGCCTCGAGGAAGCATTCGAGCAGCCAGCCACTAGGAGTATTAGGGTGGCACAACGAGAAGCTGCTCGCATAAGGGAGGCACTCAGGGAGCATTTCAATGATGCCCTTCCCTAGTTCAGTTCCATGACGCATGAGGTGCACCTTAGGATCATTTCAATAATGTGTATAAATAAATGCATTCTTCAAAGTATTTGTTACTGTTTTTATTGAAACCTGAAAGATGGGGGTGGGGTTACAGGTTGGTGTAGCTCCGGGTCTCGTAAAAGTAGCTTGGGGGGGGGGGGGCTGGATGTTGTCCTGTACCGGGGTGGAGGGTGGCCTTCAAAGAAATGCTTTGAGGGACTGCGGTGTGTGGGAGGCATACACGGCTGAACTGTCTGGAGTGGAGCCCGGACATTTATCGCCTGGGACTGCAAAGCTATCATGTTCTTTAGCAGTTCTGTTTGCTCCTTCATGACGCTTATCAGTTCGTCCCTGTGTTTCTGCCTCCTCTGCTGGGATTCCTCTCTCCAGGCTCTATTCTCCCTTGCGGATTCTTGTGTTGCTTTCAGCAGGTCGTTAAACATATCCTCCCTGTTTCTTCGAGAACGCCGCCTAATGTTTCTCATTCGGTCAGCTGGGGTAGACACCGGCCTTGTGAAGCTCAATTCTAATACAAAAATAACAATATAGACATTGTTAACACATAGCATAGATAGCCAATGTAACCTTCCAGTAGCACATTCCACTGGAAGGTACAGGGCGGTCAACACACTACGCTGCGCTGAAGCAGACAAGGTACATTCTAATAGACGGCTTACCGGGGGCTAAGAATCGGAAGAGGGCACACAGATGGAACCCAATATCCCTCTCCTCAGAGTGCCCCTTCCATCTAGAATACATCTCCTACATGCCGCCGGTAGCAGGCCGGGACCGTATGCTGCTGCACTGTGTGCTGCCATGGTTCCCAGGGCTGTGCTTTGCAGCTGGAGAGGCAGAGTGTCCGTCTTTGGGAGCGCAGACACAAACGCTCTCCCATCTAACCTGAGTATTAGGCTCTGGAGGTACATCGAGGAAACCTTTTCTGACCTAAATGCAGATGATTATTTTACAATCACTGCTTGTATTGATGCCCTGCTAATGAATGCAGAGTAAATAGCGTGCACAGCGGGGACCCGCAAGCACCCCCACCCCAGACAATGATATTTTAGCAGGAGCAGAGCTGAATGAAGGAGAAACTTACCTGAACCCCCCTCTGCCGCCTCAGAGAACAAGCTGCAGTTCAAGCCTTGGGTGGACGTCTCAGCGGGGCTGCTGAAGAGCTCCTGGCTACACGCGGTTGCGCTTTCCTCCGTGTCATCCTCCATCTCCTCCTCCTCCTCCTCCTCAACAACGTCCTCATCCTGCTCGGCTCTGGCAATCACCGGACGAGGAGGGGCTGAAGTGTCCACGGGACTTTTGGCAGTGGTTGTGGGGTCCCCGCTGAGGATGGCTTCTATTTCCTTATAGTACCTGCATGTTGCAGGCGCTGATCCAGAACGGCGGTTTCCCTCCTTCGCTCGGTGATAGGTAATTCTGAGCTCCTTCACCTTTGATCTGCACTGCACTGTGTCTCTATCATGCCCTCTCTCTGACATGGCCCGAGAAATTATGCCAAATGTGTCATAATTCCTCCTGCTGCCGCGTAGCTGCGCCTGCACGGCGGACTCTCCCCAGATGCTGATCAGGTCCAGCACCTCTGCCGTGCTCCAAAGGGGTGCGCGTCTTCCACGGCGGGCCGCCATTGCTACTGATGATCGGAGCACAAACACACTCCACGAGGAAGAGAGCAGGAAGTGAAAGAGACTTGAAATTTGAAAATCCCGGGAATAAGTTCGGGGCAGGGCGGGGACAGTTTCGTCACGGCCACAGAGCGGGTGGGGGGAAGACCAGAGAGGACGACTTGGGAATGCTGGGACAGTTCCGGACTCCAGTCAATGCGCGGTAAGCGTACACACGAGCTCAAACGCGCAATATATATGATCCGCAACAGCTGTTACCACTCTCGTCGGAGTGGTTGTTGGATTGCGCGACAACAAGGCACTTAACGCGCAAGAGCCCTGTTGCACGTGTGTACGCCGTTGTTGCTATCGCGCGGTAATGAGCTTTAATGCGCGATAATCTGATCGTGTGTACAAGGCCTATCTTTTAACAAGGGTGGGGCAGGTCAAATAGGGTGCATCTACAATTGTAAATTAAGTCGATTTAAGCAGGCTTAAGTCAGGCCTTGTACACACTAAAAAATTATCATGCAGTAAGACTCCTTACCGCACGATAACAATCAAAGCATCCACACATGAAAGCTTCTTGTTGCGCGGCAACAGCCCTCTTGCCGCGCAACATGTAAAGCACCCCAAACGAGGGTGGTAAGGCTTACCACGGAACAGTTGTTCCATGGTACAGCCTGTGTGGACACTTCTTGCGCTGTTGACAGCCTCCGGAAATGTCCCAGAGTGCCAATCCTGGCCACTCTGGGACATTAGAGCTGTCAAATATGTCAATTTCGCTGCTCCAGCTGAGCAGTGAAATTGACACATATTGAAGCTGCCAGGTTTGGCGGCTGGGGGATTGGCCCACTGGACCGGTGAGGGCAGTCGGTTTGGGCCAGCCCCCTAGTCCAACTGCAGGGGTTCAGGTGGTGGCGGGGACTGCAGCGCTTAAGCACGCAGCTCCCACCGCCACCTAAAGCCTCGGGGCTGAGCTAGGGGGGCTGGCCCGAACTGGCTGCCCTCGCTGGTTTGGGCCAGCCCCCAAGTCCAGCTGCAGGGGTTCAGGTGGCGGCGGGGGCTGCGGTGCTTAAGCGCGCAGCTCCCACCGCCACCCGAAGCCCCAGGGCTGAGCTAGGGGGCTAGCCTGAAACGTCTGCCCTCGCCAGTTCGGGGCAGTACCCTAGTCCAGCTGCAGGGGTTCGGGTGGCAGCGGGGGCTGCGGCGCTTAGCCCCCGCCACCACCCAAAGCTCTGCAGCCTCCTAGCTCAGCCCCCGAGCTTCAGGTGGCAGCAGGAGCTGTGGCCCTTAAGCACGCAGCCCCCACCGCCACCCGAAGCCCCAGGGCTGACCCGAACCGGCTGCCAGCCCCCTAGCTCAGCCCCGGGGCTTCGGGTGGCAGCAGGGGCTGCGCAACGCAGCCCCTGCTGCCACCCAAATCCCTGCAGCTGGACTAGGGGGCTGGTCCGAACCAATCCTGCAGCTGGAGCCCGGTGGGTGGCGGGGCTCCGCCAGCCGCCAACAGTCGAGCCCCTCCACCCACCGGGCTCCAGGGAGCTCAGGTGGCCAGCAGCTGGAGCCCTGGGCTGGGACTCTGGTGATCCAGAGTGAGCTGTGGCCTTTCCTCTTCTTATTCCTCAGTTTCTCTACCTGTAAAATGGACACAATGGCACCTCTGTACCTCCCAGGCAGTGAGGCAAAATCCATAGGATGCTTTGTAATACAAAAGTGATGGGGCCATATAAGTACTCCTTAAAAGGCTTAGAGCTTATCTACACAGAACTTAGACCTTGGTAACAAATAATTTAAATTATTAAGATGGCCAACATCATCCAAATGAATGCACTGACATTGTTATAAAAAACACAGCAGTGTGAGGAAGCTAAGCTTTGTCCATAATTTTTAAACCTATTATGCTTTTTCATGTAGAAGTATTTTATTGTATACAGTGTGTGCTTTTAAAGTGTGCACTCATGTTTCAATTGCACTTCAGATGTCTAACCGATGAGTAAATTCGTAACACTGCATGTAACTAGTTGACAACTGGGAGAGGGGGTGCTGGGAAAATGGGAGCGGGAGGTGGTAGGGAAATCTCAATTTGTTCTGCCATGCTACTGTGCTCTTCCCTATTTGGGTTGCACCTTAGAGGGCATCACTCAGAGAGTGCAGAGCTGGGGTTGTGTAGGATTTCCTGTTTTGGAGAGTTTAATTTAGTCGCTCACCACATGGTACATGGAACTGAGATACTATGAGGCAACCTGAACCGTGTGGGAATGAAATTTGGAGCAGCTCATTTCTTTGATTTACTCAAAATGTGGAGTGGAAACCAGCTGGCGTGAAGAAATGGGGGTGTTCAAGAGAAACCTTAAGCAGGGAAGCCGAGGGAGGATAGAATAGTTGACCTAGGACCTTAGAATAGTTGGAAGCAACAGCAATATGGCAGAGAGGAAGGGAAGAGAGTGGTGTCTGCCTGGGCCCCAGCACAGACTTGAGTCCGAGTTGATAATAATTATGATAGCAAAAACAAGAAACACTTTCTCAGCACTCCCATGTTACACAACCCTGCTCCCCCTCCCTTGATCCCTTTATAGCCCCTGTGTCACCCTGTCCCTCTGACCAGCACAGCCTGTGTCCCCTAGATAGGGCTGGATGTTGCCAGGGGCCCCAACATAGAGGAGTAGGGCAGAGGCCACAGGAACAGTTGAGGGACTAACATGGACTCAGTTAAAGTGATGCATGTTAAAGTGAGACAGAATTAGCGAGTGGATGTGAGAGTCTTTGAGGGATGGAGATGGAGACCCTCCCCATAACACAGACCCTCTCTCATCCCCACCTCATACTCTCCTGTGCAGCTCTGACCTCCCCTTGCCCTTGAGGCTGCCGGAACCCTTTCTTCACAGCTGGGGCAGCCTGGGGAAGAAGGGAGATCTGGACTCCTCCCTGACTGGGTAGCAGTGCAGCGGAGGGGATCCTGGCACCCCCTCCTCCAGCCATGAGGAGGAATTGTTGGGGGGGGGGTGGTGTTTGGATGAGAAGGAGGACATAGATGTCTCCACTGTGCCCAGGTATGGTACTGCAGGGGACCTGCTGTCTGAGCTCCCACAGAGGAAAGGTCGCTTCCCAGACCACCCTGGCCTTGTTCTCGAAGGGATGGTGTGACGGGATGCACATCCGTGCAGCCCTCGGGCGTGACCTGTATAATCTTTCTGTTCAGTTTTGCAGTGCAATTGTGTTATTTGATGCCAATTATGCTATACCAGGTTCCTTTGTGAATGCTCAGAATGTGTTCCACGTGGCTGCCATGGTGCCATGTTTCCTACAGCAACATGTATGTACACATGTGAAGAATGATACAGGGTTCAGACTCTCAGGACTCTCTCTAGGACAGTGGCTGGAGATTTACATGTCAAAGGGGATGCTAATGCCCTCCCTGGCTCAGGTAGAAGTGAAGAGAATCACAGGACAGGACAGTGAGGGGAGGGTCTGTCAGCAGTTTGTTAAAACAAAGACACAGAGACTGTGAGGAGAGAGAAGCTGCAGGTTTTTGGCCGGGGAAGACACCATCTGGCAACCAACTTCAAGCAAGATCGGGGCCCTGCCTGAGAACAGGCAGAGAATGGCTGTAAAACATCAAACAGCTGAACACCATGCGCATAATCTTGGACTATGAGGTCAGGTTAGGTAGAGATGTTAGAGTAGCATGCGGTTTATACCTTTTATTTGACAGTGGTCACTCCTGACTCATTTATAGTATGGTTCTGCCTTGATTGGCCATGTTCTCACTTGAAATCGGACTTTGATCAATAAACTAGTAGTTGTTTCACCTAAAGCTGTGTGGTCTTTGGAGTGTGTGGATGTGGAAGACTGGGCACAATCCACTTCTTTGTTAAGTGGACGGACATGAGACTAAGGTGATTGGGAGTGGGTACCAATCCCTGTAAGGCAGTGGCTCCCAATGTAGCGTCTGGGACTGGGTGTGCTCGCTTGGGGACCAACACCTGTGTGGCTAGTGGATTTACACCCACTGCCTGGGACTAATTACACGCTGGTGGCTGGTGTGGACTGAGTCAGGAGTGAGTGGTCACCCAGCAGAGCAGGGTGAATTGGGGTTCAGGAGCGGGGTTCAAGTGGTCATAGCAGCACACCAGACTGCATTTGGGGAGCAGCCTGTCACAGATGGAAAGCAGCATTTGCAGAACCCCAATTCATTGTCAGATCTCCAGCCTCGGCACTGGGCTCTCAGAGGTCCCCAACAGTAATAAAGACTGTTGCTGGGGCTGGCTCGGCCACAGTGCGCAGTGGCTTGCCCAGAGTAATAATAAGGCCTATTTCTGATAGAGGGTGTTCATCAAGAGAGCTCAGGGTGCTGTGTCCCATGTGCTGGGCCTCACGGTGCCCTGAGTGGCAGGGCACTCACCCTATTGCGCAGATGGGAACCAACATGCAGGATGACTGGCCAAGTGACTTGCCTCTGGTGGTAAAGGAAAGCCATGGCACAATAGGATTAAAACCTAAGTCTCTCATGGCCTTACCCAGTACCCTGCCCAGGGGCCTATTTAGGGGCACAGGCTCCAACATTGCCCCCTAAACTGCTCAGTCCCCTCTCCACTGACTCCAAACTCCTACCCCTTGTTTGTATTCATAATCCACACTGCTCACGTGGCCCATTGGCCTGAACCACCAACCTTCTTCTGCTCTGACACACCCACACAGATATCAGCTGCACCCTTCTCCTTGCCCTCAGTGTCCATGGGAAGCATGGAGAGGAGGGTAGGGGATGGGGCTGTGGGGGCTGTGAACACTGACTCGAGCTAGAAAGAGGAAAAAAAGCAAATCTCCAGAATCTCCAATTCATACTGAGGCCCAGTGAATGGGGAGGGAACTTTCTGCATCCCCCCTGCAGCCTAGGGAAGTGGCCATTCTTCTCAGTGGGATACCCCTAGAGATGCACACATCCTTAAAGCCCTGTTCTGGGGGAAGGGGTCACAACAGGTGCCTTAAAGGCACTGCAGCCCCTATATCTGCTCATGTGTTCAGCTCAGGGACTGGTAGAGGGTTCCAGGTCTGAGCACCCCTATACCTGGCTGGGCCTCTGACAGACAGCTGGCCTGTCACATGCTCCCTAAGGGAGGCATCTAGCACTCCTACAGTAATAGGTACAAGCCCCCCACCCCACCCCCTAGGCCTGGCCTAGTGAAGGAGACATGTGGGGGAAAAGCCATCCTGTCTGTAGAGTCAGGGTATTCAGCAGGTGACCCGGGATGGGCCTGCTGGTGATCCTGAGGCCTGGGACATGCAGGGCCTGGGGATTCTCTTTCCACATGGGTCTGTGGACTAGCAATGGCATTGTGATCGGATTGCCTCCCAACAGGCAGGGCGGGGCAGGCAGCACCCTCTAGCCCTGGGAAGGGCGAGTCTCTCAATATATATAACAGGCCTCCTGGCCCTCAGGCAGGGCGGGGCAGGCAGCTCTGAGAGTCAGTCTCACAGTCAGGGGTGGGTTACGGGGGGCACACAGGAGAAAGGAACACCACTAACAAACCTCAGTGGCTATAGCAGGGTGGTTCCAACGCTTCAGGTGGCACCGGGGTATCCCTGGTGTGGGACAGCGAGGCTCCCACTGCAACACAGCAACTTTGGAATCGTAGACCTAGGGCAGCGAGTGACCACTGGGTCAGGTGGCTCTCCCCTCTCCCTTTCCCCTGGGATACCTGGTTCGAGTCTCCCACAGGACACCGGGGTATTCGGCCATTGGAAAGTTCCCAAACCCATCAGCTTCGTTTGGAGGTAGTAAGGCTGGCAGCCTCCTGTCCAGGTCCTCTGCAGAGGACAGCTTCTCCAGGTCACTGGCTTCTACCAGCAGCTCTGGTCTGTAGGGCTCCAGGGCAACGGGTTGTTCCTCCGGATCATCAGTCGAGGGCAGCTCCTCCAGGTCACAGAGGCCGGTCGGCATCTCCGATTCCCAGGGCTCTGGGTCAGGGCGTTGGTTGCCTGGCTCTCCCATGGAGGGTTGCTCCCTCAGGTCCCAGGGGTCTGGCATCTCCTCTAGCCGGCTGGGCACCGGCAACTAGGGGCGGTCCTCTGGGTGGTAGGAAGTCACGGCCAAGCCTCTTTGGAGGCTTGGTGGGGCGTACGGCCCCAAGGTAGTGGAGTATGGTGCTTCCCCGGTGCTGGCTGGGGCCTGACTGAAGGAGAGGGCCGCCCTCTTATACTGCCCTTCTGTGCTCCGCCCTCCTGCTTCCTGTCTGCCGGGGTTGGAGACCCTGGTTCCGCCCCCTTGCAGGGGATTGGCCCACCCTTTGCATCCGTCTCAGGGGTGGCCATATTTCTTGCCCCTTACAGGCACCTTACTTCTTCACCCTTCCCGATTCCTGGTTGGAGCCACTCTCCACACCTGACATTTATAGCACCAGGTTTGGTTGGCTATAAATATAACCAGAATGCTGGAGTAGCAGGAAAACCCTTTAAATGTTCCCTTTGACAGCAAGCTTGAAGATTGCTGACACTAAAGACACTCAGGGGCATTGTTCTGTATCATCCTGCACTCAGCTCTCAATTGTCCTCATTACAGATGGACAAGGCGCTTTGCAGAGGCCTCTGTGGATGAGCTCCCTCCCTCCTACCGGATGCCCATCCCCACCATACTACAAGGGCCAGTGGCCCCAGCAGTGAGGAAATCTTCACACTCCCCAAAACACCGTATGGGTGAATGAAGGCAGGCAACCCTCCCCACACCCCATACCCAGTGTATAGATGGGTGTGCATTCCTCTCCACACACATTCTGGTGTATAGCTTGGTGTTTATTCTCCCCCCACACCTCAGAGTATAGGAGGGCCAGCATGCCCCCCGCTCCACCCCACTGAGACACATAAGTAGGTGTGACTACATCTACCATGCCTCAGTGTGTAGATGTGCATGTGTGCCTTCCTCAGTGAAATGTATAGATGGGTGTGCACACACCTAAGGACAGGGATGAGTGTGCACTTCCCCAGGCATATGGAGCAATCAATAAGGCCATGCAGCTTCAACCCTTCTGAAGGCCACCCTGGCAGCCAGTAACACCTGTAATAATTATGTTGAGCCATGTTTATTACAGTAGTACTTTGGGCCAGCCAAGAGTGGGTGACAATCTTAACTAATGTAGCCAGACCCAGGGTGGGGCAGGGGGAGAACTCATGTGATGGCAGCAAATGGCATGACAGTACCATGATTTCCCCCACCCCCCCACTGTGTTTACTTTGTGGGGGATTAGCTAAATGGAATGAAAAGGGAGTGGAGGGGGACAGGGAGAGGGGGAGGAGGGTAGAAGGGTGAGGAGTGCAGCTGAAGTGATGACGGGGGAGGGGGCAAGGTTAGATGCAAATAGCCAATCAGCACAGAGCAGAGGAAGCATTCTCTTTCCCAAAACTGTCCCCTTACCCCAAGAGGGCTGTTTGCTGGTTTTGTGTATGGCTATATCTACACTTGGCCAAATAAGTCGACTTTGCTAAGTTGACTTAACAAAGTCGACTTTAAGTCAACTTTGTTAATTCAACTTAGCATGCTTACACTATAAAATTAAGTCAACTTCAAGGGGACCCTGCCAAATCAACTTAGAGCATTCACACTGGACATCTAAGTTGACTTCTAGGGGCTAGGTGGACCTGGGACTGGTCCATGGTGGCAGGGGGGGCACCCCTTCCAAAGTGCCAGGGGGCTCAGCATTCCCCCATTGTACCCTGGTACAATGGGGGCTGAGCAGGACAGGGACAGGGGCAGGGAATAGGAGCAGGGTGGGCAGGGCTGGGTGTGGAGATGAAGCAGCGGCGAAAGCTGACGCGGGGCTTTAATATGCTGACTGGTGGTTCTGCAGCAAGAACAGAAATCACTAAAGGGTGGGACTACTTTGGCATGGAGACCTGGGATGACCAAGAGTGGGCCCAGAATTTCTGAAAACAGGGCCGGCTCTAGGTGGGGGTGGAGGCGAGAGGAATGGGGAAGGGACTGCGGGGGGCAGAGGAGTGGGGAAGGGTCCGTGGGGGGGGGGAGGGTCTGAGAGGAGCAGGGAAAAGGGGTCCGGAGAAGGTGAGAGGAGTGGGGAAAGGAGCCCGGGGGAGGCGAGAGGAGGGGGAAAAGGGGTCCAAGGAAGGTGAGAGGAGTGGGGAAAGCGGTCCAGGGGAGGCGAGAGGAGGGGAAAAAGGGGCCCGGAGGAGGTGAGAGGAGGGGGAAAAGGGGTCCAAGGAAGGTGAGAGGAGTGGGGAAAGCGGTCCAGGGGAGGCGAGAGGAGGGGAAAAAGGGGCCCGGAGGAGGTGAGAGGAGTGGGAGAAAAGGGGATGGGGGAGGCACCAAAGCAAAAGTTGGCTTTGGGCACCACAACCCCTTGAGCCGGCCCTGTCTGCAAAGACAAGGACACATGCCTGGAGCTGGGTTACAAGAGCTTGCGCTGACCCTTCAGAACCAGAACTTGCAAAAGACAGAGGCTCCAGCAGTCCAGAAGCGGGTTGCAATTGTCATCTGGAGGCTGGCACCTCAGCCTGCAACAGATCGACTCTGAGCAAGTGTCACAGAGGAAAAGTACAGAAGCTGTCACAGATTGTAGGCAAAGCACATTCATCAGGCTGCTGAGACCCAGCAAAATTTTTCTCCCCTGTCATGGAAGAAACCACATCACCTGACAGGTGTACCATGAAACTCAAGCAGCCCTTACCTCTAGACATGTGCACAGCTGGTGTCCAGGCAGTGGGGGTATCCTCCCCATGCACTAGCCTTCTCTGATCTCCTTCACACCCCACAATCCTTCCTTACCAAGAGTTGCACTCCAGGGAGAATGCAAAGAGAGAGGGAAGCTAGGAGTTATGTCATCAGTGGCATTGGGCAGCACATTGTGGTAGCACAGTAGCCATTCAGGCATGGCCAATGGTGAATCAAATAAAAACTCCATAATACGGGGGGTCTCAAACTCTATTTCTGGGACCTCCTTTAAAAATATTTTGGTCTGTGATGACCCCCCCTCCAAAAGCAACAACTCATCATGACATGTGATGACCCCCCATGCCCTCCATGCCACCTAATTTCTGCACTATGGTGGAAGTGCTGCTTTCAGAGCACCTGGCCAGCAGCTGCTGCTGGCCAGCCATGCAGCTCTGAAGGGCTCTGGCTGTCAGCTGTGCACAGGGGCTGACAGCTCATGACCCCCCAACAATAACCTCACAATTGAGGATCCAGCCCCCCAATTTGAAACCCCCACCCTAACAGATGGGCAGTTATTGAAGCCTCCTGCTGACTCCTGCTCTGACAGGCCTGATGTCTGTGTCTACAACAGAATGGCCAAGCCCGACACTGTGTGTTCTGAGTGATGAAAATTTCAGATCCAGAAATGAGCTTACACAACACCAGTGCCCAGAGCCTGTGGCCCATAGCCCAGTGCCCATTGTCCTCTATCATGCCATTGGCTATTAACTTTGAAAAATCCTGAAAGACTGGAGAGGTCCCAGAGGTCTGGAAAAGAGCAAATATAGTGCCTATCTATAAAAAGGGAAATAAGACAACCCAGAGAATTATAGACCAGAATTATTAACCTCTGTACCAGGAAAAATAATGGAGCAAGTAATTAAAGAATCAATTAGAAAACATCTAGAAGAGAATAAGGTGTTAACTGATAGTCAGCATGGATTTGTCAAGAACAAATCCTGTCAAACCAACCTGATAGGTTTCTGTGATGAGGTAACAAGCCTTGTGGATAGAGGGGAAGTGTTAGATGTGGTATATCTAGACTTTATTAAAGCTTTTGATACCGTCTCGCATCACTGTCTCATTAACAAACTAGGGAAGTACAACCTGGATGGAGCTACTATAAGATGGGTGCAAAACTGGTTGGAAAACTGCACCCAGGCTATGTCTACACTTGTGAATTTAAGTCGACTTAGAGGGGACCCTACAAAATCGACCAAGAGCGTCCACACTGGATGCCTAGGTCTACTTCTAGGGGCTAGGTGGACCTGGGACAGGTCCACCGTGGTGGGGGGGGGGGGGGCGCACCCCTTACCAAGTGCCAGACCTTGGTACAATGGGGCAAAGGGGGACTGGGACCCTGGCAGGGCATAGGGGCAGGGTGGGCAGGGCTCTGGCAGGGAGGGCAGGGAGGACAATGGGGAAGCTCTGGAGCCCCCTAAGTCAACTTAAAGTCGACTTAGGGCTACTCCACGTCTACATTGGCTAAGTCGACTTTCTAAAGTCGACTTAAGCAGTAAGTTGACTTAAAATGAGGTTTTACAAAGTCGACTTAATTTTTCCTTAAGTCGACGTAAGCAGCTGCTTACGTCGACTTAAGGAAAGTGTAGTGTAGATGCAGAGTAAATTAAGTCGACTTAAGCAAGCTTAAGTCGACTTAATTTACAAGTGTAGATGCACCCCCAAAGAGTAGTTATCAACAGTTCATAGTCATGCTGGTAGGACATAATGAGCAAGGTACCACAGGGATTGGTTCTGGGGCTAGTTCTGTTCAATAGTTTCATTAATGATTTAGATGATGGCATACAGAGCACACTTATAAAGTTTGCTGATGATACCAAGCTTGGAGGGGTTGTAAGTGCTTTGGAGGATAGGATCACAATTCAAAATGATTTGGACAAACTAGTGAAATGATCTGAGGTAAACAGAATGAAATTCAATAAAGACAAGTGCAAAGTACTCCTCTTAGGAAAGAAAAATCCATTGCACACACAAAATGAACAGTGACTGCCTAGGAAGGAGTACTGCGGAAAGGGATCTGGGAATCATAGTGGATTCTAAGCTAAATATGAGTGAACAGTGTAATGCTGTTGCAAATAAAAGCAAACACCATTCTGGGATGTATTAACAGGAGTATTTTAAATAAGACATGAAAACTAATTCTTCCACTCTACTCTACCCTGATTAGGCCTCAACTGGAGTATTGTGTCCAGTTCTGCGCGACTTATTTCAGGAAAGATGTGGAGAAATTGAAGAAAGTCCAGAGAAGAGCAACACAAATGGGTAAAGGTGTGGAACACTTTACTTATGAGGGAAAATTGAAAGAACTGGGCTTGTTTAGTCTGGAAAAGAGGAAACTGAGAGGGCATATGATAACAGTTTTCAAGTATTTAAAAGGTTGTCACAAGGAGGAGGGAGAAAAATTGTTCTCCTTAACCATTGGTGGTAGGACAAGAAGCAATGGACTTAAACTACAGCAAGGGAGGTTTAGGTTGGACATTAGGAAAAAATTCCTAACTGTCAGGGTGATTAACCACTGGAATAAGTTGCCTAGGTAGGTTGTGGACTAGCCATCATTGGAAGTTTTTAGGAGCAGGTTAGACAAGCATCTGTCAGGGATGGTTTAAGAGGGTACTTGGTGCTGTCATGAGCACAGGGGACTATACTCTTTCATGGTCCCCCCCAGTTTCTATGCTGACAAAGGAGAGGAAAACCTTTCTCAGGGAGAATGAGTCCTTAAAGAGACAGAGAGACAAACACAGTCCAACAGGAAAGGAAAGGATAAAGAAACTGGGGAAAATGGGGTATCAAGCACATGGGTGACCAGTAAGTGGCATGTTTATTTCATGAAAAACTGCTACAAACTTATCTGCTGAAGTCTCCTTGGGGCTAACTAGGCGGGGCTGAACTTCCATCGGTGGGTGATTTCATTCACAGTTTAGTGTTAAAATGAGAGAAAAATCCATTCACTTCATTTTGAGCATGAGAAGGTGAAAAGAGCCATGTATCCAAGGCCTGAGGAGACCTCTGGGAATCTGGATAACCCCATGCATCAGTGGCTGAACATGCCAGGCCCTGCCTGGGACCTGCACATGGCAAGGTTCTTTGGGTTTTGTGCTGACTGTCCTGGAGATGGGGCTTTGTCAGGCGCTGAGTTCCATATGGTCGATTGCTCGACATGTGCTCATGTCTCTGGTGCTGCCAGGTGATGTTCTTGGCTGTAAACATAAGAAGAGCTGACATATGCTTTGGTTTCTGCTTGGCCGGCTTGGAAGCATTCTGCACTTAATACTGCACCGAGGTGACACACTGCACTTTCTAGGCCAGAAGCAGAGGTGACACAAATGGTGGCGGTAAGTGACATGTCGGTAAACCTGTGTAAGCGAGCGTAAGATGGTGTACAAACCTGTATAGAAGGTGTTACTTACATGCCAGTGGGAGGGTGCAGCGGAAAAGGCCTCGAGCATCAGGAAAAACAACCAGCAGGAGAATGAGAGCAAGGTCACATGTACCTTGAGCCTTATGTGGGCCGAGGGGCTGGGATAATGCTGACTCAGACAGGCACAGGTTTTAGGCTTGGTGAGGAAATAAACATGGCACCAATTCTCATAAAAACTGCACTTTGTTTTTTGGGGGAAGACTCCTCTAGTGCCCTGCTCAGAGCTGTGATACCCTCATCTCTCCATCCACTCCTGGGGGAGGGGGTCTCAGCATCCCATGCAGCCAGATCAACCTAGGGCTACTTTTGTATTTCTCCAATCTGCAGCCAGATGCCACAGCTGGCCATATTTCTGGGAGCTCTGCCCTGGTAAGTTTTGGGGCAGCCCTCTGTCCTGGGCTATGCAATGCTCAGTCTAGATGATCACAATGGTCCCTTCAGGCCTTGGGATCCAGGTCAAAGAAAGTACCTGAAAGACACTTCCCCTCCCTCCCCCCTTGACCAGCCTGCACCTCATGCTGTCACGGCCCATGGATCTTAAGCTTGGCCTGAGGGCTTCACAGTCCCTGCTCTCAGCAGATTCCTACTGACCAGCTGGGCGGAGAGACCATGAAACCTGAAACTACATTAGGGAGGCTTATTTAAAACCAAAGAGTAGCATAGGAAATGGTCCACACACAGCTGCGTTCTGCTTGGCTCCTACATTGGGCCCTGCCCTATTCCTTCTTCCTGCTCTGTTCCTCGTCTTTACTACTGGTTTCCAAGTCCAGCTCCAAACCTTGACTTGACTCACATTTCCAATTCTTGTTCCAGCAGTGACAGCTGGCTGCCGATGTCCCGGCCCCCAAAATTTGTGCACACCACCCCAGGGAAGGCCCAGGAAAGAATCGAGGATGGAGTCAATTGGTCAGCCTCAGCTCTGAGAACTGGGCTTGCTTGAGTGGGCCACCTGTCTCAGGTGGAAAACCACAAACCACAGGTTCAAATAGCACAATTGACCATAGAGACCCAAGTGCTATGAGAGCAGCTGAGCCCAGCTCCAGATCAGGAACATAATGCTGCAAACTCAACTTGCAGTGTCTGCCCCTGAGCAGTAGCGGTTCTTGGGGTTTATGAATCAATGCCGCTTGCAGTTCTTTCTCCATCCCCAGGCCAAGACAAAGCCCTAACCAATCCAAGGTAGGCCTAGTAACTAGTCTACTGAAGCGTTGGATTAGGCCTCCCTTTGCTGGAAGGCAATAGCCCATTATTGTTAAACTGGGCCACTATTCTTCAGTTGATAGCATCAATTTATGATGCTCTTTATCACACCAATGTGACAGAAACTGCTTTAGGGAAGCTTTGGAAGGGACAGGGCACTGTCAGCTCTTACACAATGCCTTCCACTGGTTTATCCAGACACTGAATGGAATGAGGAAGCATTGCTCTACCAGTTCTGATGGGGCCTAAAGGAGGAAATTAAGGGTGAGTTGGCCCAGGTTGAGCATCCTGCTGGCCTGGACATTTTCATTGCCCTTGTTATCTGAATTGATGACCAATAGCAAAAATGGAGAGAGGAAAAGAAGAGGGCCCTCCAGCCACCTTGTCTCTACGCAGGCCCCACCTATTGAAATCATGCAGCTAGACCTAACCCACCAGCAGCTTGTCCTAGAAGAGACCCTGCTAAGGGTACAGGAAGATACCATTCCGATGTGCAGAAAGAACAGCAAATATGGAAGGATCCCAGATTAGCTTAGCAGAGAACTCTGTGGTGAGCTGAAACATAAAAGGGAAGCTTACAAGAAGTGGAAGCTTGGACAGATAATTAGGGAAGCGTACAAAGATATTGCTCGGGCCTGCAGGGAAAAAATCAGAAAGGCCATAAGCAATTAGACTTGCAGCTAGCAAGGAATGTGAACGGTAACAAGAAGAGGATCAGGGATGGTGTGGGTCCCTTACTGAATGAGGCAGGTATCCTCGTGGTGGATGATGCGGAAAAGGCTGAAGTACTCAATGGTTTTTTTACCTCAGTCTTCACAGGCAGGGTCAGCTCCCAGGTTACTACACTGGGTAACACAGAACAGAGAGAAGGAGAGCGGCCCTCGGTGATGGAAGGTCAGGTTAGGGACTACTTAGAGAAATTGGATGTGCACAAGTCTATGGGGCCGGATGAACTGCATCCGAGGGTGCTGAAGGAGTTGGCCGATGTAGTATCAGAGCTCTGGCCATTATCTTTGAAAACTCGTGGTGAATAGGGGAGGTCCTGGGTGAATGGAAAAAGGCAAATATAGTACCTATCTTTAAGAAAAGGAAAAAGGAGGATCCAGGGAACTACAGACCAATCAGCCTTACCTCAATCCTTGGAAAAATCATGAAGCAGGTCTTCAAAGAATCCGTTCTGAAACACTTGGAAGAAAATAGAGTGATCAGGAACAGTCAGCATGGATTCACCAAGGGCAAATCATGCCTGACCAACCTGATTGCCTTCTATGATGAGATGACTAGATTCATGGATGTGGGAATAACTGTCGACGTAATATACCTCAACTTTAGCAAAGCTTTTGCCACGGTTTCCCACAGCATTCTTGTCAGCAAGTTAAGGAAGTATGGGTTGGATGAATGGACCGTAAGGTGGATAGAAAACTGGTTAGATCATCGGACTCAGCGTTTAAGAATCAATGGTTCAATGTCTAGTTGGCAAGCAGTAACAAGCAGAATGCCCCAGGGGTTGGTCCTGGGGCCAGTTTTGTTCAACATCTTCATTAATGATCTGGATGATGGGATAGATTGCACACTCAGTAAGTTCACAGATGACATCAAGATGGGGGGAATTATAGACATGCTGGAGGGCAGGGATACGAGTCAGGGGGACCTAGACAAATTGGAGCATTGGGCCAAAAGAAATCTCATGAGTTTCAACAAGGACAAGTGCAAAGTCCTGCACTTAGGATGGAAAAATCCCATGTGCTGCTACAGGCTGGGGACCGATTGGCTAAGTAGCCGCACTGTAGAAAAGTACCTGGGGGTTATGGTGGACCGGAAGCTGGATATGAGTCAACAGTGTGCCCTTGTTGACAAAAAGGCCACTGGCATATTGGGCTGCATCAGTAGGAGTGTTGCAAGCAGGTAGAGATATGATTATTCCCTTCTATTTGGCACGGTTGAGGCCGCATCTCATAGACTCATAGGCTATGTCTACATTGGCAAGTTAGTTTGAATTAAGGAGGCTTAATTCGAACTAATTAAAGCCATGGCTACACTAGGCTTTAGTTAGTTCAAATTAAGGGCTTCCTTAATTTGAACTAATAAATTCGAATAGGGTATTCAAACTGAAGAGTTAATTTGAACTAACTAGTTCGAATTAACCAATGTGGCCATGTTAATTCGAACTAATTTCTTAGTTCGAACTAACTGGCCAGGGAAATGAATGAGGATCGCTAATTCGAATTAACTTTTTCTAGTTGGAATTAAGCTAATTCGAACTAACTAAAATTAGTTTGAATTAGTTAGTTCGAACTAACTAATTTGAACTAATTTTAGCAAGTGTAGACATAGCCATAGACTTTAAGGTCAGTACGATCATCTAGTCTGACCTCCTGCAAAATGCAGGCCTCAAGATCTCACCCACCCACTCCAGCAATAGGCCATTAACCTATGACTGAGTTATTTATTTCCTTAAATCATGATTTAAGGACTTTAAAATACAGAGTATTCACCGGTAGGTGAGCCATGCCCTGTGCTACAGAGGAAAGCAAAAAGCCCCCAGAGCCCAGGCCAATCAGCTCTGGGGGAAAATTCCTTCCCGACCCCAAATATGGTGATCAGTTAAACCCTGAGCATGGGGGCAAGTCTCAACAGCCAGTTACCCAAGGAACAATTCTCTGTAATAACTCAGAACCCACCCCATGTACTCTCCCCTCTTAGGCCACTTGTATATCCACCACATGTAGCCAAATATCAGTCAATTTCCAAAACAGACTAATCATACCATCCCCTCCATAAATGTATCAAGCTCAGTTTTGAAAGCAGTTATGGTTTTTGCCCCCACAACTCCCCTTGGAAGGCTATTCCGGAACTTTACTCCTCTAATCTGGAATACTGTGTCCAGTTTTGGGCTCCGCACCTGAAAGGATGTTGACAAATTAGAAAGAGTCCAGCAGAGGGCAACGAAAATGATTAAGGGGCTGAGACACATGACTTACAAGGAGAGACTGAAGGAACTAGGCTTATTTAGTCTGTAGAAGAGAAGACTGAGGGGGGATTTGATAGCAACCTTCAGTTATTTAAAGGGGTGCTCCAAAGAGGAGGGAGCTAGGCTATTCTAAGTAGTAATAGAAGACAGAACAAGTTGCAACTGGGGAGGTGGAGGTTGGATATTAGGAAAAACTTTCTCACTGGGAGGATGGTGAAGCATAGGAATGAGTTACCTATGGAGGTGGTGGAAGCACCATCTTTGGAAACATTTAAGGCCTAGTTAGACAAAACCCTGACTGGGATGCTTTAGTGGGTGTAGTTCTGCTTTCAGCAGGGGGTTGGACTAGATGACCTCATGAGCTCCCTTCCAATCCTAAAATTCTATGATTCTATGAATGGTGCTGAAATTATCACCTCTGGTTTTGTTGTGGCAACATCATGCTATACAAACAAGTGGCACTTTTAAAGACTAACAAATTTGTTTATTGTATAAGCAATCATGGGCATAATCCACTTCACCGAATGCATGAAATGGAAACTGCAGTATGTTAGGTATATATACACATGCAGAGAAGGGAGTCACAAGGTCAATTCTAGCCGTTCCAAAGGGGTAGCCGATTAGTCTATTTCAGCAAAGCAAACAACTTGTTTTAATTCAAACAGTGTGGCTATGGGCCTTTAAACAACAATAGATGAGAAGCTCATGTGATAAATAAATTTATTAGTCTTTAAAAGTGCCACAGGACTCCTTGTTTGCTTTGCTGAAATAGATGAACATGGCTACTCCTCTGGAGCTTAATCATGCTATATCCTCTTGTACTATACAAGCTCTGAAGAACTTGGGAAATTAATTGGCCCAGGTGGTGTGAGGGAGACCAGCCTGGGCATCAAGTCAAAGGAAGCCCCTGAGCTTCAAACCTCTACTCTGACTGGAGTACATACCCAACTTCTTTTATGGAAGAGATGGTATGATGAGACTGCCTACAATGGCATGTAACCAATCTGCCACTGCTAACAGCAAATATCTCCAGTCGCCTGTGATGGGATGTTAGATGAGAAAGGCTCTGAGTTACTACTGAGAATTCCTTCTCAAGTGTCCGGCTGCTGGGATTTGTCCACCTGTTCAGGGTCTAACTGATCACCATACTTGGGATTGGGAAGGAATTTTCCCCCAGGTCAGATTGGCAGAGACCCTGAAAAAGGGGGGTTACCTTCTTCTGCAGAATGGGGCCTAGGTCACTTGCAGGTTTAAATTAATATAAATGATGGATTCTCTGTAACTTGAAATCTTTAATCATTATTTGAGGAATTCAGTAACTCAACCAGGGTTTAGGGGTCTGTTACAGGACTGGCTGGGTAAGGTTCTATGGCCTGCAATGTGCAAGAGGTCAGACTAGATGGTTCTGATGGTCCCTTCTGACCTTTAAGTGTATGAATTTATGAGTCTATGATCAAGAGTATTGTTGTCTTACCCCTAGCCTTGGAACCTGTATCTCAAGAGATGGTTCTTGTGGAAGTCTTTGTCCAGGTGCATAGGGAATTATTGAAATTCAGGGTGATACACTTGCCACACTTCCCACTGATTCTTGGCATCTCCTGGGTGGCCTCCCATGATCCCTTCATCCACTAGCCAAAACAGGATATCAACTTCCCTTTGGAATATTGCCAGTGACTTTGCCAGGGACAATCCACAATTGATTCAACCTCTAACCCAAGAAAATTTCAGGGAAGATGATTGCCCACATGGGTACACTTTCAAAACAATGGCAGAAGCACCATGTGAATACTGAGAGTTCTCCGATGTTTTTGTAGAGAAAAATGCAGACACTACCTCCCTCCCACCTGCCCCCCTGCGAGCCATGATTGCCTGATAGATTTGCAATCAGGAGCATAGCTCCCATTGAGTGCATCTACACTTAGAAATTAAGTTGACTTAAGCTTGCTTAAGTTGACTTAATTTTATCTGCATCTACATTACATTTTCCTTAAGTTGACTTAAGCAGCAGCTTACGTCGACTTAAGGAAAATTAAAGCCCACTTTATAAAACCTCATTTAAAGTCAACTTTACTGGCTAAGTCGACTTTATTAAGTCGACTTAGCCAGTGTAGACGCAGATAAGCCCTAAGTCAACTTTAAGTCGACTTAAAGGGCTTCAGGGCTCCCCCACTGCCCTCCCTGCCAGGGTGGCTGGCACAGGCAGAGCCTGGCGTGCCCCTCCACAGGGCAGAACAGAGCCCTGCCCACCCTGCTCCTATGCCCTGCTAGTGTCCCTGTCCTGCTCAGCCCCCATTGTACCTGGGTACAATGGGGCAAATGCTGAGCCCCCTGGTACTTGGCAAGGCATGACCCCATGAGCCCCCCCCCCCCCCGGCCGCCTCCACCTCACACCCCCAGCCAGCTGCTAGATTTGCAGCCAGCTTGCAGAATGGGGGCAGTTAAGGAGCAAGGGTTCAGGTAGAGGGAGATGCTGGCAGTAAGGAGGGAAGTGGAAGGACAGAAGCGGAGGCAGAACTACATGTTGGAGGGAGGAGGAGGAAAGCAGAGAAAACCAAGAGCAAAAGGCAGAAGAAGAGACAGAGGGAAGCACAGCAGAGGAGGGTGCGGAACAGAATGTGGCAGAGGACAGGCTTTAGCTTATTCCAGAGAATCTTTGGCCTGTGGCCACAGTCAGACACAGCAAGGTGCAGACTCACTGTAACAGCCCAAGCACAGCCTCCTGCAGGGCCCAGTCCAGCTCTGCAGGGTGTGGACACAGCCCTGTTAAAGTCGATGGCTGGCCCCATTTACACCCTTCGCAAGTTGGCCCAGTCCAGCCAGTATATTAGTTACATAAGGGATGAGGGAGGCATTGCCAGAGGTGTCCACTCACTCTTTGCACACCTGGAGTTCTTATAGATTCATAGATTTCTGGACTTGAAGGTCAGAAGGGACCAATATAATTTAATCTGACCTCCTGCACAATGCAGGCCACAGAACCTCACCCACCCACTCCTGCAATACACCCTTAAGCTAGGACTGAGTTTGTCCTCAAATCATGGTTTAAAGACTTCAAGGTACAGAGAAACCAACAGAAAGTGACCAATGCCCTACGCTACTGGGGAAAGTGAAAAATCCCCAGGGCTCCTGCCAATATGCCCTGGGGGAAAATCCTCTCCTGACCCCAAATATGGCGATCATAATCCCTGAGCATATGTGGGCAAGACTCACCAGCCAGACACGCAAAAAATATTTCTCTACTAACTCAGAGCCACCCTCTCCCTCCCCTGCCATTTAACATCCCATCACAAGCCATTGGCATATTTACCACTAGTAGTCAAAGATCAGCTAACTGTCAAATTAGGCTGTCCCATCATGCCATCCCCCCCATGAATTTATCCAGCTCAGTTTTGAAGCCAGCCAGGTTTTTTGCCCCCACAGCTCCCCTTGGAAGGCTATTCCAGAACTTCACTCCTTTGATGATTAGAAACCTACATCTAATTTCAAGTCTAAGCTTTTTGAGGGCCAGTTTATATCCATTTGTTCTTGTGTCCACACTGACAAGTTCCAAAGGAATAGCCGTGTTAATCTAGTTCAGCAAAACAAACAAGGAATCCTGTGGCACTTTTAAAGATTAACAAATTTATTTATCGCATGAGCTTCTGTGAGAGAAGATCCCACTTCATCAGAGGCTTTGAAGATGGGGAACTTACAGAATGGGAGAAAAATAATTGCAGGGAAGTGTAAATCATAGGATCAGGTCAAACTGTTATAGCAAATCAAAGCAGTTGTTTAGATTCAAACACGGGACAATAGCATATAGAGGAAAGTGAGGTCAAATCACCCATTGTAATGAGAAAAAAACAATAGGGGAACATTTCAATCTCCCTGCTCATTCATTGATGATTTGTTAATAGCTGTGCTCAAACAAATAGATAACAAATTGAAGCTTCAAAGAGAAACTGCAGAATTGTAATTCATATGCAGATTTGACACTGTTGCCTTAGGGTTAAATAGGGACTGCAGATTTTCTTCTTATTACAACAGGTGATTTGACCTCACCTTCCTCTATATGTTCTTCCCGAGTGTTTGAATTTAAACAACTGCTTTGATTTGCTGTAACAGTCTGACCTGATCCTGTGACTTACACTTCCCTGCATTTATTTTCCTCCCATTCTGTAAGTTCCCCATCGTCAAAGCATCTGACAAAGTGGTATATTCTCCCATGGAAGCTCATGCAATAAATAAATTTGTTAGTCTTTAAAAGTGCCACAGAACTCCTTGTTTGTGTCCAAATTGGTGCTGAACTTAAATACTTTCTCTCTCTTCCTGCTATTTATCCCTCTGATGACAAGTTCCAAAGGGATAGCCATGTTAGTCTATTTCAGCAAAACAAAAACATGTAGCATATATAGTGGCCACCCAACCTTTTGGAAACAAATGCATTCACGGTGCTTAAAATGCCTCGTACAAGAAGTCTGACCGATCTGAATTACTTCTGTACTTGTTTTGTTCCTTTCAGTGTGTTGGTTTTAAGGTCATCTGTTTTAAAAACTTGGCTTTTTATATTACTTTTTATTATAAGTAAGACATGAGAAGTAATTCTTCCACGCTACTCTGCCCTGATTAGGCCCCAACTAGAGTATTGTACCCACTTCTGAGCACCTCATTTCAGAAAGATGTGGACAAACTGGAAAAAGTCCAGAGAAGAGCAACAAGAATGATTAAAGGTCTGGAATACTTGACTTATGAGGGAAGATTGAAAGAATTGGGTTTGTTTAGTCTGGAAAAGAGGAGACTGAGAGGAGACACAATACCAGTTTTCAAGTACCTAAAAGGTTGTTACAAGGAGGAGGGAGAAAAATTATTCTCCTTAACCGCTGATGATAAGACAAGAAGCAATGGGCTTAAATTACAACAAGAGAGGTTTAGGTTGGACATTAGGAAAAAAATTCCTAACTGTCAGGGTGATTAAGCACTGGAGTAAGTTGCCTAGGGAGATTGTGGAATCTCCATCACTGGAGATTTTTAAGAGCAGGTTAGACAAACACCTGTCAGGGATGGTCTGGATGGTATTTGGTCTTGCCATGAATGCATGGGACTGGATTCAATGACATCTCACCATCCCTTCCAGTTCTATGGTTCTATGATTAAAGGATTAAAGGCAGAAGAGAAGACTGAGGGGAGATTTGATAGCAACCTTCAACTACTTGAACGGGATGCTCCAAAGAGGAGGGAGCTAGGCTGTTCTCAGTGGTAACAGGGGACAGAACAAGGAGCAATGGCTTCAAATTACCGCTGGGGAGGTCGAGGTTGGATATTAGGAAAATCTTTCTCACTAGGAGGGTGGTGAAGCATTGGAATGGGTTACTTAGGGAGGTGGTGGAATCTCCATCTTTGGAGATATTTAAGGTTCGGTTAGACCAGTGGTCGGCAAACCGTGGCTCGCGAGCCACAAGCGGCTCTTTAGCCCCTTGAATTTGGCTCTTGCTGGTGCGAGCCGTGGTCCCTTTAAATACAGACTGCTGCTGGGGAGAATCAATTCTCCCGCCCTGAGCATGCGCAGACAGAGCGTGCTCAGGGTGGGAGCGGCCTGGCAGAGAAGCAGTTCTGCCGGCCGTCCCTGCAGCTGCGAGCCGGGGCCAGGTAAGGAGGCTGGAGGGAGGCCTGGAGGGCGGGGGGACGAGGAGAGTGGGTGGGGGGGACGAGGAGCATGGCTGCCGCCTGGAGAGGGGTGGAGGGCCCCGGTAAAGCCGCGGCAGAGCTGGCCTGGGGGCTGGCTGTCCCCGCCCCCAGGGTGGGACAGGCAGGGTCTGCGTGCGGCTGGGGCAGAGGGGTGGCTGCGTCCACCGTGTGCCTCGTTGCCGGGGCCGCCTCCGAGCAGGCGGCTAGGATCAGGGTGCGGGGCTGGGATGTGGCTTTCCGGAGCCAGCCAGCCAGCCAGCGAGAGAGAGAGAGAGAGAGAGATGCCAGCCAGAGAGACAGAGAGAGAGACAGAGAGAGAGATGCCAGCCAGCGAGAGAGAGAGACAGAGAGAGAGATGCCAGCCAGAGAGAGAGAGACAGAGAGAGAGACAGAGAGAGAGATGCCAGCCAGAGAGAGAGAGACAGAGAGAGAGATGCCAGCCAGAGAGAGAGAGACAGAGAGAGAGACAGAGAGAGAGATGCCAGCCAGAGAGAGAGACAGAGACAGAGAGACAGAGACGCCAGCCAGAGAGAGAGAGAGAGAGAGAGAGAGAGAGAGATGCCAGCCAGAGAGAGAGAGAGAGAGAGAGAGAGAGAGAGAGAGACGCCAGCCAGCGAGAGAGAGAGAGAGAGAGAGAGAGAGAGAGAGAG
>ML686217.1:1383385-1422734 GCA_007922175.1 Pelusios castaneus
GAGAGAGAGACAGAGAGAGAGAGACGCCAGCCAGAGAGAGAGAGAGAGAGAGAGAGAGAGACGCCAGCCAGAGAGACAGAGAGAGAGAGATGCCAGCCAAAGAGAGAGAGAGAGAGACAGAGAGAGAGAGACGCCAGCCAGAGAGAGAGAGAGAGAGAGTGACACCAGCCAGAGAGAGAGAGAGAGAGATGCCAGCCAGAGAGACAGAGAGAGAGAGAGATGCCAGCCAGAGAGAGAGACAGAGAGAGAGAGATGCCAGCCAGAGAGAGAGACAGAGACAGAGAGAGAGAGATGCCAGCCAGAGAGAGAGAGAGAGAGATTGATTGATTTGTGGAGTGAAAGGAGATGGTTACGAATACCCTTATTAAGTTAATAACAATGTACCTTCCTATATATTTTAAGTTTAAAAAATTTGGCACTCAAAAGAAATTTCAATCGCTGTTTTGTTGATATTTGGCTCAGTTGACTAAAAAGTTTGCCGACCACTGGGTTAGACAAAACCCTGGCTGGGATTATTTAGTGGAAGTGGTCCTGCTTTTAGCACAGGGTTGACCTCGATGACCTCATGAGGTCCTTCCAGCCCTATGATTCTATGATTAGAAAACCTGCCTTACAGTGTTAGACTCAGAGAGCTATTTACCTTTACAAGAAGATGGGTCGGGGTGATTTGGTCACAGTCTGTAAGAACCTACATTAGAAACAAATATTCAATAATGGGCTCTTCAGTCTAGCAGAGAGCATGGCTCTGAGCGTGTGTATGTGCAGGGTGTATCAAGGGGGGAGAGGTTATGTCAGGGGTGGGAGGGGTTGTGTTCATCATGATGAATTCAGCTCTCAGTGCTGGAAGTTGAAGCTAGACAAATCCAGACTGGAATAGTGAGGATCGTTAACCATGAGAACAGCTTACCAGGGATATGGTGGAGTCTCCATCACAGACATTTTAAAAATTGCGTTTGGAAGTTTCTCTAAAAGCTCTGCTCTGGGGATTATTGTAGGACAGCTCTCTGGCCTGTGTTACCCAGAAGGTCAGACTGGAGGATCCCAGGTGTCCCTGCTGGCCTTGGACTCTATGAAGCATTCTCTAGTCCATACAGGAAATCACAACGTAATTTGGAGGTCACTATAATTATCTCTATTCCCCTCCTGGTATGGCTCTCAGACTAGCTTTCTGCTCTGACACACCCACTTGCCTGAGATCCTTACTCACTAACGCCAACCAATTGCACATGGAGAGTAAAGGGGAATTTAGAGACAGGTATGTAACTGTGATGGTGGGGCCAGTGCTGGAACACAGCCGTGGGAACTGGTAGGTGATAGTCCATCACCATTACTGGCGTTCAACATTCAATACAAGACCAGGAATAACAATCGGTGCCTCATGGGTGCAGAGGCCCAAGTGAAAGAGCAGGACATCCTGCCTATCCTGACTATTGTTTGTGTTAATTGTGATAAAGTACAGAGGAGTAGTCGTGTTAGTCTGTATATAGCAAAAACAATGAAAGTTTGTGGCACCTTAAAGACTAACAAATTTCTTCGGGCATAAGCTTTCATGGGCTGCAACCCCTGAAAGCCTATGCCTGAAGAAATATGTTGGTCTTTAAGGTGTTACAGGACTTTCATTGTTTCTGTTAATTGTGTTACAGTCACATTGCGTTCTTGTGGTTTTTAATGGCAAATTAGTCCCGTTTCACTGAGAAGTCTTAGATTGCAGATGGGGCCCTCTAGTCAGTTCCAAAAGGGCATGTACTCCTCCAGTGCCTTCTGTGACTCACCCCACATTATTCACATCACTAGTGTCTACTTTGTGTTTGGCACCCGGTGATGGCCCTGGGCCTTAGTACCCTTCCCCCCAGATGAAGTTAGGATAAAGGCCAGAGCTGGCTGGAAACATTCCCACCAAACGTGGCCATGTTAAAATTTGGTGATTCAGCAAAACTGAGACGTTTCGTGGAGATGGTTCGATTTTTCTGAAATTCCTGCAGTCCCCAAACAGCTTTCTGCCAGCTCAACTGCCTGGAGGTTGCTGGGAAGCCCGCACTTCCAGGTGCTGAAGTTCCAGGGCTTCCTGCCAAGTGGTTTGCCCCAGTGCCTAGGAGGTAGAACTCACTGTCCTAGAGCAGCCTGGCAGGCACTCTGCCCTGAGGCCTGGGTTCCCTTCCCTTTCACAGAGAACACTAACCACAGTTCTCACTCAGCTTTGCAGAGTGCCCTGAAATCTTCCAATGAGAAACACATAGCGTGAGTGCAAAGCATTTTATTATCATTAGTGAGTTAGTGCACAGCCAGACTCCTGTAACATCTCCATTTGATCTGATGGAGGGAGAGTAAAGAGCATCTTAATTGAATTTGCAGAGGATACTAAATGGTAAGGTGCTGCAAACACCAATGAGGACAGAGCATTCTGAGATAATATAACAGGACAGGGACAGGTCAGCTGTAGGAAGGAAATAGCCAAATGAGATTCATCCTGAACAAATGCAAACCAATCCATCTGGGGAAATATAATTTAACACCATGGAGACTGGGAAGGAGGTGCTTGGGAAGCAGTAATTCCGAGATGCCTAGGGAACGGCAAATTAAATTGGGATTTGTAGTGCACGATGTGAGGAAAGCAGGACAGTGAGTGGGCTTGTATATGGATAGGTGGTGGACTAGATTATTTGCTGCATGGCACAATCCAAACAGTAGTTATGCTGCCTTTGTACTCTGGGAATCTGACCTGCTACAGGAGCCAAAGGACTCTAATTTACAGCCTCCTGCCCAAAATCGAATGTGGGCTGCAGTGCAGTACAGCCCAGAACCTCTGGTAGCACACCCTGACATAACCTCTCATGCTCCAAGCCCCACCCCAGCATACCTCCATGCTCAGGTCTGCCTCAGACATCAGCCCCCTGCTGCTCTGCTGCTCTCCCCATGAGATCCGTTCAGGTTTGTCCTAGAGAAAGGGGCTATACTGTGTGGGCATGGGGCATGGGACAAATGTCATCTGGCACCTCCCACAAATCCGAACCCTGTGAAGTAAATACTGGGTAGATTTTACAGAGGACAAATCCCAGCAGCCGATGGCCTTTTACTCTGTTGCCAGGCTGATGCTGCTCCAAAGAAGGGCTCTTCTGATGGCGAGGTGGGTGACTCTCCATGCATCGGGTGCCATGCAGGATGTGCTGTCAGAGTGGTCTGTCTGTGGGGTTTGAACTTCCTGTCCCAGCTGCACAATGGGGCCACCACACATGTATTTGCCCCTCCACCACACATCACAGTTGACATCTCAAAAGAGCTCAGGGTCAGAGCAGGGATGCTCTGCAATTACCCCTCCCAGCCTCTGCAGGAACTATACTTGCTGGGCTTGCCAGCAGCAGGCTGGAGATGGAGAAAGCCAGTAGGCTTAAGTGTGGGATGAATGGGGATGGGCAGGCAGGCTGGGAGGAAAGGAGGCAGCAGAGCAATGGGGAACAAGAGCAGGGTGGGGGAAGTGACATTTCTGTCAGTCTGAAAATGTCCTTTGACTCCACAGCCCCGCTGGGTCCCAACACCTCTGTTTTGCCAGTCTCACTGCTCCACTCTGTTCTTGGGGGATCCGAAGGGAAATGTAGTTGTCCAACACAGACATACTACCGCCAGGCTGGCAGCTATGCCCACTGGGCATGGCAACACCCATACAGAAAACAGCAGCCTGTGGTGAATGTGGAACATCCCAGCCCAAACTAGCAGCGGAGTGAAGTGGGCAAGTATTGACTTCTAGAAGATGAGGGTTGGGGGGGACCTCATGACGTCACCTAGTCCAGGGGCAGATTACTTCATGGTCCAATGGGGCCCATGCGCAGGGGCCCACTACAATGTGGGGAGCTTCTGCCCTGCTCACACTGGGGGGGGGAGGGGAAGCCGGGCTCCCACTCCTGTCCCACCCCTGGGCTGGTCGATCCACCCCCAGAGGCAGGGTGGGACAGCCCAGAGGCTGGGCTCTGGGATCCCATCCCACCCCTGGGCCCCCCATGGGCGGGGTGGGCCGGCTGCAGCCTGGCTGGTTGGTTCTCGGAAGTGGCAGGGCCAATTGGCGTGTGAAGTACGGCCTCTGGTGCGGCCTTCAAGCCTCACTGCATGGACCAGTTGGCTGCACCACCCCCGGGGCCAACTGGCCAGCCAGGCCCCTCCAGCGCTGCTTCCCCCCCTCACTCAGGGCCAGGGTTGTAGGCTGGTTGGGGGGGAGCAGGTTGGTGGGTCAGGCACCAGGTGTGGGGAGGATCCCACTGGTGAGAGAGGCCCAGGAGCTCTGTAGCCCTTGATCCACCTGATCTAGTCAAACCCCCTGCTCAAAGCAGGACCAATGGAACTAAATCACAGCCAGGGCTTTGTCAAGCTGCACCTTAAAAACCTCCCTAAGTAACCTATTCCAGTGCTTCACCATCCTCCTAGGCAAAAAGTATTGCCTCAGATCCGACCTAGATCTCTCCCATTGCAACTTGAGACCACTGCCCCTTGTTCTGTCATCTGCCCCTTCTAATTAACTCCTTCCTCCCTGGAATCCCCCATCAGGTAGTTGAAGACAGCTATCAAATCCCCTCTCATTTTTCTCTTTTGCAGATTAAACAAGCTCACTTCCCTCAGCCTCTCCTCATAAGCCATGTACCCCAGTCCCCTAGTCATTTTTGCCACCTCCAATGGACTCTTTCTAATTTGTCCACATCCTTTCTGCAGTGGGGGACCCAGAATTGGACACAATACTCTATGCTCCTCACCGGTGCTGAATAGAGAGGAATAATGACAGTCAATATAAGGACAGTTGAAATCCCCCATTATTGGTGGGTTTTCTGTTTTTGTATCCTATGACCTTCCTGAGCATTTCACAATGACCATCACCACCGTCATCAGGTCATCGGTCATCTCTGCCTATTTCTATCCAGAGAGTCTATGGCACCCTTTGATCCATTGAGGATTTGTACTTTATGTGCCTCTCTGCTTTCTTTAACTCCCCCACCTGCACAACCTACTCTGTCTTTCCTGCATGGCAGGGTGTCTCAAACTTTTTCTGGGACTCCATCTGAAAATATTTCAGGCTATAACAACCCCCCCAACCAAAGTGATACCCCCCTCAGGCCACCCTTTCTTCTGCACTGCTGCTTGGGACAGCACTGCTTTCAGAGCACCCGGCCAGCAACTGCTGCTTCCTCCAGTCACCTAGCTCAGAAGGACTCTGGCTGTCATCCATGCATGTGGCTGAGAGCCAAAGCCACAGTCTGGGTGGAGAGTGATGGCTTGCAACCCCACCCCATAATAGCCCCACAACCCCTTGAGGGATCCTGACTACCAGTTTGAGAACCTCTGCTGTATATTTTATACCCAGTGTGGAGGGCTGCCCACCCCACAACAGGCCTTGAGGGGGTGAAGTGGCTAAGTGGGACAATTAACTGCCCAGGTTGCACCTGACAAAGGAGACAGGGAGCCAGTGACTCATTGGAAATAGGCTGAGCTGGGTAGGAACAGGAGGGTCCTGTAGAAAGCCCAGACGCTGTGAGTGTCAGGGGGCTGTTAGGAAGTAACTCAAGGCACTTCCTGGGAGAAGGGAATGGTGCCAGTTGGGGCAGGGCCTTTTTAAATCTCCCACTCTGTGGCATGCCCAGGTACATGGCCTAGGGTGGGAGAAGAGTGTCAGGCAATTTAAAACACCACATCTGCATGGCCCAGGACTATACAGCACATTCCATCAGTGGGGTCTTTGGTGGGGTCAGCTTCTTCAGCTCTAGGACCAGCAGATACAGGGAGAGTAGTGCTGTGTCAGTGTGCCTGTGCCTGGGTGAGGTGTAGGGGGAAGGGTAGCTGGGTGAGCTGCAGGGAGGTGGGGGAGAGCAGAGCAGAGGGGAGGGGAGCAAGGCAAGCTGTGGGGAGTTGGGGGAAAGATGAGCTGGGGAAGCTTTGGGGAGGTGGGTGAGGTGGCCATGGGGATCTGGATGAGCAGTGAGGGGGAAGGGGAAATATGGGGTAGATCAGGAACCAAGCGAGGCAGCACTGGGGAGATAGGCAATCAGTGAGGGGGAAAGGGAATAGCAGCAAGGGTGCCTCTGGGCATGGCCTATGCCCCGAATCTTTTTCCTGTATAGCAATGCCTCTGCCCACAGGGCTGTCCCTAGACCAAATGATGTCACAGGTAAGGAGCATCTTCGATACACTCACACACCCCTGTTTGTGAAAGTTTTGAATACCTCATTTTTTTATTGCACTGGCAACCCATTTCACAGCTTCCACTCCTCAAGTCTTAAAACACATGGACTTCACTTCAGTTCACTTTTTTCTTCTTTCTCCCTGACTGACCAGTGACACCCCACTCTCTCTACAACCTGGCTGATGACAGACTCTACAAAGATCCAGAACATTCTAGCAGGCTAGTAACAAATGAATCTGCCTCTGGAATACCTGGAACATTTTACTTTAAACATTTGATTTTCCCTTTTGTCTCTACATCAAAAAGAGCCCCCTGAGTCTGAAACCCCCCAAGCCTGGTACCCCAAGTGGTTGCCTGCCTCTGACAGTCAACCCCCCCTACATTCCTATTGCCTGTCTCTTCCTAATGTAAGCAAGGTTAAGAAGCTGGGCACTTCTCTTGCTTAGCAGCTAAGCAGGGAGGGGGCCACTGATCTGCATGGGCTTTGTATTTACATGAGTGCAATTCGATACCCAGCATAATTTTGCCCAGGGGCTGGTCGTGATGGGAAATGGTATATGTGGCTGGTCCAAATCCTCCAAAACTGGTGTTTTAGCATAAGGGGGAAATGAAATATTGTCTTTTCATGATATGCTACCCTTTGATTGTATATCTGTTTATAGACTGAAAAGCTGATGGAAAAGTCACCATTAGCATCAAAGAGAGATCTTGGAAAAGTGAGCAACCTTAGTTTTCAGTCTTGTAAAACTAAGTGGAGAGGGATGGGAGCATTAGCTTGGCTGGAGCTGTGCCTTAGGCAAATGCTTATTTCCCCTCCCATTGTTAAAGGATAGACTTAATGATTCCTTGTGCAGTCTCTTTTGTTATTTTGATTGGAGGTGAATTCACTGAGAAGCTGACTGAGGTCCAGCAGGAAAGCATCTTGCAAGCAGCCAGTAGAAGGCACTAGTGGGTGGTGCAAGCAGCCAGCAGATGGGGTGAGTGACCAGCTGATGGCATCAATGGACGATGTGAGTGGCCAGCAGATGGTGTCAGTGGGTGGTGCCAGTGGATGGTGTGAGCAGGTGGAGTCATGAGTGACCAGTGGGTGGTGCCAGCAGATGGCGTGAGTGACCAGCAGGCAGAGCCAGTGGACAGTGCCAGCGGATGGCATGAGAGACCCCAGAGGTGGCAGAAGATAATTGGAGGGGCGGGCTGAGTCCCGGCTTCCCCCCCCCCCTTTACAGGAGGACACTAAAACTATGATGGTCAGTACGAGGGTAGTGAAGACGTGAAGGGCCCACTCTGTGTATCCTGGGGTGGAATGAGTTCTGTCTATTGGGTTTTGTGGGAATCCTGCTTGGCACTGTGTCCCCAATCAGTGCTGGTTTTGACATTGCCTATGTGTATTCCCTATTAAAAGATTTATGTGCTACACTCAGACTCGTGCTTGCAAGAGAGGAAGTATCTCCCTTCTAGGGCACCCAGGGAATAGTGCGTGATTTCCGAGGAGGCTGGGGTTATAACATTGTTTGGGAACCCCTCGGTATAGAACCCAGCCCTTTGCTGCTGCCGTCTTGGCCTGGGAAAAGGGTTACACTAATAACAGGGATTCCGTTCCCCACTTCCCCAGAGAGGTATACTCAGTGCAAGAGGAACTGTGGGTCCTAATTATGGGATTGTTTCCCTCCACACCATCCTGATGTGCTTCTTACCCAAGATTTTCCTCCTCTTCAGGAGCACCAGGGGTTAAAGTAAGGGGGAATGCATCGAAATGCCATTCCGGGACCCACAAATTTCAGGGGCCAGTGTTCCGGGGCCCCTAAAAAGAGAACAATGGGGTGGAATGGCGTTCTGGTGTATTCCCCTTACTTTAACCCCTACCACCTTGTGCTTCCCCTCTGGGATCTCGGAATCCCTGAGTGGCGAGGCAAGCAGCAGAACGGCCAGGAGCAGGGACTGCAAGGCGACAACGGGCGGAGAGCGCATGGCATGGGGCTGCCGGATTGGCTGGGAACGGAGTGAGCGGGAGGATCATGTGACATGACTTTCCCCACCCAGTCCGCTCCCCTCCCAGCCAATCTAGCAGCACCATGCCATGCGCTCTCCTCCCGCCGCCACTGCTCCTGACTGCTCTGCTGCTCCTCCTTGCCCTACCGTTTCAGGAGTCCGAGAGCCCGGAGGGGAAACACAAGGCACTGTGCCAGCAAGATGTGATGGACATAGTGAGCCAGAGACTGGGGGTGGGAATGGAGGGGTCAGGAGCTGCATGAGTCGCTGGAGCAAGGGGTCAGGATGGGGGGCTGGGGAAGGATGGAGGGAGTTAGTGGTCTGGGGAGGAGTGGAGGAAGTTAGGGGCCTGGGGAGAGGTGAAGGGGGCATGGGGTCAAGGAGACTGGGTAGAGATAGCTCCAACCAGTTATGGGGGTGGTGGTGAGAGAGAGGATCGGGGAAAGGCCTGGGCCAGGGGGGCGGGTGGGGAAGGGGCCCCGGTAGGTGAGAGGAGCAGGGAAGGGGCCGGGGCAGTGGAGTAAGGGGTGGGGAAGGGGAGTTGGGAAGCTGGCGAGCAGGGGTGGGGTGAGAGGATCGGGGAAGCGGCCTGGGGCAGATGAGAGAGGATAGAGGAGCTGGAGGGGAAGGGGCCTGGAGGGCTTGGGAGTGGGGGACCAATGGGGGGCAGCAGAGGTAAGTCTTGATCCAGTCTTGTCCAACCTGCGGCCCATGGGCCGGACTCCAGCCCACCAAGGGCTTTCACCCAGCCTGCAGAGCACTGCCACAGGAGCCTGGGAGAGGATTGGGGATAGGAGCTGCCAGCGTGCATGGGGACAGGGAAGGGAGGGAGGTGTTGAGGAGAGGGAAGGAATTGCCACGCTCATGGGAAAAGGCTGGAAAGGAGCCATGAGGGGACAGGGAAGGGGGGGGTTGGGGACTTGGGAGAGGAAAGGAGCCATGTGGGGGAAAGCAAAGGGGGCAGGGTGGGGAGAAGAGCCGCCATGTGCGGGGACAGGGAATGCAGGGGAGATTGGGGAGAGGAGCCTGCCCAGAGAAAGGGAAGGGGAGGGGAAAGAAGTCCGGGCGAGGGAAGGGAGGGGAGAGGAGCCGGCATGGGGTAAGGAGAGAGAGGGTATGGGGAGCAGAGCAGACAGGGAGAAGGGGAGAGAAGAGGAGCCCACCTAAGGTAAGGGGGGAGGGGAGAAGTGGGTGAGGAGCAGAGGAAGCAGGGAGAAAGGAGAGGAGCCCATATGGCACAGCAGGGGCCAAGGAAGGAGTCAGGGAGTCGATGGAGCTAGGAAAGAGAAATAGTCAGAGAGCCTAAACAGCACAGGCTGCAGAGCCGTGGAAGGGGAGCCCGTGGGGAAGGGTCAGAAAGCCCACACAGCACAGGGCCAGAGAGGGCTGGGATAGCCCACAGGGAAGGGAAGCCTGTGCTGTGGGGGTTGGCGAAGGGGTTGGGGAGCTCAAGTGGCATGGGGCAGGAGAAAGGGTTCAGAGAGCAAGCAAGTGTTGGGAGAGGAAGGGAAGTAATAGGGGTCCCACCACCAGGCCACACTGCTTCCTTCCCTTTCCATACCCCACCAGGCTCCCTTGTCTCCTGACCTTTGCTTTCCCCTGCTATGCTCCCCATGCTCCCTATTGCCACCCGAAATGGCCATCCCTTGCCCTCAGCTTGACCTATCACCCCCAGCCCTCCCTGCTTCCCACAATTTTCCCGGCCACCCCACATGGCCACCCTTGTCCTCCCCTGCCCTGTAATGCTCCCTTGCCATCTCACCCCTGCCATTACTATCCATTCCCTGTCCTACTTCCCACACTCCCCCTTGACACCCCACATAGTTATCCCTGACATCCCTTGACCTGCCATGTTCCCCTGGCATCCCACCCCACCCTCCCTTGTCAGCTCTGCCCTGCCCTGCCCCTGCTCCCCATGTTTCCCCTGCCACCACACATGGCCTCCCATGTCCTCCCTTGCCCTGCCACACTCTCCTACCATCTGTACACACTGATGTTTCCTGAGAAAGAATAAGCGAGCCTTATACAATTTTTCACAAAATATGGTTTAATTAAGTGAAAATTTGTTGTGTACAGTTGTGAAAGTGACACTTACATGACAGTTACTGTAGGGAGAATGGGTATTATTTGAGAATTGTATTTAGGTATGAAATGTAAGTTTCTGGTTTTACAGAACCAATCTGAATTTGTAAACTGGTGTTTATCTTTTGACTGTTTACATTTTATGAATAGTAAGATCAATTTCTATTATGTTTTATCTATTCAAAATTTGCTCATCAGCCCTCCGAGTGAGAGAAGAATTACAATGTGGCCCCTCACCCAAAAAGGTTGGATACCCATTTATTATATTATTATCTAGATATGCTCGTGTTTGTCTATACACGAAGATTACAACACATAAATTGTCATTTTCATAACTACTTTTGCATTATACTTGCTTGGGTGCATTCACATCACGGTGCACACATTTGAACTCTGGGTCAAAAAAGTTGCACAAGAGAAATTTTTTGCACAGACAGACTACCAAAAATTAGAGGGAACATTTGTAGGGGCTGGTGGGGGCTGTGTAGTGGGGAAGGGGACTATGCAGGGCTGGAGTGGGGACTGGGTGGGGGGCTGGGGAGGGATGGAGGAGGTTGGGGAGCTGAGTAGGGGATAGGGACGGAGGGGTCTGGGGAGGTGTGGAGGGAGTTGGGGGGCTGATGGGGGAGCTGGGGGATGGGGGGTTAGGAGGGATGGAGTGGGGGCTTGGGGGCAGGGAGCTTAGGGAATGGGGATGGGGGCTGAAGAGGACATGGGGAAAGAGGGGTCTGATGTGGGCACTAGTGGACAAGGTTGGGGTGATGTTGTGGATTTGAGGCTGTGCTTCATTTGTGAGGAAAGAGCTGGTGGAGCTCAACAGTTCATTTTGCACTCATATTATAACTGGATGCATGAAGTGGGCCCGGACAACATGGGAAGGGGCCCCGGAGATTAGGAGGGTTCTGGGTCAAGGTACTTTAACCATTGAACAACACGGAGGCTGCCAGACCAGCATGGAGCCATTCTGCAGTGTCCAGGACAGCTGTGTCTGTTTACCTCTGTCTCCCTTCACTCCTCCAATGTAGCCGCTCTGGTCTCAAGAGCCCACACTCAGTTCCTGAGCGCCATGGGCTACTTACACTGCACACAGCCATAGGCCACATGTCACAGCTGGGCTGGATGCTACAAGAAAGGAGTTGGGCGGGGGGTGGAGGGGATGAAATGGCATGGGATTAGTGAGTGGAGCAATGGCTGTGAGGGGCTCCTAGGGTGGTGGGTGAGGTTGTGCTATGGAAGCGTACACCGTAAGTGGGCCATAGGTGCTAGCTGGGAATGTCCCCTGTCGAGGGCTGTAGGATGCTGGGGGGAGTGTTCTGTGTCACTGGGCCATAGGGTGCTGGGTGGAAGTGTCCCATGACTAGGCTCTAGGGTGGTAGTGGGAGCATCCTGTGTCAATGGGCTGTAGGATGCTGGGTGAGACCATGCTGTGAGTGGGCTGTAGGGTGCTGGATACGTGCAGCTGTGCTGTGAGTTGGCCATAGGGTGCTGGCTGGTCAGCCTGAGTGGCCAGTGGGTGACCTCAGAGGACAAAGAACCTGTTGGCAGCTGAGCCGTTGGTTTTATTGTGGGGCATCAGGACACACCATCACCTTCTGACCAGCTTGATAGAGCTTGGGAGGTGGAGCAGGAGCACACCAGTCCCAGTGGGCGTCACCAGAGTTCAACACTCCAGAACCACCCCCAGGAGACATTCAGAAGAATGCAACCTGGGAACCCTGGGCTGTCCCTGCATTTCCAATTACCACAACTGTTGCACTTAAAAAGAACCTCTAGCAGGTTCTTGTTCAGGGGGGCAAGGCAATATGCCACATTTATTATGAGAAAAACACAGTTAAGTTAATAGCTAATATCTAGTAGCTGTACACACACATTCACACACACACACACACACACACACCCCAGATGTTCTGTTGTTGGTCATGTATAGTTACCAGACCTGATTGTTGCTTGTGATCGTAGCTTGAGTTTGTGGCTGGTGTTCACAGCTCAAGGCAGCTGCCTGGCTAGCAGGGCCAGCTCTAGGCATAAGCCAGTGAGGCACTGGCTTGGGGCAGCAAAGAGCAGGGGCGCCGGGAAACCGGACCCTGCGCTCCCGCCCAGGGGTTAAAGTATGCCAGCCCGGAATGCCATTCTGGGGCCCACAAATTTGCTGGGCCAGCGTTCCGGGGTGCAGAAGACTCAGGTGGAACGCTTGTTCTGCCTTGTCCTGCTGCAGCCAGGCTGGGGAGTTTCAAATCTCCCGCCCTGAGCATGCTCAGACAGAGCGTGCTCAGGGTGGGAGCAGCCTGGCCAAGGAGCGGCTCTGCCTGCTACCCCTGCAGCTCCGGGCCTCTGGCCAGGTAAGGAGGGCTGAGAGGAGTGGGAAAGGGGCTGCGGGGGGGGGGGGGGGGGCGAGAGGAGCAGGATAAAGGGGCCCGGGGGGAATGAGAGGAGCGGGGTGAAAAGGGACCCGGAGGAGGTGAGAGGAGCGGGGAAACGGGGCCTGGGGGAGGTGAGAAGCAGGGAAAAGGGGCCTGGGGGAGGCAAGAGGAGCAGGGAAAAGGGGCCTGGGAGAGGCAAGAGAAACAGTGGAAAAGGGGCCTGGAGGAGGCGAGAGAAGGGGGGAAAAGGGGCCCGGGGCAGGCGAGAGGAGTGGGGGAAAAGGGGCCTGGGGGAGGCAAGAGGAGTGGGGAAAAGGGGCCTGGGGGAGGCGAGAGAAACGGGGGAAAAGGGGCCTGGGGGAGGTGAGAGGAGTGGGGATAGGAGCCAGGAGAGGCGAGAGGAGTGAGGGAGAAAAGGGTCCTGGAGGAGGTGAGAGGAGCGGGGAAAAGGGGCCCAGGGGAGGCAAGAGGAGTGGGGGGGAAAAGGGGCCCGGAGGAGGCGAAAGGAGTGGGCAGAAAGGGGAGGGGGGAAGCGGCGCAAAAGCAAAAGTTGGCTTCAGGCACCACAACCCCTTGAGCCAGCCCTGCTGGCCAGGTAAGCTGGGCATGAGGTAAAGCGGTGTCTCTGGTTGGGCACACAGCTGTGCGCCATTGCTCTTGAATGCTGTGCAGAACGTTACCCCAAACTATGCAGTCTCGCTCATCCTTTAGTCCATGGATCTTGCTATGGCCACACTGCCTCCAGGTACTGTATGACCATGAGTCATCACTTAATGGCAGATGTGACTTTGATCTTGTTCTTGATGGGGTCTTTTGTCCCTTTCTTTCTAGGGTTGATTCTTCTTGCTTTTGCAGGGTTTGTCTGCATTGTTCTTCAGCCATTATGGTGGTGCTGGCAGTTTGTCATCAGGACAGGCTGGTGATGGAGACTGATCCCATCACACACACCCTTCATTCATACATCCAAACTAAGGACATGTACACACGATCACTTTATCGTGCATTAACAGTCATTACCGCGCGATAACAACAACAGCGTACACACGTGCAATGGGGATGTTGCGCGTCAACAGCCCTATTGTAGCGCAACAGAAAAACCACCTCGACGAGGGTGGTAGCAGTTAACGCGGAACAGCTGTTGCGCCTTTCGACTTGTGTGTACACTTACCGGCCAATGATTGGCCTCTGGAAGTGTCCCAGCATTCTAAAGTCGTCCTCTCTGGTCTTCCCCCCACCCGCTCTGTGGCCGTGACGAAACAGTCCCCACCCTGTTTCGATTCCCGGGATTTTCGAATTTCTCTTCTGTTTCACTTCCTGTTCTCTTCCTCGTGGAGTGGAGTGCAGCTCCAATCTTCACTAGCAATGGCAGCCCATCGTGGAAGATGCACACCCATTTGGAACACGGCAAAGGTGCTGGACCTGATCAGCATCTGGGGAGAGTCTGCTGTGCAGGCGCAGCTATGAGGCAGCAAGCGAAATTACGATACATATGGCATAATTTCTCAGGCCATGTCAGAGAGAGGTTATGATAGAGACACTGTGCAGTGCAGATCGAAGGTGAAGGAGCTAAGAATAACCTATCACCGAGCGAAGGAGGCAAACCGCCGTTCGGGATCAGCACCTGCTATATGCAGGTACTACAAGGAGATTGAAGCCATCCTCAGTGGGGACCCCACAACCACTTCAAAGAGTCCTGTGGACACATCGGCCCCCCCTCATCCACTGAATGCCAGAGCCGAGCAGGATGAGGATGTGATCGATGAAGAGGAGGAGATGGAGGATGACCTGGAGGAGAGCGGAACAGTGTGTAGTCAGGAGCGATTCTGCACCCCCGCTGAGACGTCCACCCAAGACATGAATTGCAGCGTATCCTCTGAGGTGGCAGAGTGGGGTTCAGGTAAGTTTCTTTTTCGTGCAGCTATGGCTCCTGCTAAAATATCATTGTCCAGGGTGGGGGTGCTTGCTGTCTCAGTCCCCATTGTGCACGTTCTTTAGTCTGCATTCATTAGAAGTGCATCAACACAAGCAGTGATTGTCAAAAAATCATCTGTATTTAGGTCACTAAAGGTTTCCTCAATGTACCACAAGAGCCTCCTACTCTGGTTAGATGGGAGAGCATATGTGTCTACACTCCCGTATAAGGATACTCGGTCTCGCCAGCTGCAAAGCACAGCACTGGGAACCATGGCAGCACACAATGCAGCAGCATATGGTCCTGGCTTGCATCTGGTGGCATGTAGGATATGTATTCTAGCTGGCAGGGGCACTCTGAGGAGAGAGATATCGGGTTCCATCTGTGTGCCCTGTGCAGAATGTTAGCCCCCAGTAAGGTTTCTATTGGGACATACCTTGTCCACTTCAGTGAAGCATAGGATGTTGACTGCCCTGTACCTTCCAGTGAAATGTGCTACTGGAAGGTTACATTGGTTATCTATGCTATGTGTTAACAATAACTTTATTATTATTTTTTTTATTAGATTCGACCTTCACAAGGCCGGTGTCTACCCCAGCTGACCGCATGAGAAACATTCAGCGGTGTACTCGAAGAAACAGGGAGGATATGTTTCAGGAGATGATGAAAACAACAGGGGCATCTGTGAGGGAGAATCGAGCCTGGAGCGAGGAATCCCAACGGAGGAGGCAGAAACACAGGGATGAACTGATAAGCGTCATGAAGGAGCAAACAGAACTGCTCAAGAGCATGATTGCTTTGCAGACCAAGGCGATTAATGTACGGGCTCCACTGCAGACAGTTCAGCCGTGTCTGCCTCCCACACCCCGTAGTCCTTCGAAGCATTTCTTTGAAGGCCACTCATCCCCCTGGTATACTGCAACATCCAGTCCCCCACAGAGCTACTTCTTAGAGACCCGCAGCTACACCCACCTGTAACACCTCCCACCACCCCCCTTTCATCTTTTAATAAAAACAGTAACAAAAAATTTGAAGAGTGGCTTATTTGTACACAGTGAAAATCTCATAAGATGCACTTGATGTGTCCTTGAAGTGAACTATGGGAGGGCATCATTGAAATGCTCCCTGAGTGCCTCCCTTATGCGAGCAGCTCCTCGTTGGGCCCCCCAATACTCCTAGTGGCTGGCTGTTCATATGCTGACTCAAGGCGCTGTCCCTCCATAGCCCACCCCGGGGAAACCTTTTCTCCCCTATTTTCACAAATGGTATGAACGACACAGCACGCCGCAATTACAGCAGGGATGTTGTCCTCGCCAAGTCCAGCCTCCCATACAAAAAGCGCTAGCACCCTTTTAAACAGCAGAAGGCACACTCTACAGTCATTCTGCAGCGGCTCAATCTGTAATTGAACCGCTCCTTGCTGCGATCTAGGTTCCTGGTGTACAGCTTCAAGATCCATGGCATCAGTGGGTATGCTGGGTCTCCAAGGATGACTATGGGCATCTCCACATCCCCCACAGTAATTTTTTGATCTGGGAAGAAGGTACCCCCTTGCAGCTTCCGGTACAGACCAGTGTTCCTGAAAATGCGGGCATCATGCACCTTTCCCGACCACCCAGCATTGATGTCCGTAAAACGCCCCTTGTGATCCACGAGTGCTTGCAGCACCATGGAGAAGTAGCCCTTCCTGTTGATGTACTAGGTCGCAAGATGGTCTGGAGCCAAAATCGGGATATGTGTGCCGTCTATTGCTCCCCCCGCAGTTAGGGAATCCCATGGCAGCAAAGCCATCCACAATCTCACGAACATTGCCCAATGTCACTGTCCTCTGTAGCAGAACGCGATTGATGGCTCGGCACACTTGTGAGAGGGCTAATCTGACGGTGGACCTCGCGACTCAAAACTGGCTTGCAACTGACCGGTAGCAGTCAGGAGTTGCCATCTTCCAGACAGCTATCGCAACACGCTTCTCCACAGTTAGGGCAGACCTCATGTTGGTGTCTTTATGTCACAGGGCAGGGGCCAACTCTGAACACAGTTCTAAAAAAGTTGCTTTCCGCATTTGAAAGTTCTGTACTCACTGCTCATCATCCCACAGCTGCATAACAATGCGATCCCACCACTCGGTGCTTGTCTCTTGCGACCAGAAATGGCGTTGCACCGTGTGCAGATGATCGGTGAAGGAGCTGAGCAATGCGGTGCTGTTGCTTTGCAGGGCATCGATCAGCCCCTGCTCCTCAGCGTCCTCGTCTGATTCGGAGCTCATTGCGTACTGAGCAACCAGCCAAGATGTATTTAGAATGCTGAAGGTGACAGTGGAGATTAGAGCAGGATCCATGCTGTCGCTGTTGTGATTGCTCACAAGTAGTGCGGCACTGCACTGTTGAAAATAGGCGCGAGTTGCTATTGGCAACGAGGAAGACACAAGGGGGACATAGTGCATCATGGGAAACTGAGAGTTTACCCATGGCGCTTTGCGTTCCTTTCCTTCATCCCAGGATTCCAAGCGCCGATTCACGGAAAATTGAACTATGGGATAGGTGCCCAGAATTCATTGCGCTACACCGCGATATTACAAAGAATTCTGTTGCGTTGCAAGGAGTGACGTGCATACGCGCTCTCCCGCAATAAAGGTCACGTGTTTTTATAGCGTTATTGTCATGTTGCGCTTTAATCTGATCGTGTGTACATAGCCTAAGTTCACACATCTAAACAAAGTTTCAGTAAAACTTAGGCTGAGAAATACCAAATGAAGTAAATAATTCAAAATGGAGTTTTTGGTTACAATATGGAGTTACAAGTGAATGAATGAGCATGGTATTTTTATCAATAAATATTCTATATAGAAATTTCTATTTGAAGCAATACTATGTTCTAAATTCATCTTTAGCACCCCATCACGCTTGCAGATGTTGGGACAGGTGAAGCAGATCTCCCACAGCTGGCAAAGATAGGCCAGGGCCGCTGCCAGCTATAAGATGCTAAGGCAGCATAAATCTCCAGATCCTGCTTGGCCGAAACCCAACCTGGACTCGTTGGGCAGTGGGGGGGAGGGGGAGGGAGAATGACTGATAACTTTGCACTATCGCCAGGTCTGCTCACCCCAGAGACTGTCCCCCAGGAAGTTATAGTGGGAGTGCATTGGAAAATAACATGCTTTGATGTGATCGGCTCTCCACTCGTCCTGGTAATTCCTGGCATTCCTCGGTCAGAGTGCCATCACCTCTCTATCACCTCTGAATGCTGCCAGAAAGTTGGCCTGTAGCAAATCAACCAGCCCCCAGGTGACCTGCACTCTGGGCCCCAAGATTGGGTAAAACCCTCAGAAATGAGACCCCAGACAGTGGGGCTAGCCAGAAGGGAGTGACTCCAGACCAGAAACTCAGTCTCCCTGACTCATATCAAGAGGGGTTGTTCATGTCTGACAGCAAAAATATCAGTTCACTCTCCCCACAAAAGGATAATTGTCCAGTAGACTTACCACCCATGGCAGAGATGCTCTACAGATGTCTGAAATAGAGCCAGTGGCACTGCTTGTGTATATCCAGAAAAATCATGCAAGGGGTTTCATTTGGAACGCCATCTCTCAGCGAGGGCACCAGTCCCCTTAGTGCAAAACTAGAATGGGTCACTATGCCTGTGCATGGACTAGCACACATCGAATCAGGTAGGTAGTTGTAACTGGTACCCTGCTCATCATCCCAGAATTGCTGGATGCTTGTGGATTGAAATAGGCCCCCATTCAGGCACACTCTGACCCAACTTACCCATTTATAGTGGAAGTAGGTGCATCCACCCAAGCTCTTGGAGTGGTATTCTCACAATTACTCGCACCCAGGCAGCTCTGCTCCCTTGTGCAGGGCCCCCCCATGGGGTGGGGAAGGAGGGTATACGTAGTGGGGCCTGCAACCCTCATTACCAGGGGCCCAGAGGTCTGTGTTACTAGTTTGTATTGGCCTTGAAAAAATTATGCTTGGGTCCTGCCGTTCTGTGTTCCACTTTCAAAGCCTCACCCTGCAGAGATGAACCATGATATACTGGACAAGGCTACTCACAGTCAAATGCCATCACTGCACTGAGGGAGCTCAGCACCTGGTACAGGCTTTTACTCAGCATAAGAACCTTGAGTATTCTGCAAGCCCAGGCACTGAACCAGGGACAGTTAAGTTGGCCTTATCCTTCTTTTGATTTCGGTTTAGGATTACCCGCTGCCTGAGAAACCAAAATGGGACAGCCAATGCTTTATCATACACAAAGCAAGACTACCAGGAACATGAAGAACTTATTTCTGAATCACACAACCTTCTCAAACCTAGCAATTGGACAATGTTGAATTCATCAAAACTTGGTCTCTCTCTCCCAGTGTGTCTCAAAAGAAAAACATGGTGTCAGGGCTCCCTGTTCCATCTCAGTTCCCAGACACAGTTCTCTGGAAATCAATAGTCCAGAGTCCAGTCTGCAGGCATTTCACAAAGGATTTATTGGAGGTTAAACTGACACCTTTAAAATTAGAATCATATCTCCAGGCCCGTCACACCAGTTGGGCTTACTCTTCTATATGCCGATATAGTTTCCTTCCCTCCAGTCCTCATTCTATATACCCAGAGAAATCCCTCCTTCCCCAACGATGGGTCCATGTGCTAACAAAACCCCACTCCCCCTCCTTCTTTTCTATAGCCTTAGTTATACTTGTATCCTCCCACTCATTCCACCCCTTTCAGTATATGGCCATATTTCATTTTGGAGGGGCTGGGGCTTGGGGCTTTGGTACAACCCCTTTTTGTATCCTATAGTAGGCGCAGGGAGTGGGGTCACATCTTGGCCATGGTCAGTTCATGGCCTCATGTTTATGTTTCTTCTTAACACCTCCTTCACCTTCCTCGCTTTCCCAGCAGCTTGCTTGGCCTTGCTCTGGCATCTGTCTTGGGGAAGAGTGAGAGCTTTCCCTCACTTCTACATTCCTATATTAAACCTACACTGCACCTTGAAATGTTTTAGCTGCAGCCCTTATCTTTTCACAGTAATAAAGAAAAACCCATCTGCCTGCAGACAGGCAAGAGGAACACAGTATGTCTTTGTTCTTTGCTAATATGTGTACTCAGAGACTTTGAGTTTCAGGCAAGCCCAGAGGCCCAGAATCCCATCTCAGGCAAATACACAGGCCTAAACACTTATATGCAGGGGATGACATAATTTTTCAGATCAGGTTCTGCAATGAATACCAGCAGAAATTGTTTGGTACTTGGCTATCAGACATCACATTTGTACACCCTCCCCAGGGGCAAGAGGAGTTCTGGTCCCACCCCCACCTGCCCTGGGGAGGGGGATCTGTACCTGAAGGGGGGAGTTGAGGCTAGGAAGCAACAAATCCCCCCCCTGCACTTCCTCTCCCCTGCAGTTACCCAGTGGGCAGCAGCTGCTGGTCCCCAGCAGCCCTTCAGCTCAGCTCCAGCTGGGACAGGGCAGCCTCATCACCACCAACACCCCCTGCCTGGGCGTCACTCAGTGTGTCTCTTACAACATCTTTGGGTTGGGCGTTAATTACCTTCCTTGGCCTTGAACATGGACAGGCCTCCAGGTTTACTCCAGGGGTATCACTGGCACTGAGCGGAGGGGGCATGAGCCCAGAGTGTCCAAGCCAGAGTCCCAAGCCAGCAACGCAGGTGCAAAGAGGTGCACTGGTTCTTTTAAATCTCCTGTTCTGCAGCATGTAACTGAGGCACGTAGTGCAGAGCAGAAGAGGAGGGAAAGTTAAATCCCTCCTCTCACATAGGCGGCGGGGGGCAGTGACTGCCCTGGGTTAGGGTCTGCAGTGGCTGGCCCCAACCCAGGGGTGCAGGGAGAAGGAGGCTGGTCACAGCCTCTGGCCCCAGCTAGGGACCATCGGGGCCAAAGACAGGAGCCCGCCTGGGACCCGGGACCTGGAACCAGCAGGACCAAAGGCAAGAGCTGGCCCAGGACCTGGGACTGGCGAGACTGAAGGCAGGAGCTGGCCTGAGGCCGCCAGGCGGCAGCAGAAGCTGAGGCCGGGATCCAGATCTGGCCTGGGAGCCATGATCCTGTGGCAGGGGCTGGATCCATCCCAGGGCCAGAGGCAGCAGGGGCTGGATCTGGCCTGGGGCCAGTGGCAGCAGCTGGATCCATGCTGGGAGCCAGGCCACTGGCAGCAGGGGCTGGGAGTGCGGGCCGGTAGGGTGGTGTGGTTACAGGCAGGGGACAGGGTGGGTGAGCCTGGGGCTGTGCAGGGTATGCTGGTACACATATGAGCATTTGGGGGAAGTTTTCAGTATGCTTTTTGAAAGGTTAGGTGCTCATGAATACCTGAGTGCCACTTATGTTAATCCCTGCTTATATGAACTTACATTATATACTTGCACCCTAACACACAGTTGATAACATTAGGTGTTAAGATGCACTATTCCATGTGGGCTGGGATAACATATTTCAAGGCATATATGCTTCCCTAGGGTATCCCTGATTGGAGGTGCTATGACTGTGCCATGATGCTCCATTACCAGGTCATTTGGCTACCTTAAGACCTACCACATGGTTGCCCGGTTTTTGGTGGGGATGCATGTGAGCCAAAGTCCAAGCTGACATGGTTTCCTGTGAATGCTGTGCATGGAAGAAGGTGCTCTGGACCAAACCCTGTAGTACCTCTGGAGACTCCAGGTTGACCTCAGTCTGCCATCAGTCTAGACTTCATTGTACAATGCCCAGCATCCAAAGGCCATACAGTAGTTTGAACAGTCATGGATCATCTGACTAAAATGGCCCCTTCATCCCAGAGACAGCACTGGCTGAAGCAATGGCAGACTAGCCAGGCCAGGCTCTGTAGCTGTCCTGGAACAGCTGTTATGGTGGCACCCCTCCTGGGCTGGCCTTGCGTGAGTCAATCCGTAGCAGTCGATGACCCGTTGCTGAGGGGGAAGAGGCAGTGGTGAGGGCTGGATTAACACGATGGCTTTAGGGGCTGCAGCTGAGGGCCTCAAGCTAAAGGAGATCCTGACAGGACCAGCGGGCAGAGAGGGGAGCTTCGCACTGGCCATTGTCAGGTCCCACTCATGGCACACAGGGCAGCCCGTTGAGGAACTTTCCCTGCCTGGAGTGCAGAGGACAGCTGTGGTTGCTCGTTCAGCTCAGTGCCGAGCCCCTGGGTGGAAGCGGCCCTATGGTGCCCAGGCTGGCACCTCCTGGAACTCCTGGCCAGTTCTGCATGGGATGTGTTGGTCAGGTCCTGCCAGGACAGGAAACAGTTACTGACAATGCAGGACAGGCATGGATGGAACAACTCTGCATGGCAGTGGCACCACAATGCTGCTGGGCAGAAGGACAGTCCAGGGGAAAGCCCAGGAGATCCCCTATGACTCAAGCAGGGGGCAGACCTGGGGGCTTGCTGAGGAGGGAGCAGCCTCAGCGAGTGGAAGAGGGAGGACAGGGAACAGGGACACTGAACTGCTTTGTGAATGGGGCAGCACCAGGGAGTGCAGGGCACAGGGGAGCCTCTAAGGAATGTGGGGTGGGGAGGAGCAGCTCATGGGGGGGGGGAAGGTTAGGACATTTTAAATGCAGTGGAGGTGTCCCCACAAAACCTAATAGCCCCAAGCCCACAGAGAGTCAGTCTGGCCCTACAGGGGGAGTGTCATTGTGTAGGTGCGAGGAGCACCTCCATTCCTGGCTGCGTGTGCGGCAGGCCCCACAGCTCCCAGGAAGACACATAGCCTGTTGCTTGCTTTCGTCCTGGAGACAGGCTCCCTTGCCTCAGCTCAGCAAAGCTCAGCCCCGTTCCCATCCGCTCAGCTCCTGGCTCTTTTCCTCACTCTCTCTTGTTTCACAGCTCCCTCTCCTTAGCTAACTCAAGCTTCTCTCCCTTGCCTGGGGGCTGCACTGCCTGCCAGCCCTTGCTGGGTCAGAATTAAACTGCAGCTCAGGCGAAGGCTCTGCCTAGTGCAGGCAAAGGGACAGAGGGGGCAGGCAGCAGGGCGGGGAGGGAGCTCCGGCTGCACTGTTCATTAGCCTCACTGCCTGCCCTAATTGCCTGCTCAGGCTGAAACAATTGTGCTAGAGGCTGTTCTGTCTAATTATTATTGTTGTACTAAAACTAATGGAGAGGAAGAGGGGAGCAGGCAGACTAGGAAGGGAAAGAAAAAGGATAGGAAGGGAGGAATGATGAAAGAAGAGAAGGGAGGAGGAAGGGCTGAGTGCAGGGGGGTGGGGAGGAAGAGGAAAGTAGAGAAAGGGAAGGGGCACAGCTGATTTCCAGAGCAGGTGACTTGTTTAATAACTCTGAGGCTAGTGGGGAATAAACAGTATGAAATTAGTTCGCCAACCCTCCCCACCCCTCTCTGCTTGTGCTGAGTTTATTTCCCAGCAATCAGAAGGAGAATAAAAACCCATCTCGTGTAATAGAGGGAGAGGATTTAATCTGTGTGCCTGGGACTTCGATAAACTGCAAACTTCGATCCAAGCCAGTGGGGAGAGAAAAGAAATTTACAGACCAATAAAAGTATATTAAAAAACTTCCCCTGTCTTTTCCTTGTGAGGTGGGTGAGGCGGCAGAATCTGATGTACAGGGACAAGTGGTACAGAATCCTGCGACGGGAGGGACCAAATCAGAAGTCAGGATTAGGCCCCAGGAACCCACATTGTGGACTAATGTTTGGGGGCAAGGCGACGTCCCTGCCCAGAGATCCCGGGAGCCAGTGCAGGTATCCAGGGGGGATGAGCATAGGGAGCAGAGAGTGTCCAAATGCCCGCTTGCTCCGGGGTGCTGTAATTGAATCAGGGCAGTGTGGCACAGGGAGCTAGTCTCACACTTAAGGAATTAGCTCTGCATCATTTGGAATCTTCTGCTCTACTAATTTTGTGTCCACTCCTTATTTACATCTTTTACCTCACATTTTAAAGGGCCATCGTCCCCGACTGCAGCTTTGGTAACCAAAGCCACTCCTGGTGATGGGTGGTGAGACAGAACATTTGGGTTTCTCCCTCCCACTATGGAGAATGGATGTACAGGAGCCTTCCTTCCTCTCTCCCCTTCAAAAGAGAGCCATGTTTGATTTGACCACTGCTTTTTGTCATCAGCCATAACTCATTTCCTTTGGAAGCCTGCATACCATATTCCCTGTGCTCCCTGTCCTTCCTCCCAATTGAAAGGGGTGGGAGTTGCTGGCACACATGTGCCTTTCCTGTTGGAGCTCTGCTAAGCAGCTCTGAGGAATTACCAGCCTCATCAGCTCAGTCAGAACTGGGGAACCCTTGGATCCTGGCTTCCACATCTCTTTGCTCTTTGAATGAACTCACTGGGCTGAGAGTGCACCCTCTCAGTGTTTGCTTTCCACACCTATGGGTGGAAGGGGCAGCTGGCCTCAGGATTTATGGAAAATGACTCCTGTTTGACTCCTGACTCCATGGTTCTGTTTGACTCCACATTAAGCTAAACTCCCCATCTCTCACCACCGGCTCGCTAGGAAACTTTGTCCCTGCCTGCTGGACTAGCACTTGGCCCCGGTGACTGTTATAGAAATAAAAGGGTCAAAAAGGGCAAAGGTAATAACATGATCCAGTCACAGTCCAGCATTAAATGGTGTTCAGCAAGATTTGGGATTTGGTATTCAGAGCCCCCAGCCTGCTTTGTTCCCTGGCAAACACACCGCTAAACAGCCTGGCAACAGCTTATTAAAGTGACAGAAAAGCAGGAAAAGTTAAAGCATTTGAAATGTCAAGTATTGAATGAGGCTTTCATTTTGACAGCATCCCATAGGCTTAGGGTTAGAAGGGACTCCAAGGTCCCTTCTGCCTTTCCTTTTAGCTGGAAAATGTTTTTAGAAGTGGGAGGGAAAAACTCTTATATGACAATGGCACCAATGATGGCAGTATCTGTCCTTCTGAGAGAAAGAGAAGTTGATTGCTAAGCCGGGCTGGAGCTCTCAGTGTTGTTGAAGTTCAATCCCATTTCCTAACAAGACAAACACACACAAAACAGGAGAGAAAAAAACACAACATTAGGAAATGCGGCTTCTGTCTCTCATGTTGACTTGCATTCCCAGGCTTGCTGCTGGAAAAACACGGGCCCAGCATACTGTCTGATCTGCCACTCCCAGGCCTGGTAAACACACCAGTGTCTTACTTCTTAGGCCATCACTTTCAGTTGTCTCTTTGGTCAGAGCTCACAGCAGTGTCATCTAATACGCAGCCTTGGGGGCTAAGCCAGGCTCATATTATACAGGAGAAAAAGGGAAGGAGAGAGGAAAAGAAAGTGTTGTGGGTGTGGGAGTAGCGCAGACAAAGTCTCACATCCCAGGTGATGCTAAAGATTTAGGTGAAGCTGTTGATGTTCCCTGGGAGCCAGATGACGTCTCAGGAGTAGGATGAAGAGGATCTGGCACCCCAGGAGATGGTGGGGGTGGCAGCCATGATGGTGAAGCTAATTCCTTTCACTTTTTTGTCAGCCAGCATTGTAGTAGCAGGTTACCCTTCTCCCACACCCACACAGGAGTTTCTTTCTGAGGAACCTGAAAGGGAAGTGATGGTGGAATAGCCCAGACAAGGGACCAGTATGATCATCTAGTCTGACCAATGGTTCATTTTGCTCTGATTCTCTCAATGACTGTCCCAATCTGAGAACAGGCTGGAGTTTGGCTAGAAGCAAGGAAGGCCTCAGGGGATGCAGTGATGATAATCAAAGTAGTGAGTGAGAAATGCTCAGCTGTGCAGCTCACTGGAGTAAGGGTCGGGGCAGGACCAATGAGTACAGCTACATGGGGGAGGGGCTGGCAGACAGACTTGCGCCTGTTAGTTGTTTGGGGAGGGCATTTTGGGTTTGAGAATGGGCACTCAGAGCTGAGGAGGGAAATGGATGGCCTAGGGGAGTGGCAAAGATGCCTTCTGGCCTGGTCTACACTGCTGGAAAAATTTGAAGGCAGTTGATGGGAGTTCCGCAAGCTATTCTATGTAATTCCTGTATGCATAATTCCCATCAACTTCATAACTTCCCTTTTCACTCCACCTTCACTGTGCTGCACCAATGGGAAATGCATTCCTGCTGACACAGTGCTACGCTGGTTGAGGGGGTGGTTTTATTATGTCAATTTCCGAATTGACTGAGCATGTCTTTACTGGCCATTAAGTCAAACTGGAAAGATAGATCTGATGGTGAATTTGCTACTGTCAGTATAGAGATATCCTCTGTTAAGTAGAGGGATGTCTGTCTTGGTCACATTCAAATGTTCGAGTAGAGCCCAGGGTTAAGTGTTTAAAGTAGGTGGACAGATAGACAGGCTAGAGGCCAGAAAAGGAGTCAAAGATGGATGTCACTCAGCACAGAAGTGACAAGTACATCACCCACTTAACTTTGTCTCGGTGCAAGGGAGAAGAAGAGAAACAATCTGGAACAGACTCATGGAGGATCTCACAAAGGAACATGCTATTCTCCAAGGCAAAGCTGCCCCAAAGAACAATTATTCTCCAGGAGTGAAATGAGAGGAAAGGAACAGTTAAAGATATCACTGTAATGTTTATAGTGCTGTCAGTAATATAAAACATTGCATTAAGACCAAGGAATCATGCTGTTGTAGGCATTACAGATGGAAAGGTCCTCTCCACTCATAATTAAACAAATCCTCTAGTACTTTTTCAAATGCATTGGCCAGTTTAGTGTTAGTATTCCAAGCTCCTGTCTTGAGACACTATTACACAGTCTGGAATAATTATTTTTCAGATGTAATTTTGCAGTGGAAGAAGGTGGTGCATGGTTGGTACAGGAGAAGAGATGGATGCAGGAGTCAACATATATGAGGAAAGATCTTCAGTGCATTGACATCATTATATAAGAACAAATGGAACCTCTAATTCTAATGCTAACACCCTACAATTAGTGACCCCAAGTGACTCATACTAATAAGAAAGGCAGATCAAGGGAAGTGATTACTCCCCTCTATTTGGCACTGATGAGGCCACATGGGAAGTTCCAGGGAGGAAGGAGTTAGGCTGTTCTTAGTGGTGGCTGATGACAGAACAATGTGCAATAGTTGCAGTGGGGGAGGTCTAGGTTGGATATAGGAAAAACTTTTTCCCGAAGAGAGTGGTGAAGCACTGGAATGGGTTACCGAGGGAGGTGATAGAATTTTCATCCTCAGAGGATTTTAAGGTCCAGTTTGATAAAGCCTTGGCTGGGATGGTTTAGTTGGTCCTGCTTTGGGCAGCAGATTGGACTAGATACCTCCTGAGGTCCCTTCAAGCACTCATTTTCTATGACTCTGTGGCTTGATGGGTCTGCCAACAGAGAGGAGCATTGCACTTCAGTGAGTATGAGGCCTGCCACATCATGGCTGGCTGCGTTCTCAGATGTTGCATTTCCATACATATCATGGTATGGAATATTTCTGGGTCTACTGTTTCTGGTTGTTTATACAATTACCTCACCTGAGAACTTTCTACCTTTCCAAGTTTAAAAAATGAATGTCAATGTTTTTTGCCATTTCTAAGCTCCATGGCGACTCTGTTAGTCTCTTAGCCCAGATGACTTTATGGACTTTAATTCAGCCAGTTTGTTTAGGACTTTAAGGAGTATTCAGGCTTCATCAGCACATGCAAAGTCTTTGAATTTGACTGATTCTGTTATATTCTCAAACTGAGCTCGTTCTGCTAATTGGTTCTTACCTAGCCAGGTGCACCAAGGACTAGTTCAGCAAAACTGCCTGCCAGACCTGCTTACATTGAGTCGGGGTGAAGCAATTGGCACAGTTCCTGCAGAGTGTTTATGATGAGCATAAGGCTGCAAGCCATAGATTTGGGAGGGATCTTGCACAACATTGATGGGTGCAGATGTCCACAGCAAACAGCACCCTGAATAAGCATATCCCTTCCTCCCACACCTGTGGGCACAAGTTTTCTTCAAAAAAAGAAGAAATGTGCAGGAGGGGTCTTGGCCAAGCCATGTCTGAGATACGACTTTCCAGAGAGTGAGGTGGCATTTCACAAAGTGACAGACCTCATCTTATCAACTGACCTGCACCCACACATTTCACGGGTGTCAGGAAACCAGTCTGGCAGCAGAGAATGGCAGGAGAGTAGGTCTGGTGTAGTGAAGGGGTTTGGCCTGCCTCAGAGACAGACAAGGAGGTAGAGGCCCGACCCAGCTGGGAGGAGCCAGAGACAGCCTGTCCACCAGACAGGAAGTTAACGGGCGGGGCAGGAAAGACAAAAGGAGGCCAGCCTAAGAGCTCACTCAGCCCTGAGCTCCCAGAAGGGAAGGATGTCTCTCCCCTCTCTTAGGAGCTGCCTCAACCCTGGGACCAGTACCCTCAGAAGGAGCTGCCAGCGGACTGAGACCAGATCCCTGTACACCACCGGTCTCCTTAATGTTAAGGAATCTGCCAGGTGATATGGTCCCAGGGAGTAAACTGATGAGCCATTAAGGACACAATGGTTGTATTCTTTATGTCCTTAATGGCTCATCAGGATACTCCCTGGGACCATTTTACCTGGAAAATTCCTGAACATTAAGGAGACAATGGTTGTTCGCACCCTCCGGTCTAAGGCATTTGTCCAGAATGACACAAGTTAAAGTATGGATAGAACATCAAATTCTTAACTTCTAATCGAAATAGAATTCCTAGACATAAACTATATAATAATTCCCAGCAAATTACTACCTTTCTATTGATACCAAACATGACATAGTTCCTATGGATTATAGCATTTATGAGATATCCATAGAAAATAATATCATAAATGCTTCCCTAAATCCAGACAGTGTCACACCGTGCCCACATGCCCTGCCCTTTGGGAGGCATGCCAGGCTCCCCCTGTGCCCCCCCCCTGGCAGGGAGGGCATTGGTGTAGTCCTGGGGTAGCCCTAAATCAACTTAGGGCTACCCCAGGGCTACACTGGCTTAATTCGACTTTTAAAAGTCGAATTAAGCCTTAGGTCGAATAGAAAGGTGGTTTAATAAAGTCGACTAAATTTTCATTAAGTCGACTTTATTTTGCTTAAGTCGACTTAAGCAAGCTGCTTAAGTTGACTTAAGCAAAGTGTAGTGTAGACGCAGGGCACATTAAGCTTGGCTTAAGTCAACTTAATTTACCAGTGTAGACGCAGCCACAGGCTGTCTATATTCCTGAGCCCTGTGAAGGATTGTCCCCCTAATCCCCGCCCGAAGGGGGCCACAGGCTCTGTGCTTGGGCCTGCCCCGCCCGAAGGGGGCCAGAGGCTGTGTGCTTGGGCCTGTCCCTCCTGAAGTGGGCCAGAGATTGTTTGGCAGGCTGGAGCTGGGACACCCCACCTGCATCGGGCCACAGAGAGGAGTGGCTGCGCCCTACACCTGGCTTCCAGGGACTTAGATGAGGCAGTGTCAGTGGTTATGATCCATTTTATAGAGGAGAGCAAGTTCCAGCCTGAAGGCTCAGTTCAACAGACACTTACTTACCTGGGAAAGCCTTACTCGGAGAAGTTGTCCCTTTGACCTCAGAGGAACCATTTGCATTACTAGGTATGTGCAGGATTGGGGCCCTAACTCTTGTGACAAACTACTGAGTGTACCTATGAGGCAGTAGCTGCTCGCTACATAATAGCTAAGCAGGGAGGCTGTTACATGGATAGAGGCAGAACTAGGATGGAGCACATTTCAGGTCTCCAGATAACCTGAGCACACTCAGCCCTATGGAACACAATGGAAGGAGTAGAGCCATTAGCAAGTACGGCTAAGAAATCCTACAGGATAGGTGGGTCCCTAGGCCTGGAAAAGGACAAACACCAGCACGGTACCCATAAGGAAAATTACACACCAGTAACACACTGGGATCATTAATAAGGTGGTCAGCTTGGAAGCACCCAAAGGAAAAAGATGCGATTTAAAAAATGTCCAGGAGGTTGTCAGAAATAAACACAGCCAAACCACTCTCACTTATGTTTATCTGAAAATCATCGTAGTGGGCAAGAGGAATAAATGAATAATACCAGCTAACATCTTCTAATTGCTTTCGTCCGAGCTGGACACACACCCAGACTGGCACAGAAGGAGTGAATGGAGGTCCCATGGGTCCCACGCAACAGCTGTTTACACAGCACAGCAGCAAGATAGCAGCAAGGCTTTACAAAAGGTAGGTCATGCCAGACCAACCTGATCTCCTTTTTTGAGAGAATAACAGATTTTTTGGATAAGGGTAATGTGGTGGACCTAATTTACTTAGATTTCAGCAAGGCATTTGATACAGTTGCCCATACAGAATTATTAATTAAGTTTCAAAAGATGGGGATTAATATGAATATAGTAAGGTGGATAAGGAACTGGTTAAAGGGGAGGCTTCAGCGGGTCATGCTGAAAGGTGAACTGCCAAGCTGAAGGGAGGTTATTAGTGGAGTTCCTCAAGGATTGGTCTTGGGACTGATCTTATTTAACCTTTTTGTTATTGACCTTGGCACAAAAAGTGGGAATGTGTTCATAAAGTTTGCGGATGATACCAAGTTGGGAGGTGTTGCCAATACAGAGAAGGATCAGGATATCATACAGAAAGATCTGGATGACATTGTAAACTGGAGTATTAGTAATAGGATGAAATTTAATAATGGGAAGTGCAAGGTCATGCCTTTAGGGACAAATAACAAAAATTTTTCATATAAGTTGGGGACGCATCAGTTGGATGTGATGGAGGATGAAAAGGACCTGGGAGTACTGGTTGATCACAGGATGACTATGAGCCACCAATGCGATGTGGCCATGAAAGAAGCTAATGCGGTCCTGTGATGCATCAGAAGAGGTATATTGAGTAGAGATAGGGAGGTGTTAGTGCCGTTATACAAGGTGCTGGTGAGACCTCATCTGGAATATTGTGTGCAGTTCTGGTCCCCCATGTTTACAAAAGATGAATTCAAACTGGAACAGGTGCAGAGAAGGGCTACAAGGATGATACACAGAATGGAAAACCTACCTTATGAGAGGAGATGTAAGGAGCTTGGCTTGTTTAGCCTAACCAAATGAAGGTTAAGGGGAAATATGATTGCTCTCAATAAATATATCAGAGGGGTAAATACCAGGGAGGGAGAGGAATTATTTGAGTACAGCACCAATGTGGAAACAAGGACAAATGGTTACAAACTGTCCATCAGGAAATTAGTCTTGAAATTAGATGCAGGTTTCTAACCATCAGAGGAGTAAAGTTCTGGAATAGTCTTCCAAGGGGAGCGGTGGGGGCAAAAAACATAACTGCCTTAAAAACGGACCTTGAAAAATTTATGGAGGGGATGGTATGATGGGATGCCCTACTTTGGTAATTGACTGATCTTTGACTACTGGTGGTGAATTTGCCAATGGCCTAAGAAGGGAGGGTAGATGGAGTGGGTTCTGAGTTATTACAGAAAATTCTTTCTTGGTGATTGTCTGTTGAGACTTGCCCACATGCTCAGGGTTTAACTGATCACCGTATTTGTGGTAGGGAAGGAATTTTCCCCCGGGGCAGATTGGCTTGGGCTCGCGGGGGGGGGGGGGGTTCGCCTTCCTCTGTAGCATTGGGAATGGCTCACTTGCTGGTGGATTCTCTGTATCTTAAAAGTCTTTAAATCATGATTTGAGGACTTTAATTACTCAGTCATAGGTTAGAGGCTTATTGTAGGAGTGTGTGGGTGAGGTTTTGTGGCCTGCATTGTGCAGGAGGTCAGACTAGATGATCATACTGGTCCGTTCTGACCTTTGAGTCTATGAGTCTGTGAGTTCTAGCAGCAGTGGGGAACATGGCAGCCAGCTAAGATGGCAGGGCAGTTTCGGGTGGCATTACAGAATGGAATTAGCTGCCCTGGCTTTTGGCCAGGCCATGAAAGATAACATCCCTGCTCAGGGGAAAAGCAACCGGCTCTTTACTGATCACAAGTGTGGTTTTGATATCTCCTGTGAGTGGAGAGACTGCCCACTCATAGTAACCTCCACAGCAGACTGCCAAGAAAGAGCACAGCCACCTGAGGAGCCCCGTCCTCAACTGGGCTCTTCTGTGACTTTCCCCAGCCAAGTCCTGTCTCTGCCAGGTCCAACCAAGCTTGAAAGAATAACAAGGCACCGTTGCCGCCCGCACAGAGGTGGTACAGTGCAGCTGAGATTTAACCCCGATGTGAACATGAAGAAGATTCTTGTTTGCACCCAGTTCCCATGTGTGTGCAGATGGGGCCTTAGGAAAGAGCTAACACAGGGTGTATCTACACTGGCAACTTAGGTCGACTTAAGGGGGCTTAAGTCAACCTACACAAAGCCACGTCCACACTGGGCTTTTATTAAGTCGACTTAAGCATTTCCTTAAGTCGACTTAAGGAATGCTTAAGTTGACTTAAGAACACCTCGTTTTAGGTCGACTTAAGCCTTAAGTCGACTCCGTAAGTCGACTTAAGGCCAGTGTGGACGGGGATTAGCGCCTAAGTCGACTTTATTAAGTCGACTGAAAGCGTTAAGTTGACTTAATAAGGTCGACAACTTTTCTAGTGTAGACATAGCCCCTTAAGTCGACTTTGTTAAGTCGACTTAATAAGGTCAAAGTTGACTTAACTTTTCTAGTTAAGACATAGACATAGCCACACTGCCTCCAGCTACGCTCATTTGGGAACTGGAGACCAGACAACTACAAAGGAGCAGAGGGAATGAGTACGGTAACCCCAGAAAATAATCGGGAGAAGCAGGTGGGTGGGCTGCACCCACAGCCACACATTAAATATTCTCCTGAGCATCTTGGAAACGGGAATGGAGAGTTCGCTAATCCAATTTGCACATACTCTGGCAGATAAGATTACAACGCTGGTCAATAGCAGCAGTGGAATGAAATCAATGCTTCTATAGAGACAAATGTAAAGTGGTTAAGAAAGGAGGGATTAATCTAAACTGAAGCATGGCTAGGCTATGGGGATAAGTGCTGGGCAGGATAAGTAGTGAGAGGAGAAGGGGTTATAACAGCTCCGCCAGGAGAACTGAGGTGAGGTTTCCCTTGGACCCTGCATTAAAGCAGGCTGTGTATTCTCGCTGCTCAGGAAGTCCTGAATAACAAGCAAAGCAGTAGAGGAATTTCTAGAGGCTAGATTTCACAGTTGCCCTGAAAGGTCGGGGAGCAGCCGTGCTTGCCTTGTGGTAGGGAAGACCGCTGCATCCAGGGTAGGATGTGCTTGTGGCAGTAGTGGTGCGGGGCTGTATTCACCCTCTCTTTGCCTTGGGCTCTGCAAGGAGAGGAAGGCTTTCATCTCCTGCGTGGCCTCTGGGGACTGAACTGGTTGCACTGTCCAGCCCCACCCCCCCACCACCAACGCTATCCAGTTGGGGCTGTGTTTTGCCTTGCGGCAGGGCCAGGGGATTTGGGATGGGCCCTGTGCAATCAAACCCCGCCTCCCAGGTGGGTCTATAGACTGGGGTGTGGGCAGGTCCTGCTCCAGTGAGCCTCACCTCAGAGCTTTTCCAGAGAAGCTCTAACAGATGCAGGCCAAGGAATGACTCCACCCATGAAGCTGGGGGCACCCTGAGGAGATCCATCCAACACAACGTGACCCCCATTTCTGTGGCCAATGCCCCACGTGACAGCTACATTACACCTGTAATGTCGACTTTGGCATTCTCTGGGGTCCTTACCAGGCAGTGTCCTTCGCATTGGTCTCACCTGAAAATGCACCACAGACCCCCCCCTGGGAATATGGGACTCAGGAAGGGTGTCCTCTGGTGCTGGACATATCTCAGCTCATTTCTTTGCCTGGCCTGCAGCTGGCTTGTCCAGCTCTGCAGTGGGGCGCTTGCAGGAATCCCAGGTTGGGGGTTGGGGCTGTGCTCTTGGTTACAGAGCAAACCCACCCAGCGCGAGAGTGACTTTGCTCAGTGGCTCAGTCCCTGCCTCACTGCACAGCTCCCTCCCCCGCTGTCCTCATCTTTCCCAGCAGACAAAGGTTCTCAAAGATCACGAGCTGCAGCGAGATCATCCTGAACACAATGGCCAGTCTTGGCACTGTCCGTGGCACCCCTCTTCTAAAGGCTGGGTCTGAGCCAAGGAAGATGAGCAGGAAAGGCTCCGAGCATGGAGGGGTTAACCCACTCTCAAGCATGGTTCAGTGAAATTTCAAAAAATCTTTTCTGACAAATTGCCTGAGAAGAAGAGAGAGAAAAATCTAAAGAGCCAGTGCATGGTAATGAGCTCGGAAAAGTTCCTCAGCACCAAAATGGCAAAAACCATTAGCAAAGCAAATTGTATTTTGTGCACATAAGTCACAGAACCCAGGCAGCCACTTTCGATTATCAACAGGCCAACGGGCACTGCCAAGTCTCTTCCTGAACCCCCAGTGATGCCTCCAACTCCTTGCCTGAGAGCCAGAAACTCAAACTTCGACCGGAGCCCAGATTTCTGATCCCAAAGCTCCTGGCTCTCCCGGCTGCTTTCCTGCCCAGCCGCCCATTAAAGTACCATAATGTGAAAAGGAGGAACTGCTGTCAGATCCTGCGTGAACAGCTGGGCTGCCTACAAAGACTTGGCTTTATTTAAAAGCACTAAAAGCTAACTTCTGTCTTCCTGAAGCTGCATTGCTCTCTGCAGAGATGGCCCTGGCTTGTGAAGTTGTACCAGGGGACTGGCAGCCCCAGGCCCCATCAGAGCATAGAAAGGGCAGCACGTTATGTGAGAGAGGCTGCCAGCAGTAGCTCCCCACTGTGCTCTTTGCAGAGGGTGGGGACAGGGATGTTGGCTCCCCTGCCACTGTTGGTTTCTCCCAATCCCTTCACTAGCAGGACGAGATACCTCAGTATTGCCCAGATCACCCGCGAGGCTCAGCCTCATCTCTCCCTCCTCTCCCTAGAGTCCCACATCAGCAGAGCATGTTGCCCAAGTCTCGCTAAAACTGTCACTGTGTATCAAGCCTAACAAAAGTCCAAAGAGCTTCGCTGCTGTCCAGTGCCAGCCTTCCCTGGGGCTAGCTGCTGACCCATTCTAAAGACACAGCCATTCTCAGGGCCACTAACTGCCCTGCCCCCAGCTGTGTTGCACCCATGCATCAGCCTGGTGAGGTCGGCTTACTGCAACATGCTACAAGACAAGTAAATCCTGCTGCTACTATTAACAGTCTCTGTATACAGGCGCTGTCCGGTAACATCTGACTGACTGGATACAGCCAGTGCCAGGACAGCTTGGGGAAGCAATGCTGAAGACACAGAAGGGGAATAGGGAGGACAAGGCACAGAGCCAGGAAGCCTCCATTGTTTAGAGGCCCCTAGCGCTCCCAATGTGTTCGAGCTGTGGGTGCCAAAGCCCAGAAGCCTCCCCAGGAAGAGTGTAGGCTCTTCCACATCTCTGCTGAGGAAGCTGGTGTGGCATGGGGTGGGGGGGACTGTGACTGGCTAGCCAGTGCAGTGGGGCAGGTATAGGCTTCAGTCACTGGGGAACCCAGAGGGGGCAGCCGATGCAGTGCCACTTCTGGCTTACAGTGAGGGCTCTGGGGAAGGTGACATTGGGTGCTGGGGTCTGTCACCCAACGCAGCAGAGCTGCTAGGTGGAGGACATGAAGCAGCCCCCAGATGAGCCCACGAGGCAAGGCCCAGAGCATCCAACATAGGCCCAGGACATTCCCCTCCCCTCCCCCCCCCCCCGAGAGGCAGCAGAGGATTGAGGGAGAGCAGGTAACTCCTTGGACAGACAGTGGGAGTATCCCGGCCTGCTGCAACTATCATGGCTGCAGAGAGGGAAGGGAGAGATGGGGGAGGGGGCAGAGCTGGGTCACAGTGTATTTATTCATAGATGTTAATCAGCATCTAGACCCACCCTGGAAGTGAACAGTGGACTCAGAGCACAGGGCAGTGTGTGAGGAGAGGCAGCACCTGGCACAAGCTGCAGAGCCAGAGAATTTGTCGATTCAGGGCACCCCCAGCCAGCAGCCTCTGCCCGTGGGGCTGCTCTGGAGCCCTGGGTGCAGATTCAGATCACCTTGCCGAGCACACCCTGCACTGCTCTGCCCTTTCTTGGGCCAGTCCTGCCTGTGGCATGCCAGCTCAGGTGGGTCATGAAGATGCCAGCAGAGTCAGTCTGTTCTCTCCCCTACTCTCCTGCCCCACTCCCCTACCTGGGTGTCTGGTCTCTATCTCTGGGCCCAGCCCACATCTATGTGAGTCAGGGGTCTCTGGTCACCCTAATTCTACTTGGTTTCGGTGTTTGTCTGGTTTTTGCCCATTCATTGCAGAGCCTGGGACTGGACAGGCCACCAGGGCTGCTGGGAAAGGTGCAGAGAGGCAAAGCGCAGTTTCCTGAGTCCCTGATTGTGCTGGGCCCTTCTCCTTGGCTTCCCACCCACATCTGGCAGAGCAAAGCACTGCTGGGGCACACTCCTCCTTCTGGAGGCAGCTCAAGGCAGCAGGCTCCCCACACGTCAGGTCACATTTTTCCAGTGGGAGCCAGCAGGCAGTTGTTACTTTGCAGGATTATTAGCTGGGCTGTAACACTGACACAGACACAGGCAGCATCTCTGCAACTGAGCTGTTCTTTGCTGCGCACAGAAATCTGGCAGGGCTACAGGCAGAAAGTGTAGCGAGAGCAGATTCAGGGACCCTTTGGTGTAGAAACAGGACTTTTTTCTTCTTCATATTAAAAAAATATCCTGTGTGTCCATCGTGTTAGCCAAGGGAAGCACTTCCCAGCAGCCATAACCGATTTTAAGCTAGGAACCAGGAGATAAAACAATTTGCTAATTGAAAGTGGCACCAAACATTTTGCCTTTTGCCCCTTGTGTGCTCTCTGTGGCTAGTGGCTGGTACCTTGCCAGGGGAAGCAGGAAAGCAACAGGAAAGTTTGGGGAGATGGGTGGGTGCAAGTCCAGGGAGCCTACCCCTGTCATTTTTTCCATGGTGTGTCACCTTTAATTAATAAGGGGGATGCACATAAAAGGCAGAGCTGGGTTCAAGGCTGAGCGGAAGTGACAGGGCTGGTGCAGAGGAATTTCACATAACAGCCCAGGCATTTTCTAGCTCACTGAGCCATTTTCCCTTGTTTTCAGTTGGCTTTGCACTTGGCAGCACTCTGCAGCCTGGCCCATAGGAGAATGCTTTTTTCTCAACTGCCAGAAGCCAGGAAGTCTTCATTTGTTCCATAGGATTTATTTAATTAGTTATTATCTTATTTACAGAGGGTCCGGTCGGATAGAACTTGGCAGTAAAGGGTGCTCTTGACATGAAGTCAGAAACACAAGAGACACAAAGGAAAAGTCAAGTATCCAGATGCACAAGCCAACCAGGAGTGGCAATAAAGCATAAGTGACTTTATAGCAATAAGGAGGCAAACTGTAACCAAATTACACACCCAGCCAGGTCTGGATGGACCCCTGCTCCAGTCCAGTACAGCTGTCCTAGATACCCAGAGGGCCAGCTCTGTGGGGCAGGATCTGTCTTTGTTCAGTGTGTGTGCAAAGTCTGGCATAGTGGTGCTGGTCCTGATCCATGACTAGTGCTCTTAGGCCTACTGAAATGCAGAAAATAGTCATAATGTGAGTGCTTGAGCCTGCAGGCTCTGCCGTGGAACCTGCCGAGTGCATGTCCAAACAGGTCTGTGGCTTTAGGATATCCCTGGAGAAGCAGTGTGGGGCAAGGAGCTGTCTTTCACATTTGATTTTGGGAGCCAGTTGTCCCCTCCCAGCTCCCCTCTGTCTGTTCTGAATGCTGAGTACGTCCAGATCTTCCCGGCATCACGCACAGCCCAGTATGTCTCTCATTTGCAACAGCATCACATTGTGTTAATGGCTATTCAGCCGAATACCTGTTCAAACTCTCCCTCCCTTTTGGCCAGGCACCCTTCCCTCCTCCCTGCAGCCCCACAGAAATGCTGGATTCCTTAAGTTGCCACCTAGGCTAGGGGAACAGAAAAAGTCAGGTGCTTGGAAGTGGGTCGACAAACCCAGTGACGCTGGAAACCCTGGGATGCCTTACAGTCGTTAAAGGAAACCAGTGCTGCACTATAAAAGGTGTCAAAGAAGAATAAAAATGAAGTGGTTTAAAATGGCTGAAATAGAATCTAGCGGAATAATTACATAGCAAAGATGAAGCTGTTGTTTTGAAAGTTGCTGCAGATGGGGTCACAAGGAAACCACAGGCTTTCTGAGCTGCTAGAGAGCAGTTCTATGTAGAGATGAGGAAACAGGCCAATGTGGAACCTGGATTTGGATGTTTGGAGATATTTGGCCCCTTGAATACAAATAGCATCTATTCTCTTTGCCATGCTCCTCCTGAGCATACTCTGCAAGGCACTACCCCTTCTGAGGTCAAGTGCTGATCTGAATCTTCTCTGCCCTTGCCTCCACAATGCCCAGCAGCTGGCTGGCAAGTTAGCCACAATCAGCACTTCTCTAGCTCTGCTCAAGCAGCTGTGCCTGGTGCCGATTGTGTCCTTCTACCTCCAGTCTGCTTCATGGAAATCCAAGCTTCTGTGTACTGCATCTGTAGCATCTGAGAACCAAAGGGTTCACTTGGAGCATGAAGATGCCAGCACAAATTCTCAACATTAGATTAGGTTAGATTAGATTAGATTAGATTAGATTAGATTTTCCTGCTCGATTTCCTGATCTCTCTGTTTAACTGCTCAGCAATCAGAGAAGTTGCACTGACACTGATGTTTTTAATAGCGATGCAAAAATGGTTCAAAATCCAAAAAGCACTGGAGGGTGTCACGTTAGGATAAAGCCAGATGAAATTCAATTAGGCAAATGCACATAAAGCACAACCATTATGGAGCCCCTCTGAGGGGCATGAGAAATGTGACAAAAGGAGAAATCAGGTAGAGGGAAGGGATAGAAAAGGAAACCCGAAAGGAAAAGGCAAGTCCCTGGTCATGTCCTTTGCTGAAATGCAGATCAGTTCTGCAGCCAGACAGGCAGAAGCCAAGTCTAGTGATGAAAGCATAGCTCTGAGCGGCAGAAGAGATACTTCCTGTTCTTAGTTCTACTCATGCTCCCTCTGTGACTTGGAGAAGTCACAGTCTTCTCTCTGTGCCTCAGTTTCCCCATTGTGCAGAGGGGACAATGCAGATCACACCGCGCCTCGGTGGGGAGGTTTAATTCATTAACGTAAAGTACTCTGAGTCCCTCAGTGGGGAAGGGCTGGCTATCTGCATGTATACAAGGCTTGTCCCTGGAGTGTCTATGTGCACTACACCCTTTGCTGGAGAAGGGCAGAGTTTTATTATTTTTATTATGCAAATAGCTTTCCTCTGCCAGTTCTTTCCCTTCCAGGCAACTGAGAGATGCTTGGCTTTTCTCCCTTGGGACTAGTTTGGTGAAAGATAATTATCTTGTTAATATCTTCTGCTTCTCCTACCTCCGGCATTAATTCTGTCAGTTTCTGGCTGTCGTGCTCTCAGGTCCATGTCTTTTTGCAAAAGTACAACGGGCTCTCCTGGGAGGATCATAACAGGAACGAGTTAGCTTAGGGAACAGTGCAAATATTGACATTTGTCATAATAGTGATGGGTTTTAATCTGCTCTTCTCACAAAGATCTTTGCTGTGTTCCCTGTGGGAGCCATTTGGCCACTGCTTCTGTGTATAGAAGGCCTTCTCGGTCATTAGGGCTGATTAACAGCAGATGGACTTCTGGAAGCCAGAGCCCTGTGTTGTCTGGCCTGGAGTACCCACATATGCTCTGGGACCGGAGGGAACAATGGTAGCACTTCTTAATGTTTTAGGGGCAAAATCTCTCCAACAGGTAGTGCATGGGGTGTTGCAAGACCAAGGGTAACCCATTGGCCAGCATGTATCATGTGTCCCCTTCTCTATTCAAACCACAGATGATGAGTGTAATGATCTTGAGAGTTCATTAAAGACCCGGGGCTCGAATCGGAGCCGGCCCCCCAGCACAGTCCCGGGGTTCGGGTGG
>ML686217.1:1430348-1458771 GCA_007922175.1 Pelusios castaneus
AGAGAAGAGAAGAGAAGAGAAGAGAAGAGAAGAGAAGAGAAGAGAAGAGCTGTAAACAAACGTGTAGTCAGGCAGACCGAGATGAGTTCAAATGAGGATAAACTGAATGCTAAGTAACCTGATATGTACAGCATTTATATTTCACGGTGACAGGCACTGTGGACAGATAAGTACCTATGGCAGCTGTGGGATAAGAGGGAAGGTCCTCTCATAAACCAGCTGGTTGAAGGATAGGAAACAAATGGAGGAATAAATGGTCAGTTTCACAGACGAGGGGGATCCCCTAAGGCCCTGTATTGGGGCCAGTGCTATTCAGCATATTCACAGGCGATCTGGAGAAAAGAGGGATACAGTGAGGTGGCAAAGTTTGCAGATGATATAATTACTCGAAATAGTTAAGTTCAAAGTGATCTCACAAAACTGAGTGACTGGGAAACAAAATAGCAGCTGAAATTCAATACTAATAAATGCAAAGTAATGCACATTGGAGAACATACTCCCACCTATACATACAATATGAGGGGGTCTAAATTAGCTGTTACCACTCAAGATGGAGATTGTGGAGACATTGTGGATAGTTCTCTGAAAACATCTGCTCAATATGCAGCAGCAGTCATAAATGCAAGCATAATGTTAGGAACCATTAGAAAAAGGATAGATAATAAGACATAAAATATCATAAGGCGACTATATAAATCCAGAATACTCCCACACCTTGAATAATGTGTGCAGTTCCAGTTGCCCCATCTCAAAAAACCCATATATTAGCACTGGCGACGGGCAACAGAAATGACTAAGGGCATGGAACTTCTTCCATACAAGGGGAGATAAAAAATACTGGGACTGTTCAGCTTTGAAAACAGAAAAATAATGAGTATAGTGAAGCCACCTGGCCTCCTTTGAAGCTGACACCAAAGGACTGAGGCATACCACCTGGTGGCAAGCTTGGGTGCCACGCCACTTGCAAACTGGAATGCAAGGGTGGGACATGAATATAAAAGCCAGACTCTGCAGCTCACTTAGGGGGAAGCTGTTGGAGGAGAAGGCCATCTCTCCCCAGGTCTGGGATTTGACCCGAACCCGTTAAAAGGCCACCTGAGATACCTGCTGGCTGGAGCTTAGAGGACCTGCCAGAGCTATCAGGCCCCCACGGCTGGGCAGGGTGGCCAGTGGTCAGGCAGGGCTACCTGCTGCCAGTGATTTGGAGGAGCTGTCTGCTGGCTGTGACTTGCCGGAGCAGCCTTCCCCTAACAGCTTGGCAGAGCTGCCAGATGCTAGTGACCTGAGGACCTGCTGGGGCTGCCCTTTGCAATCTACCCCGAGGAAGTGGGCTATGACCTGAATCCCAAGACACAGGCACAGGGGGAGGAAGTATCCCAAGTACAGCCGACCAAGGGTTCAACCCAAGACACTATTCAGTGCGTTTTGGCAGGAGCCCCACTGACTGATAGGGCCTGGGCTGGACGCAGTGGAGTTGGGGAGACCTGCATCCCCCTTCCCTCCTTGCCACCCTGCCTCTGGTGTTGTGACCTTGCCGCACCCTGCCTGAGGTCCTGGGCTCCAGACTCTTGTTTAGCCTGCCCTGCAGCGTGATCTCCCTCTAAGGCCAACACCCTGTGTCAACCCCAGTCTGTTACAGGGGATAAAATAGAGGCCTATAAAGTCATGAATAGGATGTGAAAAGTGAACAAGGAAGTGTTCCTGTAACACAACAACCAGGAGACACCCAACAGCAGGTTTAAAACAAACATGAAGTATTTCTCCACATACTTGCTAAGGGATATTGTGAAGGCCAAAAGTACAACTTCATCAAGAAATAATTAGAGGATAGCTCCATCAATGGCTATTAGCCACACTGCTCAGGGATGCAAGCCCATGCTCTGGTGTCCCTAGCCTCCAACTTCCAGGTAATGAGGATGGACGATGGGCTGGATCACTTGCCGATTGCCTGTTCCATTCAGTCCTGCTGAAGCACCTGGCACTAGTTACTGTCAGAAGACAAGATAGTGAGCTAAATGGATCATTGCTCTGACAGAGCTTACAACCTTAACCTCAGCGACCCAGAAGCCCCCTCTCGGCTCCATTCTGACAATGCAAAGGTGTGTTAAATCACGCATCCAGCCATGTGAGGCCCCTGCACACTTCCCGAGTGCTTTCAAGGGCACTTAGTCTAAAGGGGAATAAAGCCAGAGGATTCCCCCTCCCAGAAGTAGTCCAGTATCCTGCCCCCAGCATTTGCCAAAATCAGCCTTAATGAATCAGACCAGTGGGGGCAGGGATGGATGGAAAACTCTTTCCAGACAGCTTCAGCCATCAGCCCACCCTGACCTTAGCTTGCCCTGCTTCAAATGCTAATTAAGCAGGCTATACTGTGCTTCCTCTCCCCACAACCTCCAGTGCCATGGGGGAAGGCAGGCTGCTTGTGCCCTGTGGTACTGCATGCTGTTACTCTGGCCCAGTTTCAGATCTACCTGGTTTTTGGTTGCTCTGTTAGCTGGGTTGATGGGAGAGGGGGGGCTTTTGTGGGCTGCGCTGTCCTGTGGAGAAGGAAGGCTGCTGTGTTAGGCCTGGGGCTGTGCTCAGCTCTGGCTGGATCTCCCTGGCCTGGGACTCTCTGCAAACCCAACCTCGCTGGTCTAATTGGCTTTTGGCTACCACCTTCGTTTGGTTTTCCTGCTGGGCAGAGAGTGGGCTGCCTGAGGACTTCAGTGCCATGCTGCTTGCTGTGTGGACACTTGTGGGGAGAGGGCCAAGGAACCCATTTTCCCTTCCTGCCCACCAGCCTTGAGTCAGGCTATCTGCTGAGCACTAGGCAAGGCCCACTTGACGTACTGGGGCAGCTCCTGGTCCAAGGGGGTGTGACAAGAGGACTGCAGGCTTGACGGGGTCTCTGGCAGCCTGATTGCCCACTGGCAGCTGCACACTAGAGCTGCATAGTGCACCTTCCTAGAGTGGATGAGTTTCTCAGCCCGTTTACCTGGTAGGGCTGCAGCTGGTGTGGATGTACCCAGCCTCCTTTCATCTAGCAAGGTGGGTCCCAGAGCAGCAGTATGTTTTTCAGCATGGACTAGCCACAAAAAAATTCCCCAGGGTTTCAGGTTGGCTTGTACAGCTTGCACTGAAGTGAATGATGCTGTGGTGTTCAGCACCTCACAGATGCAGACATACCAGAGTGTAGGGGCATGGCTAAGAGAACCTGTGTTACCCCCTCTAGGATTATATCCCTTTGCCCTATTTTAAGGGATCTGCTCTTAGGGCTGCCCTATATTTGGCATCTAATACCCATATGAAGCCAATATAGGACCCGCTTTGCCTCACATTTCAGCTGTGACACTTTGTGCTGCAAAAGTTGGATTTCTCCTACCAAGAAGACATTGTAGATGCTGTCTCTTGCAAAACAGCTTTTCCACGTATTTTTCCTTTCCCCCCTTGATGCTCACTGGCCCTCTGCACACACCGACACACACACATTCAGCTAGTGAGGAAAAGCCAGAATTTAGCCCTGTGCCTTTTGTGTCATTCAGAATCAAAGGGGATATGAGTGGCTCTTTCACCGGTGCTTACTAAGCATCACACATGGCAGTACTCACACCTTCAAGCAGCTGGTCCCCTTCTTCCCATACCCAGGTGCCAGTGGGAATGGAGTTCCTGGGTGGGAGAATCACATGCACAACTGCTATGTGAATGCATTTAGCGAGAGTGCGAGCACCCAGCAGGGTTCTGGCCCAATGTGGGCATCCAGCCCATTCCCAGTCTAGCTGTATCTATTTCTAAAAAGGTCTTCATTACAGTGAGCACTGCAGCAAGTCTCTTGATGAATTGCTGTTGTACCGCCGCTCTCAACTGCGCGACATCCCCTTCAAATCCCCTTCATTATAACCAGAAGCAATGTGACACTGAAAGCGTGCCTTGGAAATTTATGACACCGCAGAGACTCTCAGATCCACTAAACCCTATTAAAACCATCTCCCTTATAAAACACATACCTTATTAACAGCTGTGGCAGTAGCATTCAGCCCTCAGCCAGACTTCCCATTACCTGCACAAGGAGAGGTTTGTTTCCAACTCTGGGAATTGTACAGTACTAAGAGCTCTGTGGAGGAAGTGACTGTGTTGCCCTGCCATGTCCAGCTCGGGCGCTGAGTGCTGGTGAAGTCAGATATGGCCTTGTGTCATCTGTCCTGGAGGGGGCTAAGGGGATGGGAAGAGGAAACAGAGAGAGCAAAACTCTGCAGCTGACAGGACTGAACATTTCCTAACATGAAGAGCCAAAGTCAATTTTTTTATTGACACGGTAAACTTTTTACTGACATCACTAAAAACACCAAAATCAAAACAATAACATCATTACAATCATGTCATAATGGCACAATAATGTCACACGTTGGGGGACACAGCAGGGAGCAATAGGGAAGGCTGGGGGAGGAGCAGCAGGGATCCTGCCACAGGCAGGATCGGGGCCTAAGGACTCCAGGTACACTGGCACATTGGTTGCATTGCACCCCTCACTCTGGAGAGCACAGAGGGGACTGCTGAGAATTTCCCCCCTGCAGGAGCTCAGCCACTGCTGCTGCTGGCCTGGAGAAACAGCCTAGGCTAAGTGGAAAGAGGGAAGACGGAGCTAGAGGGGAGGACTGGGAGAGGTACTCATAGGGGGGAGTTTGGATTATCATAGAATCATAGACTATTAGAGTTGGAAGGGACCTGATGAGGTCATCTAGTCCAACCCCCTGATAAAATCAAGACCACTCCCACTAAATCATCCCAGCCAAGGTTTTGTCTAACTGGGCCTTAAAAGTTTCCAAAGATGGAGATTCCATCACCTCCCTTGGTAACCCATTCCAGTGCTTCACTTCCCTCCTTGTGAGAAAGTTTCTTCTAATATCCAACCTAGACCTCCCCAGCTGCAACTTGAAACCATTGCTCCTTGTTCTGTCCTCTGTCCCCAATAGCCTAGCTCCCTCCTCTTTGGAACACCCTTTCAAGAGTATGTAGGGTTTTGAAGTGCTGGCAGTGAATGCGATTCTGATCTGAGATGACTCAGTGTGACTTGCCTGGGGATTTGCTCAGTCTCCCCTTAACCATCCATGAGCGGAGTCCCCGAGTTGCCTCCATCCCAGACTCACTCTGCTCCCACCTGCCATACCTTAGCTGGCTCTGCTGGTGCAGGACAGCCCCTGACTTGGACAGAGCGCTGCAGCCTCTCTCAGAGGTCAGCTGCCTTGGGGACTGGGCTGTTGTGCTCTCTATAATCCTCTCCCAGTTCTCTGAATGAGTCTGAGTCCCCTCCCCAGCTGTCTGTTAATCACCTCCCTCCACCCCTGCCACTGCCCAGGTCAGCATATGGGGGCCAGGCAGGAGCTGATGGGCTGCCAGCCACTGCTAACATGCTAAGCCACAAGAGGAGGAGGCAGGCCGTGGCAACAGAACAGCAGGCAGTAGCTGCTAGGCTGCTGGTGAGGGAGAGAATTTTACAGACATTTCCTTTTAATTACGGACTCATGGACAGCAGGAAATTTGCAGACTTTTTTACGGACTGTCCATTAATTTACAGACAGTTGGCAGCCCTGTCAACTGGTGACACATAAAGCAAAAGCTTTACTCTTTGGCTATGTCTACACTGGCAAGTTAGTTCAAATTAAGAAGGCTTAATTCGAACTAACTAAAGCCATGGCTACACTAGGCTTTAATTAATTCGAATTAAGGGCTTCCTTAATTCGAACTAATAACTTCGAACAGGCTACTCAAAGTAAGGGTTAATTCGAACTAGTTAGTTAGTTCGAATTAACCAATGTGGCTATGTTAGTTTGAACTAATAGCTTAGTTTGAACTAACCAGCCCATTGAATTCAATGGAAATCACTAATTCGAACTAAGCAAGTGCCATGAATGGCACTTGCTTAGTTCGAACTAATTTTTTCTAGTTCGAATTAAGTTAATTCAAACTAACTAAAATTAGTTCGAATTAGTTAGTTTGAACTAACTAATTCGAACTAATTTTAGTAAGTGTAGACATAGCCTTTGAGACCCCTTTCCCCACCCAAACACACCTAGGATACACCTGCACAGGAAGGGGTGAATGAGGGGTGGTGAGGTATACCTGTGCCAGCTTTAATCTGTCTAAGGTGGGTCACAGTGGTAGGGAAGCCTAGGTCCTGGCACAGGCCAGCAAGCTGAGTACATAGCTATATCCCCAGCAGGCTCGTACAGGGGTGGCTAACCCCAAGCACCACTGTTACCCATGCTAGGTAGATAAACTCCCTGCTCTGCAATTGCCCCTTCACCTACAGAATGGGTCTATCCTGAGCTGTCCCCAGCACCACTCACTGCCTGGAGCTCAGCCTAGGCCACTGGCATTCAAGCCTCACTTAGCTCTGGGTGAGTTAGTGCTGCCCACCACTAGTAAGGCATGGTGAACTGGCACTATATGGGCACTAGTGAGGGCCTGGTGATGTGTGACTTCTCTGCCACACATGAGTCGTGAGCAATCTGCAACAGCAGTCAGGAAAGAGATTTCTCAGGCAGAAATAATTGGGGGAAACACGGTGTGTGGTCACACCTCAGAAATCTCCCTTGCTTTGCTTCTCAATTGCACAGGATTCTCCTCTTCCATGCATCATCTTTTGGAGCAGCCTCTTTTGGCAGTGCCTTTCTGTCTGAGTGGGGAGTGGCACATTTTGCTATGTAACTATTGTGACGTTGTCTGGATTTAGGGGATCACTTATGATTGTTTTTCATATTAATATTTCATATTTTCAATAATCCATATGAGATATGCCATGTTTGGTAGCAATAGAAAGGTTGTAACTTGCGGGGAATGATTGTATTGGTTACGTATAGTTCTGTAATAGAAGTCAGGAATATGTTTGTTATATGTATTTCAATTTATGTGATTCTGGGAAACACCCCAGACAGCATGTCTGAAATCATTGTCTCCTTAATGACTCATTAAGGCAACCACAGGTACAATGGCCAAGGGAGAAGCCTGCTCAGTGAGTCACCCAGACTGACCATGTGACTCAACTCCATTTTGATTTGTAAAAACTCCACACAGCCTGGGGAAGGCCAGAGGTGATAAAAGGCCGCACCATCAACTCCATTTTGTCTCCAGTCTTCAGTTAACACCTACCTCTGGATCTATTCATCTGTGACTAGACAAAGGACTGAGGCCCACCCAGGTGCTGGGTGTCTACCAGAGGAACTGAATAAGCCTTCAAACTCCAAATTCTTCCAAGTTCTTGCTTTACATGGACTCTTCATCATTTGTATGTGTGTGATTCACTTTGACCCTTTATCATCTCTCATATTTTGTTTCTTTTCCTTTTATAATAAACCTTTAGCTTTAGGTACTAAAGGATTGGCTGAAAGCAAGGGTATTTTGGGTAAGATACAAACCTATATCATTCTGTGTAATGTGGCTGGCCTTTTGGGGTCAGGAGAACCTATCTCTTTAAGAGACCCAGTGGCTAGTTGGGAACCCAAGGAGCTGAGGTGCAATAAAGAGGGCTGTTTCTATTTTGTTATGCTTCATGATAACCAGTGTGGGGAATCAGAAGCATGTTTTGTTACTGATCAGGAGTCTGGATTTATTGAGTAGGAAAAGGAAACCAGTGTTTGTACAACTTTAAAGCAGGTAAACATACAGACACAAATGGTTCTAGTCTTAAAGTTAAAAAGTAATAGACGTTTCTATAAAAAGCAAGCTCTATAGGTCCTTTAGGGCTAACCTAGTCCAGGCTGAATAATCCTTTCCCTCAGCGTCCATACAGCATAAAAAATACTGGTCCTCCTTGTTAAGACTTTTTACTTCTTCCCTCCTTCTGCTTTGAGTTGCAAATTCAGTTATTATGAGCAATTCACTTGCACATCTCTTCATTGGACGGGGAGAGCAGTCAACAAAATCTTTTGTCCTCTATTCCTCAGTGGTTCATAGAAGGGTCACATAGTCTAACCCCTGCCAAGATGCAGAATTTGTTGCGTCTAAACCATCCAAGACAGCCTCCTTTTGAAAACCTCCAGTGAAGAAACTTTCACAAACTCGTGAGGCAGTCTGTTCCATTGGCCTACTGTTCTTAGAGTTAGAAAGTTTTTCCTGAGATTTACTCTAAATCTAAATTCTGTAATTTGAGCCCATTGCCTCTTGTCCTGCCCTCTGTGGCAAGTGAGAAGCTTTTCTTCATCTTTTTTGTGACAACCTTTCAAGTATGTGAAGACTGCTATCACATCCTCACTTAATCTCCTCTACTCCAAATCAAATATACCTAGTTTCTTCAGCCTTTTCTCATCTGGCTTGCATTCCATCCCTTTTATCATCTTTGTCACACAGCTTTGGATCCCTTCCACTTTCTTCCACATCCTTTCTGTACATTGATGACCAAAATTGGGCACAGTTCTTCAGCTGAGGCCTAACCAGCACCAATTAGAACAGTACTATCACTTTCCATGACTTCTTTATTGATTCAACCCAAAATTACATTCCTTGTTTTTGTGACAGCATTGCATTGGTGACAACTAATGGGGAGGCTGTGATACACCACAACTCTGATTCTTCTCAGCAGTGCTACTGCCAAGCCAGTTATCCCCCATTCTGTATTTGTGCATTCAGTTTTAATTCCTTAAGAATAGCACTTTACATTTGTCTTTGCAGAACTTCATTTTGTTGCCCATAGCCCAGTTCTCCAATTTATGATGACCCCTCTCAATTTTAGCTCCATCCTACAAGTGTTGGCAACTCCCCCAGCTTTGGCTATGTCTACACTTATAATTTTAAGTCAACTTTAACTAAGTTGACTTAACTAAGTCGACTTAAAGGGAAACTTACAAAATCAACCTAGAGCATCCACACTGGAGGCCTAGGTCAACTTCTAGGGGCTAGGGGGACCTTGGGCAGGTCCACAGTGGCAGGGGGGGCACCCCTTGTGTACAATGGGGCAAAGGGGGACAGGGACCCTGGCAGGGCATGTGGGCAGGGTGTGACGCTGTCTGGATTTAGGGAAGCATTTATGATATTATTTTCTATTTATATCTCATATATGCTATAATCCATAGGAACTATGTCATGTTTGGTATCAATAGAAAGGTAGTAATTTGCTGGGAATGATTATATAGTTTATGTCTAGGAATTGTCTTTGGATTAGAAGTTAGGAATTTGGTGTTATATCTATACTTTAACTTGTGTGATTTTGTGGGAACGCCCGAGACAGGCTGTCTAAAACCATTGTCTCTTTAATGTTAAGAAATCTGCCAGGTGCAATGGGCCCAGGGAGTAACCTGATGAGCCATTAAGGACACAATGGTTGCATTGGTGTAGTCCTGGGGTAGCCCTAAGTCAACTAAGTCAACTTAGGGCTACCCCATGTCTACACTGGCTTAATTCGACTTTAAAAAGTCAAATTAAGCCTTAAGTCTACTTAAATCTAGGTTTAATAAAGTCGACTTAATTTTCATTAGGTCGACTTTATTTTCCTTAAGTCGACTTAAGCAAGCTGCTTAAGTCGACTTAAGGAAACTGTAGTGTAGACGCAGGGTAAATTAAGTCGACTTAAGCAAGCTTAAGTCGACTTAATTTACAAGTGTAGACGCAGCCTTTGAGTCTTCTGCTAATTTGGTCAGTTTGCTTCTATTCCTGAATCATTAATAAAGATGTTAAACAACACCAGGTCCAGAACAGATCCCTCTGGAACCCCAGATGAGCCCTCCTTCCACTCCAAGATCAGTCCATTCATAATGACACTTTGTTTGCGATTGTTTAACCAATTAGGTGTCCACTTAGCGGTAGCTTTGCCAAGTCCATCTTATTTATCAGAATGTGCATGGGATCGTGTGAAGAGCCTTGCTGAAGTCCACGTATGCTATGTCCACGGCAATCCCCCTATCTACCAAACCAGTTATCCTGCCAAAAGGAAGAAATCAAACTGGTTTGACTTGATTTGTTCTTGGTAAATTCTAGTGGCTGCTAGTGAGTACCCCTTCATCCTCCAGGTGTTCACCAATGGAATCTTTTATACTTTGCCATAGTAGCTATTCATCTTGTGTTGATGAGTCTCCTTTAATGGGTAGAAGACAGCATCTTCTGTTGGAAACCAGGTGATTTACAGTTACCAGGTAAATACAAATATTATTTCATAACAGCAGTGGGGGGAGGAAGGATGGAGCACCAATTCTGCTGGAGCTGTGCTTTAGGCAATGCCTAGTTCCCCTCCCATTGTTAAAGGCTTGATTTAAGATTCCTTGTGGAGTCTCTTTTGTTATTTTATTTGGAGCTGAAATCATGAGAGAATTGAAATCTTCTCTAAGGGTGTGTCTACACTTGTAAATTAAGTCGATTTAAGCTTGCTTAAGTTGACTTAATTTACTTTGCGTCTACACTACACTTTCCTTAAGTCGACTTAAGCAAGCTGCTTAAGTCGACTTAAGGAAAATAAGTCGACTTTGTTAAACCTGGTTTAAAGTCGACTTTAGGCTTAAGTCGACTTTCTAAAGTTGACTTAAGCCAGTATAGACCTGGAGTAACCCTAAGTCGACTCTAAGTCAACTTAGGTCTCTCCAGGACTCCCCCACTGCCCTCCCTGCCAGGAGGCGTGGCACAGGGGGGGCGTGGCATGCCCCCCACAGAACAGGGCAGAGCCCTGCCCCTATGCCCTGCCAGGGTCCCTGTCCCCCTTTGCCCCATTGTATCCAGGTACAATGGGGCAAAGGCTGAGCCCCCTGACACTTGGCAAGGGGTGTCCCCCTGCCTCCGTGGACCTCTCCTAGCCCCTAGAAGTCAAGCTAGGGATCCAGTGTGGACGCTTTAGGTCGACTTTGTAAGTTCCCCCCTAAGTCGACTTAAAATTTAGGTTGTGGACATGCTAAGTCGACTTAACAAAGTCGACTTAAAGTCGACTTAGTTAAGTCGACTCAGCTAAAGTCGACCTAAATTAACAAGTATAGACATAACCTAAGAAGTGAATTCCCTGAGAAGCTGACTGAGGTCCAGCAGGAGAGTGTCTTGTGAGCAGCCAGCAGATGGTGCAAGTGGCCAGCAGGTGGTGCCAGTGGATGGGGTAAATGACCAGTGGTGCCAGCAGGTGGCATGAGCAGACCCAGAGGTGGCAGAGGATAATTGGAAGGGAGGGCTGAGGCTGCCCCTCCCGCCCCATATTGAGAGGTGGACACTAAAACTACAATGGTCAGTATGGGGGTAAAGATGAAGTGAAGGACACATTCTGTGTACACTGGGGTGGAATGAGTTCTATCTGTTGGGTTTTGTAGGAATCCTGCTTTGCATTGTGTCCCCAATAAGTTCTGGTTTTAATAATGCCTCTATATAATCTATTAAAAATTTTATGTGCTACACTCAGGCCTTGTCTACATGATCAGTTTAACACGCAGTAAAAGTCATTACTGCGCGATAGCAAGCACGGTGTACATACGTGCAATGGTGATGTTGCGCGTCAAGTACCTTCTTGAAGCACAATCCAACAACCACTTTGACGAGAGTGGTAACAGCTGTTGCGGAACATCTGTTGCGCATTTGCGCTCGTGTGTACGCTTACCGCGCAATGATTGGCCTCCAGAAGTGTCCCAGCATTCCCAAGTCGTCCTCTCTGGACTTCCCCCCACCCGTTCTTTGGCAGTGACGAAACTGTCCCCGCCCTGATTTGATTACCGGGATTTTCAAATTGATCGTCAGTTTCATTTACTGGTGTCTTCCTCGTGGAGTGGAGTGCAGCAGCATTGGCGACCCGTTGCAGAAGACGCGCACCCCTTTGGACCACGGCAGAGGTGCTTGACCTGATCAGCATCTGGGGAGAGTCCACTGTGCAGGCGCAGCTTCGCGGCAGCAGACGAAATTATGATACATTTGGCATAATTTCTCGGGCAATGACGGAGAAAGGTTATGATAGAGACACAGTGCAGTGTAGATCAAAGGTGAAGCAGCTAAGAATCAGCTATCAGAGAGCGAAGGAGGCAAACTGGCGTTCGGGATCAGTGCCTGCTACATGCAGGTACTATAAGGAGATCGGAGCCATCCTCAGTGGTGACCCCACAACAACTCCAAACAGCACAGTGGACACATCTTTAACCACACAAGCAGTCAATGCCACAGGAGAGCTGGATGAGGACGTTGTCGAGGAGGCGGGGGAGACGGAGGATGACCCGTGGCAAAGCATGGCAGCGTGTAGCCAGCAGCTGTTCTGCACCCCCGCTGAGACATCCTCTCAAGAAGACATTAATTGCAGCGTGTCCTCTGAGGTGGCTGAGGGGGGTTCTGGTAAGTTTGTAATTTGTAAAGCTAAGTCTCTGTCTCACGTTAAAATTTCATTTTGCGTTGCGGGGGTGCTTGCTGTCTGTCCCCGCTGTGCACACTCTTTACTCCACATCCATTAGAAGAGCATCAACACACGCAGTGATTGTGAAGTAATCATCTGCATTTAGGTCAGTGAAGGTTTCCTCGATGTACCTCCAGAGCCTATTAGTCAGGTTGGATGGGATGGCATTTGTGTCAACGCTCCCAAAGATGGACACTATGCCCCGCCAGCTGCAAAGCACAGCCCTGGGAACCATGGCAGCAAACAGTGCTGCAGCATACGGTCCCAGCTTGCAACCGGCGGCATGTAGGAGATGTATTCTAGCAGGCAGGGGCACTCTGAGGAGAGCGATATTGGGTTCCATCTCTGTGCCCAACGCTGATTATTAGCCCCCAGTTAAGCTGTCTACTAGGACATACCTTGTCCGCTTCAGCAAGGCATAGGATGTTGACCGCCCTGCACCTTCCAGAGTAATGTGCTACTGGAAGGTTAATTTTCTTATCATGGCTATGTGTTAACAGCATCTTTACAATTATTTCTTTCCTTAGAACTGACCATGACAAGGCCAGTGTCTACCCCAGCTGACCGAATGAGAAACATTCGGTGGCGTGCACGAAGGAACAGAGAGGATATGTTCCAGGACGTGTTGAAAGCTACACAGGAGTCCTTGAAAGCAGCACAGGAATCCTCCGCGGAGAATAGAGCATGCAGAGCTGAATACCAGCAGATGTGGAAGAAACAGACCGATGAACTGATAAGCGTCATGAAAGAGCAAACAGAACTGTTCAGGAGCGTGGTCGCTTCCCTGAACCAGGCAACTGAGGCGCGGGCTCCACTACAGACACTTCAGCCGTGTCTGCCTCCCACTCCCCGTAGTCCTTACAAGCATTTCTTTGAAGGGCACCCATCCCACCGTGGCATTCCAACATTGAGCTCTCCCCCCCGGTACTTTCTAGAGCCCTGCAGCTACACACACCTGTAACCCCAACCTTCTGGGTTTGAATAAAAACAGAATAAAATCATTTGAATATGGCTTTATTTGTACACATTTATAATTCCATAAGGTGCATCTGATGCATCCTAAAAGTTAACTAGGGGAGGGCGTCACTGAAATGTTCCTTGAGTGCCTCCCTTATACGTGTAGCTTCCCCTTTAGCCCCCCTAATACTCCTAGTGGCTGGCTGTTTGTATGCCTCCTCGAGGCGCTGTGCCTCCGTAGCCCACACAGGGCAAAACTTTTCTCCCCTACTTTCACAAATATTATGTAGGACACAACAAGATGCAATCACAGCAGGGATGTTGTCCTCCGACAAGTGCAGCCACCCATACAAACAGCGCCAGCGGCCTTTTAAACGGCCGAAGGCACACTCCACAGATATTCTGCAGCGGCTCAATCTGTAATTGAACTGCTCCTTGCTGTGATCTAGGTTACCCGTGTAGGGTTTCATGAGCCATGGCATCAGTGGGTATGCTGGGTCTCCGAGGATAACTATGGGCATCTCCACATCCCCCACTGTAATTTTTTGATTAGGGAAAAAGGTACCCCCTTGCAGCTTCTGGTACAGACCGGAGTTCCTGAAAATGCGGGCATCATGCACCTTTCCCGACCACCCAGCATTGATGTCCATAAAACGCCCCTTGTGATCCACAAGTGCTTGCAGCACCATGGAGAAGTAGCCCTTCCTGTTGATGTACTCGGTAGCGAGATGGTCCGGTGCCAAAATAAGAATGTGTGTGCCATCCCGCAGTTCGGGAATCCCATGGCAGCAAAGCCGTCCACAATCTCACTAACATTCCCCAACGTCACCGTCCTCCGTAGCAGAACGCAATTGATGGCTGTGCAGACTTGTGTTAGGGCTAATCCGACGGTGGACCTCCCAACTCCAAACTGGTTTGCAACAGACCGGTAGCAGTCAGGAGTTGCCATCTTCCAAACAGCTATTGCTACACGGTTCTCCTCAGTGAGGGCTGATCTCATGTTGGTGTCTTTCCGTCGCAGGGCAGGGGCCAAGTCTGAGCACAGTTCCATAAATGTTGCTTTCCGCATTCGGAAGTTCTGTACCCACTGCTCGTCATCCCACAGCTGCATAACAATGCGATCCCACCACTCGGTGCTCGTCTCTCACGACCAGAAATGGCGTTGCACCGTGTGCAGATGGTTGGTGAAGGAGAAGAGCAATGCGGTGCTGTTGCTCCGCATGGCCTCGATCAGCCCCTTGCTCCTCTGTGTCATCCTTTGAGTGGGAGCTCAGAAGGTAATGAGCAACCAGCCGAGATGTGTTCAGCATGTTGAGAGCGAGAGTGGAGACCAGAGCAGGTTCCATGCTGTCGCTGATTTTGTTGCTTTCCAGTGGCGCGCTCCATGAATACACAGTTGAAAATAGGCGTGAGTTGCTATTGGCAACGTGGAAGACGCAAGGGAAACGCAATGCACCACGGGAAACATATAGTTTACCCATGGTGCTTTGTGCTCCTTTCCTTCATCCCGTGATTCCAAGCGCGGATTCAGGGGAAATGGAACGCTAGGATACGTGCCCAGAATTCAGTGTGCTAATGCACGATACAGCAAGGACTTCTGTTCCATTACAAGGAGCGACGTGTGTATGTGCTACACCGTGATAAACATCACGTGCTTCTTATAGCACGCTTGACAAGTTGAGCTTTAATCTGATCGTGTAGACAAGGCCTCAGACTTGTGCTTGTGAGAGGGGAAGTATCTCCCTTCTAGGGCACCCAGAAAATAGTGCGTGATTTCCCAGGAGCTTTGGGGTGGAGGGGGAGGGCTCAAGCCCTTTGATGTTGTAACATTGTTTGGGAACCCCTAGATATAGAACCCAGCCCTTCGCTGCTGCCATCTTGGCCTGGCAGAAGGGTTACATAAGAATTTTATAAAGTCTCAACATGAACATTTCTATAATCCAGAACCAACACACTAGTGAGCCAATCTGGTTCCAGCTATCTATTGGTCACTCTTCATTTGAAACCTAGAGGCTTTGGCAGGAACTGGCAACTGGCCTGCCAATGTCACTGTCAGAATCTTGGTCCCCACATGAAGATGCAGGGCTGCTCTGCTGACTCCACCCAGCAACAAACCACCCCATGGGAGTCTTATTAGCTACAACTCAAAGACTAAAAGGTTGAGCCCCTTTAAAGGAAGGGCACAGTGGGGTTGACAACATGCAGCCCTTGCATATAGCCAGGGCCATCCTTAGGGGGGCACGAAAAGGGCAATCGCCCTGGGCCCCGCGGTTACATGAGCCCCACAGCCCACCCCACAGCCGCGCTTCACTCAGCTCACGAGCCGGTAGCACTTCCCCTGGCCCCTGGGCTGGCCCTCCTCCTCCATGCCCCCAGGGCAGAGCAGGAAGGCCCAGGGGCGGGGCAGGTGCATGGGACCTGGCCTCTGGGCTGGCCTGCTGCATCCTGCCCATGGCCACACCCCTCGCCAGGCTGCATGTGGTCCGGCAGGATGGGGCCAAGGCTGGGACTGGCCCTCGCCTGCAGCATGGCTGCAGGCGGGCAGGCTGAGCCTCGGCCTCAGCTCCCCACTGAATCAGGAATGCAGCCTGAGCCGTGGATCCCTGGGGCCACAGCCTGAGCCGCAGCTCCCCACCACCCCGGAGCCGTGGCCTTGGCTCCCCGCCATCCTGGGCCCAGGGTGGAGGAGAAGGGCAGCCGGGGCAGTGGGGACCCACAGCTTAGGTCACACCCAAGGGTCAGAGGCTCCCTGCCGCCCTGGCTGCCCCTCGCTCCCTCCCCACAGTGGCGCACCCTCGGCTCCCAGCTGCCCCTCGCCCCCACCCCGGGACCGTGGCTCCCTGCCCCCCCAGGCTGCAGCCTCAGCTCCCCACCACCCCGGCTGCCCCTCACCCTGGGGTCGCGGCCACGGCTTCCTGCTGCCCCACGGGTGCGCCATGAGCCCTGGGTCCCCACCCCCCCCGCTGCCCCTCTCCCCCACTACGGGGCCAGGGCTGGCTCCCCAGGGGCCGACCGGCCTGGCCCAAAGTGCTCCCCTCCAGCATGGGGGGTGAGGCCCCGCCCAGGGGCCCCACCCAGGCTGATTGGCTCTGGGACCCGCTCCCCCCAAGGGACGGCCCTGCAGATAGCTGTCCTAGACAATAGTCAGCTCAGACTAAAGTTTGTTGTTCTTAAGTTAAACATCAGTAAAGCTCCAGCGAAGGAGGGGTAGGAGTGTATGTGTGTGTGTGTGACAGAGAGAGAGTGCAGGTGCTATGCTGAGTGGGGGAAGAAGATTGTCCATTCACATGTGATCATTTCTGGATACCTACACCAAGGGGAAAATAAAAGAAGCCCTAAACAAGGTGGTTCCTCCACTGGAACAACAGTGGTTAGCCCAAGCTACAGCTCAACAGCAAACTCAAGAGGCCTTGCAACAACTTCTGAAGGAAGAGCTGAGGCAGGCTGCACTTGAGCAATACAATGACTGTTCCAGAAGCAGCTTCTTTAGAGCCATTTAATGGACTGGCCCTGCCCAGACACAGGAAATGCAAGCAGAAACCAGAAGTAGAAACCCCATCTCATCTCCTGTGTTTTATTAGTGATGATGAGGCCCCAGTGGTTTCAGTGAAAGGGACGTATGTTTCCCCGCATGCTGCGGGCCAGACCTCACAATATGCAGCACATTCAAATAACGTTAGCCATGAAAATGTCTGTTGAACTGAATATGGCAGTGAGCCCTGAAACCAGTGTGGTTTCCTGTGTATTAAACCAATCTTATGCTCTTCTTATCTTTCAATCTTCCAGGTACCGCAGATGGCTGAAGAGAAGAAATGTAACTGTGTTGTCCAAGTTGTCATGGGAATCTCAGCTGCCAAGGGGACCATTGGGGCTCTAGTCATCTGATAAGTGTTGGGAAAGAGTTTGGGATTATGAAATAAATACCTCAACTGATGTTTCTGCTCCAATGATCATCAGTGAAATAGCTAACAATGCTGATGCAGCGTCATCGTTATACTCCAGAGTTAACAGCCATTTAGTTGAATGTGAGCAGTTCAATCCTCTTAGGCTATGTCTTCATTACAAAGTACTATGGTATAATATATGTTGCCCAGGAATGTGAATAATCTACAGGCCTGAGCAATATAAAATTATACCAACCTAAGAGCTGGTGTGGACAGTGCTTCCACATAGCTACCACCCCTTTTGGAGGTGGAATTATTAAACTGATGGGAGAGCACTCTCCCATCAGCTTTGAGTCTCTTTAGCAGAAGTGTTACAGCAACACAGTTGCATTGGCGCAGATGTGCCACTGTAAATGATGACATGTAGACCAGGCCCTAGGCTGTGTCTACAGGGCTAGGGCAGTCAACAGGAGATATGCAAGCTATGGAGTGTAGCTTGCTGTAGGAGCCCCCCTTTACGGGTGGGCGCTGAGGGCACCCCCTTCTGGTGCCTCTGGGGAATTAGCAGCGATGGGGCGCCCTGTTTGACAGACATTCCGTCAGCCCTGGCCCTCCGGCCGGGCGGGCCAAGCACAGTACAGAGTCCGTTGCCCCAGCCCTCGGGCAGGGCGGGCAAGCAAAGTACAGTCTCTAGCCCAGGGAAGGGCGAGTCTCTATAAACAAGCCTGGCCAGGCCCAGGGCAGGGCAGGCAGCACAAAGCACAGAGTCAGTCGCCTCCAGCCCTTAGGCAGGGCGAGGCACAACACACAAAGCACAGAGTCAGTGGCCCCTGGCCCTCAGGCAGGGCAGGGCTGCACAAAGCAGAGTCAGTTGCTCCCGGCCCTCAGGCAGGGCGGGGCAGGCAACATACAAAGTCAATTGCCCAACCCTCCGGCAGGGCGGGGCTGGCAAAGTCCAGAGTCAATGGCCCCAGCCCTCAGGCAGGGCGAGGCCGCACAAAGCACAGAGTCAGTCGCCTCTGTCCCTTAGGCAGGGCGAGGCACAACACAAACCTCTGTAGTGAGTTGCTGAGGTTGGTGTGTTACGGGTGGCTAGGGAAAAGGTGAGGGAGGGCAACACAGGCCCACCCACTCCACTGCGTCCCAGCCCAGGGCCCTATTCAGTGGCAGAGGCATCTGCCACTGTGGTCAGCGGGGCTCCGGCCAAAACACGCTGACCCTTGGCAGCCCTGCCACACACTATGAGGTAGCCAACCGCCCTGGGCTGCTTCCTCCCACCCTGGGGTTTGGGGTACCTGGATCTCCACTCTTAGTAGACGCCAGGGTATTCCACCATGGGGAAGTTCCCAAAGCCGTCCAGCTCATCAGGGGGTGGCAAGGCTGGCAGAGTCTCATCCAGCTCCTCAGGGAAGGGCAGCTCCTCTAGGTCACAGGGGCCATCAGGGGGTTCTGGTCCATAGGGCTCCAGGGCAGCAGGTGGTTCTGGGGGTCCTCAGCCCAAGGCAGCTCCTCCAGGTCACAGGAACAGTCTGGGGGGTCCTCAGCCCAAGGCAGCTCTTCCAGGTCACAGGAACAGTCCCATCTCTCCAGAACCCCAGAATTGGGGCTAGCAGCTTGTGGGTTTGGGACCTCCAGAGACAAGGGGTCAGTCTGGTCCCAGGAGGCAGGCACCCCCTCAGTCCACCTGGGTCCATGCCACAGGGGGCAGTCCTCAGGGCCCCAGGCAGTGGGAAGCTGGGGCCTGGGCAGTGAAGTACAGTGCTTCCCTGCTCATGCCTGGGCCCTGATTGAGGGAGAGGGCTGCCTTCTTATACTGCTGGGCCGGGTCCCGCCCCCCCCCCCCCGGGCTTCCTGTCAGCCCGGATTGGCGGACCCGGCCCATCCCCTTTAACAGGGGTTGGCTCGGGGCTCCTGTCTGTCTCCCTGGGCAGCCATGTTCCCTGGCCCTTGTTCTGTCCCTTACACTTGCATATCTCCCATCGACTTACTAACTTTGACTTACTCAGCATCTCCACTGCGCTGTGCTGACATGAGAAGCCCTCCAGTTGACACAGTCTCACAGTTCTTGCTAGAGTGGATTTTCAGTGTTGAGAGATCACTTCCAGGATCAATTGAGCAGGTCTCAAGTGCCCACTCAATCAATCCCATGCCATCGAACCAGCAGCACTGACAGAGTATAGACATACCCTCTGACTCAGGAATGTGACACGCTTTTGGCCGCACATCACTCCCAACCATCAGGCTAGAATTGTAATAGTTGAAAACTGGAAGTTTCCTCAGCAGAGGGCTGCAGGAGCACAAGGGGCCCTGTTAATGATGCTAGTAAATTATATCAGAAGGGTTCTCTCATTTTGCAAAGAGAGATGTAATAGCCTGGGCTATTCTCACTGGCACTGATCTAATTAGTTTGTTTACAATGTGCCCTCCCGCACCATTTGCTGCTAGAGATACAATCTCGCTTTTTGTTTGTCTGATGTTTGGAGTCAGAATGAGCAGATGGAAATGGAAGACTCACACTTAAAATGATCTGAACTATGGCACACATTACAGTGAGCTGCTTTCAAGGTGCAGGGCGCACCATCCGAGGTTCCCTGCTCAGTCCCCTCTGGATCTCTGCTTCTGACCCTGTGACTCTCACTTCCATCCCTGGCTTTTCATTTGTTGTGCCTCGAATTTACTTGAACATTCAGTAGCTTCTCCCCTTAAGCTGGGGGAGGGTGAGTGCCAGACCTGAGGGGAGGTGGTGGGTGGCAAAGTGGAGGTGGGGGACATGAGTGCCGCCCTGAGGGGATGGGGAAGGACAAGTGCCAGCCATTACTGAAGCGGGGGGGGGGGGGGGGGGGGGGGGGGGGGGGAGGAGGGGGGGGGGGCCGGCCCCCCGGGGGGGGGGGGCGCGCCCCGCGCCCCGCCCGCCCCCCCCCCCCCCCGGGCGGGACATGAAGAGGGGATGTCCCAGCCCTGAGGGAAGAGAGAGCAGAGAACTAGTGCCAGGCCTGAGGCAGATGAGATGAATGCAGAGCACAGGAGGAGAGATGTGGGTTGGGCTGCAGAGGTTTGTAGTTCATAGCTGACCCTGAGGGGAGGTGGGAAGAAGAGTGCAGATGGAGAGGGGGCACTGACTGTGCAGGGAGGTGGAGTGGGGCAAGGGTGGGCAAGGTGTGAAGTGGCAGGCAGGTGGAGAGGCAAACTCCACCCCTGAAGAAAATTGGCTAGGGTGGCAATGACCCAGAGGAGAGGTGGGGGATGGTGAGATGGGGCCTGAGCAGTTGCGCTCAGCGTTATTGAGGTGGGTGTTGCCAGGGCCAGGCTGCTGGAGCACCCCTGGCAGCAGCTGAGGACGGCAGTTCCTGCCTGGCTGACCTATGCCTGTGCTTTTGGTCCTGAGAGTGACAACCACCTGCATGCAGCAGCATGGCCAGATGTCCCGATTTTATATGGCCAGGCTCAATACTTGGGACTTTGTCTTACTTAGGTTCCTTTTACCCCTTCCCCAGCCTGACTTTTCACACTTGCCATCTGGTCACCCTAGTGTGCAGGAAGCAAGGCATGCTCATCAGTGCTCCACAGGCCAGAGAAAAGCCCTGTCTGCCTGTGTCAGTCTCTGCTTGCTGCTTTCCTTGGGGCATTGCTGCCTTCCTCCACTGCTCACTCAGGTTCGGAGCGGGCACTTGCACTTGGAGATGCTACCCTGCATTAGCACTGAGTGTCCCAGCTTGGCTGTGCACACATGCCTGACTACACTGCTGCAGCACCCAAGACTCACCGTCCCTGCTGGTGTCTCCACAGGGCCTCTTTCCACTTCTCCACTGCATGCCAGAAGAGCCCAGCCATGAGGTACCATGCTGAAAGTTCCTAAAAAGAAGACCCTGCAGGAGGGGTGGGGGAAAGCGAGTTGAAGGGGAGGTATAGTTGGAATATACTGGAGAGTATTTGGGGGCTCCTGGAGTGGGGTGTGTGTACTGGGGGTACCTAAGGGTTGTTGGAGGGTAACCCGTGTAGGGGCATGGTTAGATAAAATGAACTGAATTTACCTTTAAAGTCTCTTTTAGTCAATATTGTGTGTCTGCTCTTTAATATCATAACTAAAATAACTGTTTAATAGACATTATAACCAATGTCTGATAAGACTCCATATTGTGAATTTGGAACTCCCTCTTGAATATTGGACTCCATTTTGTATTCTTCATGAAACTTGGTTTAGGTGTATACTGTGTAATTTCATTTAGATGTGGGATCAAGATGTGTAAATGAAAGTTGTGTGTAATGGGGTCAGTGGATGCCAGCCTGTCCTTATGAAAAGCAACTACCACCTTAATGGCTGAACAATGCAGACAAATCCCTGAAAACCAAGAAGGATCTACTGCAGAAAGAAAAGAACAAAATACAGTCAAGGCAAGATGAAAGTCATATCTGCAAGGGATTGGTGATCGGTGATCACAGAGGAGCCCTGAGGCAGCATGACACAGCAAGTCTCATAGGCTATGTCTACACTGGCAAGTTAGTTCGAATTAAGAAGGCTTAATTCGAACTAACTAAAGCCATGGCTACACAAGGCTTTAGTTAGTTCGAATTAAGGGCTTCCTTAATTTGAACTAATAAGTTGGAATAGGGCTTTAGAAGTAAGTCTTTAATTCGAACTAACTAGTTCGAATTAGCCAATGTGGCCATGTTAATTCGAACTAATTTCTTAGTTCGAACTAACCGGCCATTGAAATGAATGGGGATCACTAATTCGAACTAACTAAAATTAGTTCGAATTAGTTAGTTCTAACTAACTAATTCGAACTAATTTTAGCAAGTGTAGACATAGCCATAGATGTACATGAGAGCCAGCAAGTATAAAAGATGCATGAGAACATGGAAACTTTGGGTCTCATTCTGCAACTGTCATCTTGGAGCATCATATTTGCGACTGACAGAGGCCTGGCTCCTTCCTCATGCTCAGCCTAGTTGGCCAATAGGCTGGCGCAAGCACTGCCTGAAAGAACTGGTAATTATATCACACCAGCTTGCAGAATTTCTTGGGTATGAATGTGTGTGACTGCTTTTTTCCCTCCTTGCTATTCTTTCATTTCCAATAAATGTGGCATATTGCCTGGTCCCCTGAATAAGAGCCTGCTAGTCTTGTCTTTATAAGTACAACACCTGGGCCTCACATTGGAAGTGGCAGGCAGAGTCACTCCCTGTCAGGGTAGCATGGTGGCTGGTGCAGATCTGGCATGCAGCACCAGCTGTTCATCAGCACCTCCCTGTGGGGCTCTCCCCCTGCTCAGGGCTGGGAGCGGCGGCTTGGGTAGGTGGGATCTGGCAGATGCGAGGGACCAACGAGATGCAGATTCAGGGCAAGGACCAATTAAATGGGGGTGCTTCACTGTCTACTCTGCAGAATACCTTGGCTCTTATCTGAAAAATCCACCTGGCCAGCGGGGGAGGAGGAATCAAATAAGAAGTTGTATCTGGGAAAACCTGTGCATCTGTCTGGTGATCCTACTGGGGCAGCCTCTAGGAGCTGCCAGCAGCCAGTCCTGGATAGGGCTCCTCTGGTTTAGCTTCAGGATGCAGCCTAGAGTCACAGGGTGCATCTACACTAGTAAATTAAGTCGACGTAAGCAGGCTTAAGTCGACTTAATTTACTCTGCGTCTACACTAGAGGAAAAAGTAAGTCGACTTATTAAGACCTGCTTTTACTTCAACTTACTGCTTAAGTCGACTTTATTAAGTCAACTTAAGCTAGTGTAGATGCAGAGTAGCCCTAAGTCGACTTAAAGTCGACTTAAAGGGCCCCCAGGACTCCCCCACTGACCTCTCTGCCAGGGTGCCTGGCACAGCCAGAGCCTGGTGTGCCCACCCACAGGGCAGGACATAGCCCTGACCTCCCCGCTCCTATACCCTGTCCTTGTCCTGCTCCGCCCCCATGTACCCTGGTACAACGAGGAAGATGCTGAGCTCCCTTGCACTTTTGGAAGGGTGTCCAGGGAAGGGGGGCACCTTCCCACCATGCACCACTCCCAGGTCCATCTAGCCCCTACAGGTCGACTTAGGTGTCCAGTGTGGACCTCTAAGTTGATTTGGCAAGGTCGACTTTAAGTCGACCTAAATTTACAGTGTAGACATGCTAAGTTGACTTAAAGTTGACTTTGTTAAGTCGACTTAGCAAAGTCGACTTATTTGAACAAGTGTAGACATAGCCACAGTGTCCAAGGGATGGAAAAAAAATCTGCATCCCTCGCTTGCAAGTTGTGGTCTCTTGTCTCCAAGCTCCCTCCCTTGGATGGAGAGTTATAGCTGGGATGGGGATGAGGGAATGTCCCCCTGGCAGACTGCTGAATGCATCCACTGAACCTCATGCATGTGCTCTTTACAGATAGCCTGGCCTAGTGGGTGAAACTGAGATTCAATTTCTGACTCAGCCACTGACCTACGGTGTGACCTTGGGCAAGTTTCTTTCTTTTTTGTGCCCATTTCCCCTCTGGCTTAAGGGTAAATCTGCATCCAGAGCTGGAAGTGTGCTTTGGAGAGGAAGCCAGCATGCTAAAAATAGAGTGGGAGGATCTGGCACCTATCCACACTGATCCATGCCATTAAGTGCCCACTCAAAGCTGCTAGCCCTCATGCTTCCAGCGTGTTAGCACGCATCTGATTAGTACGCTAGCTCAGTGAGAGCAAACATGGCTATGTCTCCTCAAGCTGGACTGAACACCTCCTGCTTGAAGTGCAGAGGAGGGCTTGTCTGCAATGAGGAAAGAAGGTGTTACAAAACAGGCTGATATTCTTAACACACTGTAAACATCACTTGCTCCATCCTGTGGGCAGAGTCTAATACTTTAGTTGCCCATGTTTTAAACTCCAGGGGGAGGATCATATTACTGAACACGTCTCTTTTCCAGTGAAGACAGATGCAGCCTAGGCCATGTCTACACTATGGAGCTACAGCAGTAGCTGTGTCAATGTAGTGTTGTGCACGTTTCCTGCAGGGACGTAAAGGGTTTTCTATCCATGCTGGTAATCTGGCTCCTGGAGTGGTGACTGTTGACCTAGCTGCTTCTACACCAGGGTTTAGGTCAGGTTAACGGAGCTGCTCAGGGGTGTGATGCTTTTACACCCCAGAGCACCATAGCGAGACCCATTGCATGTTATATCCACACCATGCTTCACTTAAGAGCTTTTTGTTGAGGAGGTAAGAAGAAATCCCACTGTGCTTTCCAGGGCCACGCCAGCTCCACAAGGCTCCACAGGGAACACAGTAAAACCTGCCTTATGCCTGGCCCAAAGGAGAACAATCCTGCTGTTACATCTAGGTCAGTTACGGCTGGATGTGGTTATTTACTGACCTCATTATGCCAGTATAAGCCCTAGTGTAAAGATGCACGGTCCCTTGTAGGGAGGGGGAGCCAAGGGCAAACTCAGAGACCCAGAGGGAAGGAGAGAGCTTTATCAGGGAGCTCAGGAGAGGGAGAAGTCATTTTGAGGTGGTCTGGAGCAAGACAGGAAAAGGGCATGGCTGGCTGTGGGCAGGGTCCCCCTGAGAAATTGCCTCCGGGACCTGAAACTGCGATCCCTTAAGGAAAATAAAGTCGACTTAATGAAAATTAAGTTGACTTTATAACACCACCTTCCTATTAGACCTAAGGCTTAAGTCGACTCCCTAGAGTCGACTTAAGCCAGTGTAGATGTGGGGTAGCCCTAAGTCGACTTAGGGCTACCCCAAGGCTACACCAATGCCCTCCCTGCCGGGGGCGGGGGGAATAGGGGGAGCCTGGCATGCCCCTCCACAGGGCAGGGCAGGGCAGAGCCCTGCCCACCCTGCCCCTATGCCCTGCCAGGGTCCCTGTCCCCCTTTGCCCCATTGTACCTATGTACAATGGGGCAAAGGCTGAGCCCCCTGGCATTGGGCAAAGGGTGCCCCCTCCTACCCCCGTGGTCCTCCCCTAGGTCCCCCATAGCCCCTAGAAGTTGACCTAGGCATCCAGTGTGGACGCTCTAGGTCGACTTTCTAAGTTCCCCTTTAAGTTGACTTTAATTTCAAGTGTAGACACACTAAGTCGACTTAGTTAAAGTCGACTTAAATTAACAAGTGTAGACATAGCCTTAGTTAGCTAGCCAGGAAAACCCCTAATTCTCTGAACTGCGTCTGCAAGCCAGGCAGTGCAGGTGTGGGGATTTTATTACCTGCTGGTCAATTAAACTGAGGAGAGACTTACCATCTTATACCATGTGTCAGCCCTTTGGGCTGAACTCAGTCCAGTCAGCCGTGCTCCTAAGCTCTGCACAGAAGACATTGTCATAGGTCAGCAAGGGCCCCAACAAAGTACCCATACCAGCAGGACACTCATTTTACGTTTGCTGTATATTAGGCCACAAGACTGGGGAAATTCACAGGTATTATCAGTGTGGCATCAGTGACCCTGAGAATAGTTTTTATACTGTTATGTTATATTTATTGCTGATATTTACCGTGTTGAATATATTGTACGTGTTTGGGCAAGTAAGGGGGATTACCTTGGGGTTAGAATTTTCCTTCCAAGCTGCCCTGGTGACCCTACCAGGAAGGAGCAAGGGATGAAAGATACCCCAAATAAATTCATATGAGAATAAAAAGAAGTTACACTCAGCTGAGTTGGTGGTGGGATTCAGAAGAAGGAGGTTGACACTAAAGGAGGTACTCAGGTGGCTAATGGGCTGCTCTACAGTTACATTTTGAGAACTATCAGTTTGCTAGTTCTTAATCCATTGAATGTGTTCATGTTCGTTTTATTACATTCTACGATTTTTTAATCAAAATATCATATGGAACCAAATCAAATGCCTTACAAATCAATACCTGTCTGAGTATATTAGAGTTGTGCCAGTATAGCCTAGAAAGGAGCCCTGTCCTGGTGCAATGTATTTGTTTCCCAGATAAGCTCTGCTGGGGTAAGCACATTTATGCTGATATAACGGCACCCACACTAGGGAGGATGGGTAGGGCATGGGGAGCGGCATTGCTTTCACTGTACCAGTACAGTCAAAAGTCAGAAAAGTCACAGCTGTACTCTGCAGGCCAACAGGCCATTCTGTAACTGCACTGCACACATGTGTATCATGGCTTTTAGGACCTTAACTGCACTTAACCTACTCTGCCTCAATGTTCCCACCTGTAGAATAGGGAGAAAGCTATTCCCATCTATCGCATAGCTAATTAGCTCCTGTTTACACACAGCTCTGGACATGAATAGTGCTGCAATATGGAGTAGTAAGTGCTATTAGCAGCTGACGGTAGCTCTCTTTTGGAAAGATGCTCTGCTGACTTTGCTTGAGGCCAATCAGACCCAGTGAAGCAGTGTTACCCCTACCACTCAAGTACAACATGCTATCAAACCCTGGAGCCTTACAGCCTGGCAGCCCAGTAGCTTGAATGACCTAGCCAACAGTGCCCCTCAGTGAGAACCAGGCTGGAGAGAGCAATAGGAAAGACCCCTGACCCGGGGTATAGGGAGTGTGGTGGGTGGATAGCACGCCCTAAGGCTGTACTGGAAGAGACCTCTCTCCATCCTGTACCCCTGCCCCAGTTACTTAAGACACATGCAAATAACTCAGCCCATCTCCACTACAATGTACCACATACTGAAACCCAGACAAGTTGCAGCTCAACCTCTGTCTAGAGCAGGGGTCAGCAACCTGAAAGATAAGAAGAACCATTTAAAAAAATTCCTTCAATAACCAAGTGTTTTGAGAGCCAAAATGGGTGTAGCCTCCGGCTGGGGGGAGCTGGGCCAGGGCACCTGCTGCAGAGTCCCCTGGTGGGGTGGAGGGAGTCTGGAACCAGGAGCAGGCCCCCACAGGGTCCCCTGGTGGCAGGGGGACCCAGCATGGGATGACTGCAGGTCCCCCAGTGGCAGGACGGGGCCCAGAGCTCAGAGTCGCAAGGGGGCAGCCAAAGAGCTGCATGCGGCTCCAGAGCCGCAGGTTGCTGACCCCTGGTCTAGAGTAATGTGTTTCCTGAGGACAAAGGGCCCTGCTATGGCCACTGTAGACTGCTCCAGTGGTATGAAGGGGCAGAGTAGCCAAGCTACACAGCTGAGTGCCACCTGCCTTTGCAGCCCCTGGAGGAAGGCCATGTTTGCAATGAAAGGGGGCATGCTGGGGCAGGAGGGGGGTGCTCAAACCCCTTTGCACTGCAGTCATTCTGAGTGGCTGTGAGTGCACAGGCAGCTGTGCCAGGCTGGTACCAATTAGAGCAGCCCAGCATCTGAGAAGCACAAGGGTGGCCGAAGGCCATCAGTGCCCCCATTCCTGGGCTCTGTCCCCTGAGAGTCATAGCAGAGAGGTTGGCCACTGCCTCTTATAAACCTCCCTTACCCTCTCCCCCTTTCTCATGTCGACCAATCATCTTGGTCCCAGCCTGAGGGTGTCAGGTGAAGATTCATGAGCTTTTGGGGGAAATGGGTTGGGGGGGGGTGGAGAAGCTGCTGCCTGATGACAAAGTTTATTAAGTTGGGTTGGAAGCTCTGGAAGGCTGGGTTCACAATCAGGCTCCCAAAGGCGGGCCATAAAGCATTCAGACACTTGGGATACGGGGCTGATTACCAGCATCTTTCATCATTAAATATTAACACCAAGGCTGCTTAAAGGCCAGTGAAAGAATTATAGAATTTAATACCTATTGCGCTCTATCAATAGGCTGGGAGAAATACTGCCCTTCAGGGGGATTTTTTTGGTTGTGTTTTTTAATGCTTCAATGTAAACTGGAAGGCTGGCAAAATTAAACAGCACATCTTGGTTAGGAGCCAGTGGGAACTGCAAAGAGAGAGCACTAGGGATCAGACTTGTTTGATATGCTGGAGGAGCGAGCTCATTAAACCAGAGGGGGAGGGTTTGATAGCAAAAGAAGAGGAAATTAAAGCTTAATTTAAAAAATCCATCTCAGCACTGTGCTGCATGGCCATGCACTCGCTGGCCACTTGGCGAGCTCCTGCCTAGTGGGCAATAGGCTTCCCCAGGGTCACATCTGGGAGAAGATACCTGTAATGGTGTGTGTCATCTTTGGAACTGCCTCTGCCTGTGCAAGGTAACTGGAGCAGAGCCCCAAATCCATGAGGTCCTTTCACAGCCCGCTCTCAGGCAGCACCATGGGAACCACACACCATTAGAACTGCTCTGCTATTCGGAGGCCAACACAACACAGTACCTGTGTGCTCCCACACCAGCATTCCCACCATGGCTGTCACTAGGGAGCTTCTCCCAACCTAAGAACATAAGAACATAAGAAAGGCCGTACTGGGTCAGACCA
>ML686217.1:1459171-1489824 GCA_007922175.1 Pelusios castaneus
AAGCACTTTAAAAACTTGTCCCTGTTTATTTGTCTGCCCTTTTTTAACCTGTGTGGCAATGGGAGATTGCCAGGAAATGTGGGTGCAGGCCCTGTTTTAGAGGCAAAGGAGAGAGAGAGAAAGACCCGCAGGAGCAGCAGGAAGGGAAAGACCAAGTCAGGCACGCCCAGGGCTGGCTGTTCCAGATCCATGCTGACCATCTCACTTCCCTCACACCTCCCACCCTCTGCTCCTTTCCTGGATTTTCCTTTCCATTTTGTATGGAAATTAATTGCTGTTGCTCTGCACAGACAATCAGCACAGCAATCAAGTGGGCTGGGCAACTCAGGCTGCCAACCTCCTGTTTCTTCATTAATGGAAAGAGGGTGCTCAGGGCCCCTGGAGAGGGAAAGCTGAGCTCAGGCAGTCATTAAATAAAAAGCCCTTGATTTGCGGACACTCACAGAGTTGCCCTGCTCATGGCTCTCTCACTGCAAGCAGCTGCTGTGGACACAATTCCTAAGGAAACCTGAGGCTCGAGTAGGGCTGAATCTCACCAGATCAATGAACCAACACATTTTTTTTTAGACTCCCATCTTGTTCTCCTGAATCTCAGCTTTCATCTTTCAAAAAGTCAATACCTAGCGTTAGGCTTGTAAAGAAATCCTAGAAAACGTGTCCTGCATGTAACTGATGCAGTGACACATGCCTGAGTCGGCAGGAGCCTGAAGCAATAGCTCATGAATGGGACAGATCCATCATCTCAGTGATGATGGTTTCAATATCAACATTGTGAGCAGTTTCAGTGCTGATCACAGTATGGCATGGCAGAGGAGGATGATCAGACAGTGAAGAGCTGCACAATCTGCTGGGAGTGGTGTCCCATTCAGCTACCATCATCCTCCACTCCCCATCAGACCCACAGAACCAAAAGGCCAGAGAGATGGAATGGTGGCCAGGAGTATCTAATCTCCACCAAAAGAAAGACAATTCCACAGAGTGGTGCAGGCAATTTAACCGGCCCCCCATATACTAGCCCAGGTCCCTCCAGAGCGGTGGAGGCCTGTTCTGATCTGTGGTGGATGAAAGCTGCTCCCTCCCTGGCTCTAGTGTGTGTGACTGCTGCTTTCTCAGGCTCTCTGCAGACTCAGGTAGACGTCACTGCACCAGTTAAACTGGAGTCACATTTTCAAACTTTTCCTTGCAACCATGAGGGTAAGAAAAATATTTATTTAAAGCAAATGCTATCCCACAATTCTGCCTGACCCCCACTCTGCCCTTGGGTGTGTCTGACCCTACTGAACAGGGCTGAACCTCAGGAGTGCAGCAGAACATATGCGATCATATTTGAAACAGCTGCACAATTTATGGTGAGCAGTACCTCAGCATGGCCTCTCAAGCTGGCAGGAGGAGGCAGCCTCACACAGCGTTTTCTAAGTGACCCACACATGCTTCTGTCAGTCCTGCGGAGCTAGGACTCCAATGCTGGCCCTTCAACCTCCAAAGCACAGGCTTTTACCTGCTTCAAGAGATCCCCCTTTGCTAATGCTAGGGCTTCCTTCAGCATTGTTCTCTCACATGCTGTTGGCATCAGACTCATTCCTCGCCACTGTCTGCCAGGAACTGAAATTGCCACACTACCCTGCAGCTTCATGGTGACCTGAAGAGAGCTAGAAATACTAAGTTTGTGCCCCTCTTTGTTACTGCTCTTAGATAAAGAGAGCCTCAAAGGTTTTCCCACCAAGCCAGTTCTTCATCCTGCTTCTGTTTGCCTTAGAAATACAAGGAGTGACTTGGTTGCTATGCCTAAGAGCCCACCCCCTGAGTGGGGAGCTGTCTGGCTCTGGACTAAACGGTGAGGAGTCATCCCCTTAACAGAAAAGATTTTCTTACAAAAGTTTTCAAAAGTGGGTGCTAAAGTTAGCTTCCCAGTGGCCCAAATAAGGCTCCGGTGAGGCCCAGTTTCCAGGTGTAGTCTCCTGGAAGTCAGGGGCAGTGGGTGGGCAGGCAGGTGGGTGGGTGCTCAGCATTTTTAAAAAGTATGTCCTTATTTGAGTGGTTAAGTCTGGCCTTAGGAGCCTAAAGGTGACGGTCAGGCCCAGCTGCTCCTGCAGTGAGATATGCTCAGTGCAAGAAAGAGGGGTGAAGGGCACCAAGGAGTTTGTCATGCATCCCTACTTATCTTGGTGCATCCATGCCCATCCTGACCCACTGCTGTCACTTAGAGCAGTGTAAGGGCAGATCTAACTTATACCAGCTGGCCCTGGTCCCTATGGGACTGTAGGCCAGTTAGGAACTGTGCAGCCCACCCTACATTCACCTACTATTCCCTCCAGCCCTCTAGTCTGGGTTTGTATGTCAGAGGGGAGTAGCCAACAGACAACTGGATACTTTATGCCAGTTCAGAACGCCCCTGCCTGGACAGCTGGGGCCCTGTTGTGTCACTGTGGCACTGGAGTGGTGCATAGTGGGCCATGGCTGGAAGAGGAGGCAGGAACCTGGCCCTTGTACTTGATCTTGTCAAAGGCCCAGGAGCGGAACCCCTTTCCATTGCTGTGTCAGCAGAGGCATGCTTTTCCAAAGTGAGCAGGCTGCAGTATTCCTATTTTGGAGAAAATTCCCTTCTTGTAATTTTTCTGCTGGGAAATTTCAGTTTTCACCAGAACAGTTAGCAATGAGAGAAGGTCATGATGGTTTTATCCTCCACTTTCTCACACAGGAGCTCTGAGGCCTCCTATAACCTAGGCTACATCTCATTGGCTGATCAGAAAGGTCATGGGCTCTGTGACGGGGTGTGCCTATTCCACACTAAGGACAAGGGAGCTGACCCTGCTTTATGGGGGCAGAGGAAGTCCTACCTTTTAGACCATGCTGGGCATGCTCCAACTCCTGCCTCAGTATAAAAGCGAGGGATGACCACTGAGGAGGAAGAAGCCCAGCTGTAGGTTTCTGCTGTGGAACCAGTACACCTGGGACCTGGGAGGACTAGAAACCCAATGAACACAGAAGGAGCCCTTGGACCTGTGATTAGCCACCTGAAGGCTGGCCACTTTGAAGGACTGACTGATGAGCCACCATCGGACGAGATGACGTAGGAAGGGGGCTAGCTCCTATCCATGGGAAGAATCATTCAGATACATACAGACAGTTCTCATTTGCCCCTTCCCATTCAGGCATCACTTAGGCAAGCTGTACACACTGAATCCTTTGAAGTTTTGAATTCATTTTACATTTTCATGAAATTGTGAAGGTATAGATCCTCAGATGTGTAAATCTATGTTGTTAATTAACATACTGATTTATACACACCCAGGATCTGTACGTATATGTATTATAACTGCAGAAAGGCATTCCCTTTATCCACAGAGGTCCGAAGCCTGCAAACACTTACACACAAGTAACTTTTCACGTGATTACTCCTACTGACTTAATTGCAATTATTCATTATCTGAAGTTACTCACATGCTTAAGTGTTTGTAGGACCAAAGCCTTTTTTAAAATTTATTTTTTAAAGCCAGTTTTTGTGCTATGATTTGTTCTTATTTAATAATGCAGTTTGTTCCTTGAGGGTCCATTATCTTCTACATGTTTAGAGATTTGCTTTCTTAGTATTCATAGTTATTTTACTAATGACTGAAGTTAGACTAACTGGATAGTAATTTCCAGGATCACTCTTCTTTCACTATGTGAAGATTATTCCAGCATTAGTTTTTTCCCAATCTTTTAGTTCCTCTCCATTCTTCACATCTTTTCAAAAGGAATTCTCAGTATTTATTTTTATATTTTACAAGAGTAAACCCAGATAAAATATTGAATGGTTAATTCAGGACTCCACTAACAAAGTTTTAGAGGCTAAAAATATGTCAGCTAGCATGGTTTCCTGGAAGGTATGTCTTGTCAAATAAACTTCTTGGGGTTTTTTTTGTTTGTTTGTCTGTTTTACAAAACTACAGGTCTGGTTGATAAAGGTAACTGTGATGATCTAGTATACTTGGATTTATACAAAGTATTTGACTTAATGCCACATGACATTCTGATTAAAAATCTTTCCTTTTATGGCATGAGCAGGGCACACATTATATGGATTAAAAATCTGATCATTGACAGATCTCAGAATGTAGCAGTTAATGAAGAGATCCAGGTAGTACTGCAGGAAGGGATCCATCGACAAGGAGATCTGTTGATGTCGATGCAGAGTTATTTCTAGCATAGTCCCTCTGGCTATGTCTACACTTCTTAATTTAAGTCAACTTAGCATGTCTACACTCAAAAATAAAGTCAACTTAAAGGGGACCCTGCCAAATCAACTTAGAGTGTCCACACTGGACGCCTAAGTCGACTTGTAGGGGCTAGGTGGACCTGGGACTGGTCCACGGTGGCAGAGGGGGCACCCCTTGCCAAGTGCCAGGGGGTTCAGCATTTGCGCCATTGTACCTGGGTACAATGGGGGCTGAGCAGGACAGGGACATCGGCAGGGCATAGGAGCAGGGTGGGCAGGGCTCTGTCCTGCCCTGTCTGGGGGCACGCCCTGCCTGTGCCAGCCACTCTGGGAGTGGGGGCAGTGGAGGAGCCCTGGAGCCCTTTAAGTCAATTTAAAGTCGATTTAGGGCTAATCTGCATCTACACTGGCTAAGTCGACTTAATAAAGTCGACTTAGCCAGTAAAGTCGACTTTAAAGTAGGTTTTATAAAGTCGACTTGAATTTTCCTTAAGTCGACTTAAGGAAAATGTAGTGTAGATGCAGATTAAATTAAGTCGACTTAAACAAGTTTAAGTCGACTTAATTTGTAAATGTATACGCACCCTCAGAGATTGCTTCTTGGTCCAAGGTTTACAATAATTTTATTATTATTATTTATTATTTATACAATGAGGTAAAATCTTTGCTGGTGAAGTTTGTGGATGACCAGGGCCATCCCTTGGGGGGAACGGGGCCCTGGGCCAGTTGGCCTAGGTGGGACCTCTCCGACCCTGCTGCCCATGCTGCAGGGGAGCATGGAGGGCCCACCAGTCCGCTCCGTCCCCCAGGGAGCTGGCCCCGGAGACTGAGGCTGCTCACAGGGGGAGTGGGAGCTGGCTGGCTGGGCCCCACATCTGTGCCTCGCCCCGGGCCTGCCAGGGAGGGCTGGCCCAGGGGCCGGGCATAGCACTCCCGGCCCACCCCACCCCACTCTGCTGCCTTCATCTCACTGCCAAAGACACCGGTGAGCAGGAGGAATTGTGGCCAAGGGGGGCCGTGGCGTGTGCGGACTCCGCACTGCCCCACTGGGAGCGGGACAGCACATGACCCACATAACCACGGGGCCTGGGGTGATCGCCCCGTTTCGCTCCCCTCCCTCCCCCCCCAGGGATGGCCCTGTGGATGACCCAAGTCAGGGCCAGCCCACAACATTTTGGCACTTGAGTCGGGGAGCTCAAATGATGCCCCCATGCTTGGGCCAAAACTTTGAAAGGTCTCAATTCTGCCTTCTTCCTGTTCTACTCCTTTCATGGTACTACTCTGCTACCTATCTCAATAAAGGAGAACTAACAACTTAAAATGCCTTGTTCAAAGATTTTAAATAACTTTCAAACGCCTGAACAGCAAATATAACTTTTCTTGTCTGAATAGTACACACTGGCATTTTAATCTGTTTGAATAATCAAAGTGGTGCTTTCCATACCTTCTTGGCTGCAAAGATTTGAACTGCTTCCTGTAGCACAGGGCATGATTCACCTACCAGTGAATTCTCTGTATCTTAAAGTCCTTAAATCATTATTTAAGGAGGTAAATAACTCAGACATAGGTTGGTGGCCTATTGCTGGAGTGGTTGGGTGAGGTCTTGAGGCCTGCATGTTGCAGGAAGTCAGACTAGGTGATCGTACTGGTCCCTTCTGACCTTAAATTCTATGAGTCTATGAGGTCCACAGTCTGGGCCAGCTCATGCTCTATTGAGATGGTTGCAAGGCCAACCAGCCTCTGCTGTGTCATTGTGGAGCGCAGATGTGTTTTTATTAACTTCAGCTTGGAGAAGCTGCGTTCTCCACTGGCAACTGTTACAGGAAGTGTTAGAAGTATGCACAGAGCAACAAAAGCATTTGGAAAGAAAGTGGTCATCTTATCTGTGCACATATATTGCAGAACAATCTTTGGAGATGATCCTGCTGAAATGTATCTTGAAAGGGCTTTCAGTTCATCACCCAAATCACTCACTATAATATTGCACATGTCATCCTGTGTCAACACTGTCTCTAGTGCCCTGCATTGCTGTTATAGGTCTTCTTCAGATATAGTGAGGAGTTTTGGAATACCATAAAACATCCCCAAAAAACTGCTGTGTTCCTTAAGCTGCAAGAAACGTTCTTCAACTGACCGTATTGCACAATCTAGCACCTGGTTAAAGAATTCAACTTTGAATTGTTGTTTGGGGTCTCTTATGGGACTATCCCATGCCTCATAATCAAAATGTCATCTTCTTTGGTGACTCTTGTATTCTTGAATGGGTGGGAAAATAGCTTCAGTGTGAAGTTCCTTTGCCAACTTCTGTGCACTCTTCAGAACATTTTGAAATCCCTCGTCTGACCGGTAAGACTGTAGAGATGACTTTGCTTTGTCCAGTTGTTCCATTGCTCCAGATTTATCATGGTCAACATCTTGGAGTCTCTTGCTTACAACATTGATTTCAAACAGTATGTCATGCCACAACACTAAGCCACCACAAAATTTGAAGTTATGTATGTTTCTGGTGATTGCATTTCCCTTTGTCACTGTTCTCCCAAGAACAGTTCCTGTCATAACATTATCCTCCATAATGGCAACTATGGCATCATCTATCTTCCCAATTTGGTGTTTGATAGGCTTTATTGCCTCCACTCGACTTTCCCATCGTATGGCATTCAGTGGTTTCAGTGTCAGAGAGGATGTTTCCAATTGTTGCTTCAAAATTTGCCATTGATGAGTTGATGCAGAAAAAAATATATAGATGCTTTGAATTACATTAAGAAACTCAGCAGCCTCACTAGAAACTGATACTGAATCACTGACCACCAAGTTCAATGAATGAGAACTGCATGGGACAAAAAAGCTTGAGAGTTTAACTTTCGGATTCGTGTCTGCACTCCTCTATTCTTTCCTCTCATGTTGGCACCATTATAGTAGCCCTGATCTCTCATATCAGCTATTGCAATTCCCGTATCTTCCAGCTTTTTAAGAAGCACATTTGTCATACCTGCTCCTGTAGTATTATCAATGTCAATACATTCTAAAAAATGCTCTCTGACAGTCACCATTGCAGGGACATTTTCACTAGGTTCTGTTGTTGTTACAAAACACACCATTAAAGTAATTTGTTCCATATGGCCAATGTCAGGTACTCAGTCCAAAGAACAGAGTAATATCTTGCTGACTTCAGATCTGCCACAATCTTCCGTTTGACTTTTTTTGCTAGTAACTCTGTGATCTCATTTTGAATTGTTTTTCCAAGGTAGTGATGTGTGTAGATTTCTTGGGTGGTGACTCTTCTTAGATACTCCTGGAGTACAGCAGCAAACTTAGTCATCAGCTCTACAATTTTAAGGAAGTTTCCATTGTTTGACACATACAGCTGATCTGAAGTGCCACGCAGTGCTAGGTTTTGGGTAGCAAGCATTCTTACAATGGCAATGAGCCTTTTCAGAACATTTTGCCAATGAAGAGACTCTGATGCAATCTTCTCTTGATGCTGATCATCTATGGTGGCCTTTAACCTTAGTCTCATCTCAAGCTCTTTCCACCTATGGAATGCTCTCTGGTGATTTGCTGCCTTCTCATGGCATACCAGATTTCTAGCCAGATTTTTCCAGTCCTTTGTTCCTGCAGAACCCAATGTGACTGGAATGTTAGACTGGAAGAGTTTGCAACAAAAACAGTATGCAGCATTTTGAGTACATAAGCCATGGCCTCTCCACTTTGTCACCATTGAGGATTTCACGTCAGTAATGTGTTGGATGTAAACATCTATTTTCATTGTCTTTGGGGAACATGAAGTTTTCACTTGCTGTGGCCCATGCAGTACAAGAAAGTCCCTCAGGCTACTGCTCAAGTGGGTCCACAGTCCTGGATCATTTAGACTTAAGAAACTAAAGTTAGCAGCAGCTGTTACTTGTGCCTCCACCACACACTTCTCTGATCTACACTTTTCTTCAGGAATGTGTAGAGATATGCTTGTAGAAGGTTGTGATCTCAGAGACACTCCCTAACATGGGTCAGTGTTGTGTGAATTGGGAGACATGCCCTAGAGGTGATCTAACATGGCTGCTCCCAGCTGCACACCTGGGAATCACTCCTGTCTGTGTTATTAAAGTTCTATTTCTCACTCATTCAATGGTGTGGTCTTTAATGAACCCTCAAGATGATTATATAGTGTCAGAAGATGGTGAGTGAGTTTGGAAACTAAAAAGACTTGGAGGAAAATTCCTGCATTTGCAACTGAAAACAGACAAACTCTGGGGATCTCTGAAAACAAAGGAAGCCTTCAACAAGTAAGTGCAAGCTTTAAAAATGGATGTGTTACAGGCTCCTTGCCCTCTCCAAATGTCTGGTAATGTGGCAGAAAACTGGATAAAATTTAAGCAGCGATTTCAGTTGTATTTGCCTGCCATTGGAGCGCAAAATATAGATGTAAACCAAAAATCCTCTATATTTGTACATGTTGTTGGGGTGGAAGCACTGGATGTTTACGATAACTTTGAATTTCAAGATGGTGAAAGCATGAATTTAAATATAATACTGACTAAATTTGAGGAATAGTGCATGCCAAAAACAAATGTGACTTTTGAGAGGCATAGATTTTTTACTTGCATGCAAAAACCAGATAACACCATAGAGCAGTACGTCACTGAATTAAGGAAACTCCGTAAAAATTAACAGAGTCCTTTGGCACTTTTAAAGACTAACAGATTTATTTATCACATGAGCTTTCGTGGGAGAAAATCCCACTTTGTCAGAAGCTTTGAAGATGGGAAATTTACAGAATGGGGGTAAACTAAATGCAGGGACGTGTATGACATAGGATCAGGTCAGGCTGTAACAGCAAATCAAAATAGATGTTAGGATTCAAACAGTGGGGAACAGCATATAGAGGAAAGTGAGGTCAAATCACCTGTTGTAATAAGAGAAAAATCTGTAGTCCCTGTTTAACCCCAAGACAACTGAGTCAAATTTGCATATAAATTCAAGTTCTGCAGTTTCTCTTTGAAGCTGTGATTTGTTGTTCATCTGTTTCATCACAGCTATTAGCAAGTTGTCAATGGAGTGAGCAGAGAGATTGAAGTGTTCCCCTATTGGTTTTTTAGTGTTGCAATTTCTGATGTCAGATTTGTGTCCGTTTATTCTTATGCGCAGACACTGTCCTGTTTGTCCATTATATAAGGCAGAGGGGCATTTCCAGCACGTGATGGTATAAATCACATTGGTGGATGAGCAGGTGAATGAGCCCTTGATGGAGCAGGTGGCTTGATTTGGTCCTGTGATGGTGTCATCAGTGTAGATATGAGGGCAAAGTTGGCAGCATGGTCTGTTGCAGGGATATGTTCTTGCTTTAATGTTTCTGTTGTTTGATCTGTAGTTGCTGGTGAGTATCCGTTTAAGGTTGGGGGGCTGTCTGTAAGCAAGGAGAGTTCTGTCTCCCAAGGCTTGAGAGAGTGAGGGATCATCTTGAAGAATAGGCTGTATGTAAATCTTTGATGATGTGGTGAAGAGGTCTGACTTGGGAGTTGTAGGTGGTGACCAATGGCGTTCTGTTGTTTTTTTCCTTGGGTTTCTCCTATAGTAGTTGACTTCTGGGTACCTGTCTGGCTCTGTCAATCTGTTTCTTCAGTTCTGCGGGTGGGTACTGTAGTTTTAAGAATGTTTGATAGAGATCCTGAAGTTGTCTGTCTCTGTCCTTAAAAGTGCCACAGGACTCTGTTTTGTTTTTCTGCGATAGACTAAGGCCATGTACACACTAATAACTTTTATTGCGGGACAAGCAAGCATTATAATTATTACGCTTTACTGCGTCCACACAGCACTCCTTCTAGTGAAAGGAGTGTTCACACGCTCCTTTCAATTTTTGCTAGAAGGAGCAGTGCATGGTGGGTACCTATCCCACCATGCACTGCCCTGCCAGCTGAAAGGCTGGCAATAGTGCTGCCTTGAGCCCCAGTCCTGCGGCTGGGGCTCAGATGGACTGGGGCTCAGCCAAGCCCGGCTGCGCAGCTGAGCCCGGGCTACCTGGGCTCCAGCTCCCCTGGTGGGGCTCCAGCGCCAGGCAGCTGAGCCCCGCTGGGGGGCTTAAGACCCTCGCCGCAGTCGAGCCCCAGAGCAGGGCCGGTGGGGGGCTTGAGAGTCCCGCCGTGGCCGCAGCGGGGCTCCAGCCACAGGCCACCGGAGCTCCCTGGAGCCCGGTGGGTGGAGGTGCTCGACTGTCGGCGGCCGGCGGAGCCCCACCACCCACTGGGCTCCAGCTGCAGGGGTTCGGGTGGCAGTGGGGGCTGCGGTGCTTTGTGCAGCCCCCGCTGCCACCCGAAGCCTCGGGTCTGAGCTAGGGGGCTGGCCCAAATCGGCTGCTTTCACCAGTCCAGCGGGCCAATCCCCCAGCCTCTGAACCTGGCAGGTTCAATATATGTCAATTTCACTGCTCAGCTACAGCAGTGAAATTGACATATTTGACAGCTCCAATGTCCCAGAGGGGCCAGGATTGGCACTCTGGGACATTTCCGGAGGCTGTCAACAGCGCAACAAGTGTCCACATGGGCTGTACCACGGAACAACTGTTCCGTGGTAAGCCTTACCACCCTCGTTTGGGGTGGTTTACATGTTGCGCGGCAAGAGGGCTGTTGCAGCGCAACAAGAAGCTTTTGTCTGTGGACGCTTTGATTGTTATCGCGCAATAAGGAGCCTTACTGCACAATAACATTGTAGTGTGTACAAGGCCTAACACGGCTACCCCTTTGGAACTTGATTACATCAGTGAAAGCTGTAACTTCGGAGTCTTGGCAGAGTCTCTGATCAAAGACAGACTCATTTGTGGCATTACAGATAATGTCTTAAGAGAAAGACTGCTCAGAGCGGGAGAGATCTTTCTGAATGAAGCTCTCCAAATATGTAGGGCCACTGAAATGGTAAAAACACAAATAAAAGAGCTGAATTCACCAGAGGGTGCAGTCCATGTAGTCAGACAAAAAGCATATAGCCAGAGTGGCTCAAATTATGATGTGCAACCGATCTGTGCTATCAAGAAGATAGAGTCCAGGACGGTCATGTGGCCAGTGTGGATCAAGACATGGTCCCAAACAGTGTCTTGCCTATGGGAAACTGTCATAACTGTGGAAAACTTAATCATTTTGCAAACTGCTGCAGATCCCAAAGGCAGAAAAATTAAGTGCATTTAGTTACTGACAATGAGACTGAAGAGTGTTTTGTTGATGTACTGGGATCAAGCAAGCCAAATTAGAGGGACTGGATGCTGCCTCTGACAGTGAATGGAACAGTCCTTCCACTGAAACTAGACACAGGAGCTCAGGTCAATATTTTGTCTGCATGAGATTACGAGAGACTGAGAATAAGACCTAAACTGGGACCAACAAACATAAAAGTAACTGAGTATTCTGAAACAAATATACCCATGCAGGGACGCTGCCTTGCTAGCATTAAACATAAGAGCACCATGAACAGGCTACCTTTCATTGTAGTGCCACACGAGGTGACACCAGTTTTGGGGCTGGCTGCATGTGAGAAACTCAATCTGGTAAAAAGGGTGCTCTCTCTCAACAAGATTGTACTGCATCTGGCTATGAGACACTCTTTCAGGAATATCAGGACCTGTTTCAAGGATTGGGTTGCTTACAAGATGAACATACAATCCGCATTAAGAAGCAGATCCCTCTCGTTATTGATCCATGTAGAAAGGTGCCATTTGCACTCCATGTTAAACTCAAGGCTCGTCTTGAAAGGATGGAAGCAATATAAGTAATACAAAAAGTAGAGGAGCCAACAGAATGGGTGAGCTCCCTTGTCATAGTGGAAAAAAGCACTGGCCAACTATGCATATGTTTAGGTCCCAGACACCTCAACAGAGCTATATACCAACCAGAGAAGAGATTATGGCTCAGTTTGCAAATGCTCAATATTTCAGTAAATTGGATGCATCTTCAGGATTTTGGCAGCTAAAATTAACTAAGAAAAGCTCAAAATTATACACAATTAATGCTCCATTCGAAGATACAGGTTTTTATGCTTACCCTTTGGTATAGCTTCAGCACCAGAGGTCTATAACAAAACCATACACATGATCTTTGGTGTGGACACTTCCATGGATGACATCATCATCTGGGGCTCTACAAAAGAGCATGATCATCAGCTTCGGCAAGTATTGGATGCAACTAGAGCTGCAAACTTCAAACTAAATAAGCACAAATGTGTGTTAGGAATTTAAAGAACTGACTTTTATAGGAGACGTTATTTCCCATGAAGGTGTAAAACCTTATAAGAGGAAGATTTCTGCCATTGAAATGATGCCACATCCCCAGTCAAAGAAAGATGTCCAACGGTTCCTGGGAATGGTTAACGATCTTAGAAAATTCATACCCAATCTTTCTGCCAAGGCAGCCCTGTTAAGTCAACTCCTAGAGGACAAAAATGAATGGTGTTGGGATGCTGCACAGGAGGAATCATGGGAAGGTTTAAAATAACACTTGATATCAGAACCAGTATTGACATTTTATGCTCCAGAAAGGCCTATTAAGATTTCAGCAGATGCATCACAGTCTGGGCTAGGTGCAGTGATTTTACAGAAACATGAGGATTGTTGGCAACCCATGGCATATGCATCCAAATCACTGACTGATGCAGAGACTAGATATGCACAGGTTGAGAAGGCGCTTTTAGGAATCTTGTTTGCTTGTGAGAGAGTATGTTTATGTACAGACAGTGGAAGTTTAAATAGATCATAAGCCCTTGATTGCATTATTTAGCAAACCGCTAAATGACTGTACCTTAAGGATTCAAAGAATGATAAAACTGCAGAAATGCAATTTGCTGGTGACCTACATGCCTGGCAAATTTATGTTCACAGCGGACACACTTTCCAGAGCAGTAGCACCTATAGCATCCAAGAAGACACTGGAGATGGAGATGCAAGCCTATGTCGATATGATTGTGAGATCAAATTACATAGCTAACAGGAGACTGCAACAAATAAGAGAAGAGAGAGCAAAAGATGAATCGTTGGGAATCCTTAAAGAAGTGATAATTAAAGGGTGGCCTGAAATAATAAGCAATTGCTGTCTAAGTATAAGAGATTATTGGAACTGCAGGCATGAACTTTCTGTGGTAGATGGAGTGATTTTCAAAGGTGGTAAGGTTGTAATTCCACAGAGCCTCCGAAAAGAAATGCTACAAAAGATCCATGAAAGTCACTTAGGCTGCGTCTACACTGGTAAATTAAGTCGACTTAAGCTTGGCTTAAGTCGACTTAATTGGCCCTGCGTCTACACTACACTTTGCTTAAGTCGACTTAAGCAGCTTGCTTAAGTCGACTTAAGGAAAATAAAGTCAACTTAATGAAAATTAAGTCGGCTTTATTAAACCACCTTTCTACTTGACCTAAGGCTTAATTTGACTTTTTAAAGTTGAAATAAGCCAGTGTAGCCCTAAGTCGACTTAGGGCTACCCCAGGACTACACCAATGGCCTCCCTGCCGGGGAGGGCACAGGGGGAGCCTGACATGCCCCCCAAAGGGCAGGGCATGTGGGCAGGGTGTGATGCTGTCTGGATTTAGGGAAGCATTTATGATATTATTTTCAATGGATATCTCATAAATGCTATAATCCATAGGAACTATGTCATGTTTGGTATCAATAGAAAGGTAGTAATTTGCTGGGAATGATTATATAGTTTATGTCTAGGAGTTCTATTTCGATTAAAAGTTAGAATTTGATGTTATATCCATACTTTAACTTATGTTAAAACCATTGTGTCCTTAATGTTTAGGAATGTGCCAGGACAAAGGTCCCAGGGAGTTACCTGATGAGCCATTAGGACACAATGGTTGTATTCTTTATGTCCTTAATGGTTCATCAGTTTACTCCCTGGGACCATTATTCCTGGAAAATTCCTAAACATTAAGGAGACAATGGTTGTTCACACCCTCCCGTCTAAGACATTCGTCCAGAATGACACAAGTTAAAGTATGGATGGAACATCAAATTCCTATCTTCTAATCGAAATAGAATTCCTAGACATAAACTATATAATCATTCCCAGCAAACTACTACCTTTCTATTCATACCAAACATGACATAGTTCCTATGGATTATAGCATTTATGAGATATCCACTGAAAATAATATCATAAATGCTTCCCTAAATCCAGACAGCATCACACACAGGGATCTGTCCAGCCAGGGTCCCTGTCCCCCTTTGCCCCATTGCACACAGGGGGTGCCCCCCCTGCCACCGTGGACCTGCCCAAGGTCCCCCTAGCCTCACAAAGTCGACCTAGAGCATCCAGTGTGGACACTCTAGGTCGACTTTGTAAGTTCCCCTTTAAGTCGACTTTAAATTTAAGTGTAGACACACTCAGTTGACTTAAAAGTGCAAGTGTAGACATAGCCTTAGGAATTGAGAAGTGCAAAGAACGAGCACGAGAGGTCAAGTATTGGCCACAAATCAATCATGACATCACCAATGTGGTAAAGAACTGCTTTTCATTCTTGAAGTACAAGACATACCAACAGGCAGAGACACTGAGACCCCATCCTGCTGCACAAAGGCCTTATGACAAGGTAGGTGTGGATTTATTTACCTGGCATTCTAAGGATTACTTAATAATCACCTATTATTACTCTCTGTATCCAGAAATTTGCACACTGAACAGGCCTGCATTTTGCAGGAGGTCAGGCTAGATGATCGTACTGGTCCCTTCTGACCTTAAAGTCTATGAGTACGAGTAGTAATTCAGTGATCACTGGCATGAAAGGAATTTTTTCCAAACCTGGAATTCCTGATGAGGTTTTCAGTGACAATGGGCCACAATTTTCAAGTGCAGAGTTTAGGCAATATGCCTCAGACTGGGATTTTCATCATGAAACCTCCAGTCCAAATTACCCCCAATCAAATGGACTGGTGGAAAGGTCTATACAGACAGTAAAGAACCTTATGAAAAAGACTTTTGACAACAGGGGTGATCTGTATAAAGCACTGGTGGTCTACCGAAGTACACCCCTGGAGAATGGCTTTTCTCCAGCTCAGCTGTTAATGGGAAGAAGGATCAGATCTAATTTACCTATTACTTTAACTTGCTGCGATCTCAGAACAATGCTACCATTCAGAAGATGAAAGAAAATCAGAAGTGGAAGCAGAAATATTATTTTGAAAGAAGGGCTCGTGATCTTTCATCCTTTAACCCAGGTGATAGAGTGCGCCTGAGGAATCCCACCTCTATTACTTGGGGCCAAAGAGGTACCATTAAAAAACAGCTGCATCCACAGTCTTATGTGGTCCAGATAGACCAACGGGTCACATTTTGATGTAATTGACTCGATCTACGACTTATCCCAGGGAGTTCCAACACTGTGCAAGTTGAGGTAGCTTCCAGCATATCTCCCCTGACTGATCCAATATCCTCAATGCATGATGAAAAAACTGTCAGGGAACAAGAAAACTCAGACTTGAATGAAGGACCAGTACTGAGAAGATCTAATCAAGTAATCAAACATCCAGAAAGACGCATAGGGTGCATCTACACTGGTGCCTTAGGTTGACTTAAGGACACTTAAGTCGACCTACAGAATTCTGCATCCACATTGGGAGCTTAAGTCAACTTAAGCGCTTCTTTAAGTCGATTTAATAACACCACCTCTGAAGGTTGACTTAAGGCTTAAGTCGACCTTATTAAGTTGACTTAAGTCTACTTAAAGCCAGTGTAGACGGCTATGTCTACACTACAAGCTCTGTTAAGTTGACTTAACAAGGTCAGCTTAAGTTGACTTTAAGTGTAGATGCTCTGTTAAGCCGACTTAAGAAGGTCAACTTTAAGTTTCCCTTGTTAAATCAACTTAACAGAGTCGACTTAACAAGGGTAGACATATCCACAGAGGCCTGCTAGGATATGTGAGGGAAATGAGACTTGAGTGATGTGCTAGTAACCTCTCTTTTCTAGATAGTCAGATGCTGGGTTTATGGGCTGGTGTTACTCATGTTTTTTAGATGTCAGTGCATGCATTATTAGATAGTTTTTATATGGATCTAAGTGTTAACTTGTTTTCCTTAGAAGGGAAGATGTAGAGAGATGCTTGTAGAAGGTTGTGATTTTAGAGACACTCCCTCGTATGGGTCAGGGTTGTGTGAATTGGGAGACGTGACCTACAGGTGATCTAGCATGACTGCTCTCAGCTGCACACCTGGGAATCACTTCTATCTGTATTATTAAAGTTCTATTCCTCACTCATTCAATGGTGTGGTCTTTAATGAACCCTCAAAATCATTATAATGTGCATTGTTACATCCATTTGAGATTGAGACATGGATGCTGCAGTAGCTGCCAGGTCACCTGCACTCTGACTAACTGGAGGATCAGGCATCTCCTCACCACTCACATCCTCACTGGGGCCAAAAGGCTCACCGTGAACATTTGTGTCTATGTATCTCAAGAGAGCTCTTTCCTTCTTAGGTAGAAAAGCTTGCTTTGCTTTCTTTCTTTTTCTGAATGCTGCTGAGGGGTGTTTTCTTCTTTCACTCATGACTGCTGTTCTGTGCCAGCTATAGTGGCTCCCAGTTGAAGGGGGCAAATAAGCAGGCTGGTAGCAGGGACTGAGTGAGTGAAGATATCAGTGTCTTAAGGGCCTAACTGGCTCTGTTGACTACCTGTTTTCTTCAAGTGGGTTCAGGGAAGCAGCAGGAAACACTCTGAGAAGCTGGTGTTAACATTCCAGGCTCCTGGGGGTTCTAGAGATGTGCATAAGAGACTCCTCCTCTCTCTCCCTCCAGCTCCTGCTGCTTTCTGTTATTCCCTCTCACCTTCTCTCCTGCCTGCCTGTTATGTCTCTTGCGCCCTCCTTCCTCCAGCACAGCACTCCCCCATCTCTGTGACCTAGAGCAGAGAGAATACATATGCACCAGCAGCAGACACAATTTTCTACATTCTGGGTCCTAGTGACGCCCCCTCACAGTCTGGCACCTGAGGCGGCCGCCTCAATTCGCCTCATGGTAAGACCAGCCCTGACCTAAGTATTAGTTAGGGATGTCCCAATTTTATAGGGACAGTCTCTATATTTAGGGCTTTTTCTTATGTAGGTGCCTATTACTTCTCACCCTGTCCCAATTTTTCACACTTGCTATCCAGTCACCTTAGGGGGTAGTACATAATAAGGAAAATGGATTGCTGAGTGATCTGAATTACTTGGTTTAATGGTGAAAATCCAACAAAACATTTAATGCAAACAAATGCAACGTAATACATCTAGGAACCAAGAATACAGGTAGCCCCCTTCAGGATGGGAGACTGTCTTGGAGACCAGTGATTCAAAGAGGGATTTAGTGGCCCCTTTAGATAATCACCTCAATATGAGCTATTAGTGCACTACGGTGGCAAAAAAGACTCGTGCATCCTTGGCTCATGTGATCCGTGGCAGGAGACTAGCAAGGAGAAATGTGTAACTGATCTTGCCTCTGTACATAATGCTAGTAAGACTTCTACTAGAGTTCTAGTAAGACAAAAGAGTCTTGTGGCACTTTTACAGACTAACAGATTTATTAATCGCATGAGCTTTCATGGGAGCTCATGCGATTAATAAATCTGTTAGTCTTTAAAAGTGCCACAAGACTCTTTTGTCTTTCTACAATAGACTAACACGGCTACCCCTTTGGAATTTGACTACATAGAGTTCTAGTGTCGGCACTTCAAGAAGCAGGTTGGAATACAGGAGAATTCAAAAGAGGGACACAAAAATGATCCAAAGGCTGGAAAATAAGCCATACAATGAGAGGCGTAAGGGGCTCACTTTATTCAGCTTTTTGAAGAGGTGAGTGAGAGGTGCTTGTCTAGGTGCTGACACATTGCGAAGAGATCTGACAGTGAGGGGCTTTTCGACCTTCCTGGTAAAGGCATAAAAAGCTCTGGTGCCTGGAAGCTGGCATCGGACAAATTCAGCCTTGAAATATGCTGGAATTGCCTAGCCATGAGGCTAGTTACGTGTTGGAACAGATGACCTGGGGAAGTAAAAGTAAATGGCAACCTGGGCAGCAGCGACCATGAGATGGTAGAGTTCAGGATCCTGATCAATGGAAGGAAGGAAAGAAGCAGAACACACACCCTGGATTTCAGAAAAGCAGATTTTGGCTCCCTTAGGGAGCTGATGGGCAGGGTCCCATGGGAAGCTGATCTGAAGGGGAAAGGTGTCCAAGACAGCTGGCTGTATTTTAAAGAAACCCTGTTAAAGGCACAGGAAGATAACATTCCGATGTGCAGAAAGAACAGCAAATGTGGACGGCGACCAGCGTGGCTTAGCAGGGAACTCTGCGGGGAGCTGAAACATAAAAGGGAAGCTTACAAGAAGTGGAAGCTTGGGCAGATGACAAGGGAGGCGTATAAAGATATTGCTCGGGACTGCAGGGATAAAATCAGAAAGGCCAAAGGACAATTGGAGTTGCAGCTAGCAAGAGATGTGAAGGATAACAAAAAGGGGTTCTATAATTATATCAACAACAAGGAAAGGATCAGAGGTGGTGTAGGTCCCTTACTGAATGGGGCAGGCATCCTCATAGAGGATGATGCGGGAAAGGCTGAAGTACTCAATGCTTTTTTTACGTCAGTCTTCACAGGGAGGGCCAGCTCCCAGGCTACTACACGGGGTAACGTGGAATGGAGAGAAGAGCGGCCCTCGGTGATGGAAAGTCAGGTTATGGAACACTTAATGAAATTGGATGTGCACAAGTCCATGGGGCTGGATGAACTGCATCCGAGGGTGCTAAGGGAGTTGGGGGAAGTGATTGCAGAGCCACTGGCCATTATCTTTGAGAACTTGTGGCGAACGGGGGTGGTCCCGGAGGATGGGAAAAAGGCAGATATAGTACCTATCTTTAAGAAAGGGAAAAAGGAGGATCCGGGGAACTACAGACCAGTCAGCCTCACCTCAATCCCTGGGAAAATCATGGAGCAGGTCCTCGAGAAATCCATCCTGAAACACTTGGAGGAAAATAGAGTGATCAGAAACAGTCAACATGGATTCACCAAGGGCAAATCGTGCCTGACCAACCTGATTTCCTTCTGTGATGAGATGACTGGATTTGTGGATGTGGGAAGAGCCGTTGACGTGGTATACCTTGACTTTAGCAAGGCTTTTGATACGTTTTCCCACAGCATTCTCGTCAGCAAGTTAAGGAAGTATGGGTTGGACAAGTTGACCGTCAGGTGGATCGAAAACTGATTAGATCAATGGGCTCAGTGGGTAGGAATCAATAGCTCGATCTCTGGTTGGCAACCGGTAATGAGTGGAGTGCCACAGGGGTCGGTTCTATTCAACATCTTCATTAATGATCTTGATGATGGAATAGACTGCGTGCTTAGTAAATTTGCGGATGACACCAAGTTGCGGGGAATGGTAGATACTCTGGAGGGCAGGGACAGGATCCAGGGAAACTTGGACAAATTGGAACACTGGGCTGAAAGAAACCTCATGAGGTTCAACAAAGACAGCTGCAAAGTCCTGCACTTAGGACGGAAAAATCCCATGCACTGCTACAGGCTGGGGACCGATTAGCTAAGTAGCAGCGCTGTAGAAAAGGACCTGGGGGTTATGGCGGACGGGAAGATGAATATGATCCAAGAGTGTGCCCTTGTTGCCAAAAAGGCCAATGGCATATTAGGCTGCATCAGTAGGAGTATTGCCAGCAGATCGAGGGATGTGATAATTCCCCTCTATTCAACACTGGTCAGGCCGCATCTGGAATTCTGTGTCCAGTTTTGGGCTCCCCACTACAGAAAGGATGTGGACAAATTAGAAAGAGTCCAGCGGAGGGCAACAAAAATGATTAGGGGGCTGGGGCACATGACTTATGAGGAGAGACTTGAAGGAACTAGGCTTATTTAGTCTACAGAAGAGAAGACTGAGGGGAGATTTGATAGCAATCTTCAACTACTTGAAGGGTTGCTCCAAAGAGGAGGGAGCTAGGCTGTTCTCGAGGGTAACAGAGGACAGAACAAGGAGCAATGGTTTCAAATTACAGCTGGGGAGGTCAAGGTTGGATATTAGGAAAAACTTTCTCACTAGGAGGGTGGTGAAGCATTGGAATGGGCTATCTAGGGAGGTGGTAGAATCTCCATCTTTGGAGATTTTTAAGGCTTGGTTAGACAAAACCCTGGCTGGGGTGATTTAGGGGGAGTGGTCCTGCTTTTTATCAGGGAGTTGGACTAGATGAGCTCGTGAGGTCCCTTCCAACCCTATGATTCTATGAAGTGGCAGGCCAAAGGCACATTATTCCTCAAGGATTTTTCAGGTGAAATTAGATTTTGACAGATAGGCTTTCAACCCATTTCCATGACCATTTCTATGGCCTATGTGTGCAGGGGAGTGGGCTGGGTGGTCAATATAGGGCTTGGAATTTGGGTGTGTTTGCCCCTGTTCAGCTCTTCCTTCCTGGATCATAAGAAGGGCAGGGTTGCCTGCACTACCAGAAATATGCTCATGAGATTACATCTCTGCACTGAGCCTGATTATAATCAGTCACACACCTTAAGGCTTCAGGCAGTTCCCTGCTGGGCTCAGGAATGATTCCCCCTCTCCCAAGAGCACACTTGGCTGAATGTGTCAGTACAGTAGCTTATTTTTGTCTTCCTCTGAAGCATCAGCAGTGCTGGAATGGAATGCTGACTGAGGTGGCCACTGCTCTGAGGTGGTGTAGAGAATCTTCTCTCAAGCTGCCTGGCTGGTCTCCTCACATTCTCTAGCATACAGTTCTTGCCCAATTTGGGGTTGGGAAGGTATTTCCCTCCAGCTTAGACTGGCAGGCACTCTGACGAGAAGGGGGTTTTTCTGTGCTCTGCAACATGGGATGAGTTTTGCCTGCTGGGATCATGTGGGCACATCTCACCTAATCAGTTCCCTGCCAGGACAGGGGCTTTGGGCAACAGCGCCCCTCACTCCCTCCTGTTTGCTGTCTGGGGCTTCTAATAGTTCTATCTTGCAAGGCCTAAAACACTCTGGTCTAAGTAAAGTCACTGGGTTCAGTAGAGAGATCCATAGATGCAGTGTAAAGGTGTTGATGTTAAGCTACATGATCTGATAATCCCCTCCAGACTTCAACTCTATGAAAGAGCCATAGCTCACTTGCTAATTCTCTTCACAGTTAAAGATATGTTACTTGGCCCCTTTGTTCTGTATAAACCCAGTTGTCCAAATATTCATTTGCCTGTAGGTTATCACTAACTATTTTTACAAAACAAACAAGGAGTCCTGTGGCACGTTTAAAAATTAACACATTTAGATATTGCATGAGCATTTCTGGGTAAAATTCCACTTCAGCAGATGCATGAAAACAAATTTATTTATCACATGAGCTTTCATGCGAATAGATCCTACTTCATCAGAGGCTTTGAAGATGGGGAATTTACAGAATGGGAGGAAAATAATTGCAGGGAAGTGTAAGTCATAGGATCAGGTCCGACTGTTACAGCAAATCAAAGCAGTTGTTTAGATTCAAACGCTGAGGAACAGCATATAGAGGAAGGTGAGGTCAAATCACCCATTGTAATGAGAAAAAACAATAGGGGAACACTTCAATCTTCAATCTAAATTTGTTAGTCTTTAAAAGTGCCACAGGACTCCTTGTTTGTTTTGCTGAATTAAACTAACACGGCTACCCCTTTGGAACCCAGGCATCTTTGACATTAGTGTTTTTAATATTTCCACCCATCAGACCTTACGGATTTAGTATTAATATTATTAGCTGAGCACTGAAGAGTGCTTCACTTCGTATAGAACAGTCACTGATCTAAGCTGTGTAAGATCTAGGAAGTCCGACACAGGGAACAGTCAGACACAGAAGTACCATGCACATGTGTTGTGGGAGTATGTTGTGAATCGCAGGGCACCCAGGTTAGTGAGACACCCTGTTACCCTGCCTCCAGAAAGAGTCTGTGTTTGTGATAATGGGGTGTCTTTTTAAGAACCTAAGGCCTAGAACCAGCTGCTTCTTTATCACCACCAGGGGGTCAGGCAGGGTTGCCGTCAAGACGAACTGAGAGAGACACAGTCCTGCAGGAAGTCCCTCCCCAAAAGGCATGAGCAAAAGCCTTGTTCAATTCCCTGACAGGCCCATACAAACTAGGAAGCCATTTCGGAGAGCTGTATGAGCACTGGTGTGCTTCTGCACCAGGGGTGTAGCTTGGTCTGCTTAGTCAGCAGGCCTGCCAACCCCTGCCTGCCACAGCGCCCAGCAACAGTGCGAGTTTCGCCCAGCAGCACCACAAAATAGGTTCAGAGCCCGGGACCCAGTGCTTTTTAAAAAAAAAAAAAAAAGGTGCCGGTACACCGGCGGGGGCGTGGTGGTCAAGACCGTCCACCCCACCAGCTCCCTGGCGCCTCTCCAACCCCCCCCTCCAGCACTGCCGGCTACCTTCTCCGCCCATTCCCCGATGCTTCCCCCCCCTTCTCCGCCCGCTCGCCGGCTGCCTGACAACCCACCCCGCCTGCCGGTTCCCTGACCCCTGGGCCCCTTCCCTGGTCCTCTCGGCCCCCTGCCCCTTCCCTGCCCACCGTTTCCCTGCCCACTTGGGCCCTTCCCCGGTCCTCTTGCTGCCCCCCCCCCCTCCCCGACCCACCCGTTGGCTACCCGACCCCCAGACCTTTCCGCCCCTTACCTGGCTGGAGCTGCAGGGGTGGCCAGAGTCGCTCTCTGGCCAGGCTGCTCCCGCCCTGAGCCACACATCTGAGCATGCTTAGGGTGGGAGATTTGAAAAGCTTCCCGGTGACCATGGACCGGATTCTGGCCCGCAGCCGCTGCTCCTGCCAGCCCCACTGCCCAGCTGGGATCAGCAGGGAAAAAGAGGCCCGCTCCTTTCCTTGACCTGCTGATGCTAGCCCAGGGAAAAATAGGTGCCAGTGTACCAGCAGAAAAAAAGCCCTGCTCTGCCTACTCTGTCCCCCAGGGCGGGCCCGATTCATTTCCCTGGGGCTGAATCGGCTGCTGCAGCCAGGCCAGCCCGGGTCCCTGGCTCTGATCGGGGCCAGATCTGGCTTCTGCGGCCGGGCAGGTCTCAGGTCCCCAGCCCCAGCGGGAGCCAGATCCAGCCGCTGCGGTTGGGCAGGCCTCGGATCCCCGGCCCTGGCGGGGGCTTACTGGGCCGCAAGTGGTGGCCGGGCCCTGGGTCCCTGCCAGACCAAGACACCGGTGCTGGGACTCAGGGCACATGCCCTGCGTGCCTAGCGCCAGCGATGCCATGGACTCGCCAGCAGTGGGTGGTACGTGTGGCAGTGCTGCAGACAGATGGGCAGGGATAGGCTGCTCTATGCACATAGCTCCAGCTCAGCAGAGCTGCTGTGGCCTTTGCGCAGCAAGGCCTCTATCCCTCCGTCCCCCACCCTCCTCTGGATGCTCTAGTTGCTAGGTAACTGGAGCATCGTCAGGCAGCTTCCAGTCACTCGACCAGAAGCAAGCCTGGCCGGGGCCACCCTGGAGACTTGGGGACAGCCAGAAAACAGGCTGGGTACACCCCTGCCTTAGACAACAGCACTAGCCACTCCTTGCTGTGAGACTCTGGATCTCTGCCTACACCAGTTCCCAGTTCACTGTCAGTGGTTTAAGACAATTGCTGACCCCAGTGAAAGACACTGGCCCAACTTGACCTGATTTCCCACTTCATGCTCTCAATTTGATATATGGTGCCCCCTCCCTCCCACAACCCCCAGTATCATCTTTGAGAACTCGTGGCGAACGGGGGAGGTCCCGGAGGATTGGGAAAAGGCAAATATAGTACCTATCTTCAAGAAAGGGAAAAAGGAGGATCCAGGGAACTACGGACTGATCAGCTTCATCTCAGTCCCTAGTAAAATCATGAAGCAGGTCCTCAAAGAATCCATCCTGAAACACTTGGAGGAAAATAGAGTGATCAGGAACAGTCAACATAGATTCACCAAGGGCAAATTGTGCCTGACCAACCTGATTTCCTTCTATGATGAGGTGACTGTATTTGTGGATGCGGGAAGTGCCGTTGATGTGGCTTCCCTCGACTTTAGCAAGGCTTTTGATACGGTTTCCCACAGCATTCTCGTCGGCAAGTTAAGGAAGTATGGGTTGGACAAGTTGACCGTAAGGTGGATAGAAAACTGGCTAGATCAGCGGACTCAGTGGGTAGGAATCAATGGCTCGATGTATAGTTGGCAACCGGTAACGAGTAGAGTGCCCCAGGGGTCAGTCCTGGGGCCGATTCTGTTCAACATCTTCATTAATGATCTTGATGATGGGATAGACTGCGTGCTTAGTAAGATCGCGGATGACACCAAGCTGGGGGAAATGGTAGATACTCTGGAGGGCAGGGACAGGATCCAGGGAGACTTGGACAAATTGGAACACTGGGCTGAAAGAAACCTCATGAGGTTCAACAAAGACAATTGCAAAGTCCTGCACTTAGGACGGAAAAATCCCATGCACTGCTACAGGCTGGGGACCGATTGGCTAAGTAGCAGTGCTGTAGAAAAGGACCTGGGGGTTATGGTGGACGGGAAGATAAATATGAGCCAACAGTGTGCTCTTGTTGCCAAAAAGGCCAATGGCATATTAGGCTGCATCAGTAGGAGTATTGCCAGCAGATCGAGGGATGTGATAATTCCCCTCTATTCGACACTGGTCAGGCCGCATCTGGAATACTGTGTCCAGTTTTGGGGGCTCCCCACTACAGAAAGGATGTGGACAAATTGATTCATGATTCCTCATGAGGTCCCTTCCATCCCTATGATTCTATGTTGTGGCGCCGGCCTCTCACTCTTTGTGGCTCCCAGACCTGGCTGCTCCCCCCAGCACCCTGGCTCCCAGGCCACCTCACTCCTTCCTCCCTAGCACATTGTGGTGCCCGCAGAAGCAGTTCCCTGGACCGGCTCCCCACTTGTGCCCCAGCACCTGCAGTGCACTGACTCGCCTCTCCCCCCTGCCAAATCCCGCCCAAGGCTGCCCTTCCTGGCCCCCCCAACACCTCATGCTCCCTATTCTTGCTTCCTCCTCACCTCCGTCCTGCCCCCCACCCACACTCACCAAACAGAGAGAGCCTTCAGCACAACAGCATTTCATTTCCCACTCTGCATAGTCCAGGCATGTTCCTGGACTGTGACTGCGTGTGCTGGGATATTTAAAGTGGCTCCAGACTTGCCCCTGCTCCTAATTGGAAATAGCAAATTGTAATATGGGACAACTGAGGCTTTTTAACCAACCTCCCCTCCCGCCCCTACCATTCCAGTAGCTCATCTATGTGGGGCATTGGATAGGCATTCAACTGGGATATAGTGTTAACCTTCCTGAAGTCAATACAAAACCATATAGTTCCATCCAACTTGCTCCGCCATTCACTTTTGGACTCTTCGACTACTCCCATCTTGAGCATAGTTGTTAGCTCCTTTTTCACCTCCGCCCACATCTTATGGGGAAGAGGCCGTTAGTCACTCCTTGCCTTTTGCCCTGGGAGTGTCACAATGTAGTGACTTACGAGATCAGTCCATCTGGGACTCATTGATAAGACATCCTGGAAGCTCTGCAAGAGGTCCTGTACCTGTTTTTGTTGTTCTGGTTTAAGATCTTGTCCTACCACCGCCAGTCCAGGAACCTGGGACTCCCTGTCAAGTGGACCCAACTCTGGTTCTGGGGTTAGTGGGGCAATCCACATTGCTTCTCTTTCTTTCAAGGCTTTTAACAAATTCATGTGGTAGATATGCGTTTCCTTGCGTTGCCTGAATAATTTAATCTTGTAGTCTACTGTTGCTGGCCTTAAGGGGACAGCCTCAGCGTACTGTGTGGCATAATCAACAACAACTAGAATGAAGCAGTTCCCCATTTGGCTACGCTCTAGAGGCCCTACCAGGTCCATGCCAATGCGTTCAAAGGGCAAACTTAATACTGGAAGGGGCACAAGAGGTGCACGTGGCACACCTGCTGGGCCTGACTGTTGACACTTGGGACAGGAGGCACAATAGCCCCTTACTTCCTGGTGAATACTGGGCCAGTTAAAACGTTGAGCCACCTGTTGAAAGATCTTCTCCTGCCCCAGATGTCCTGCCCACGGTACCTCATGTGCTAGGTGTAAGAGGCTCTGCTGCAGACACCGTGGTACTAATAGCTGACTGATGATCTCATGCATCTGTGTATCTTGTACTGTCCAATAAAAGCAGTTCTCTCATACCTCAAAGCGAGGTCCTTATATAGTTGACATGCTATTGTCTGGTACAGGGGTAAGCCTGTTAGCCTGCTCCCAGGCCCTACTACCAGGCCACCCATAGAGTCTGCTGGGTTTCTGCAGTGCGGGGCGGGCCTGCCCCATCACACTAGCTAATAAAGGAGATTTTCTTTCCAAAGCACAGTCTGTTGCAAAGATAGCTAACTTCACAGGAACAAGAATCAAATTTTCCATGAGGACATCCCTCTCCCCAAGATGTCTTCTCAATGAAAGGATGCAGACTGTCTTTCCTTCTCCTCTGTTACACTGAAATAATCTCCTGTCTCTATTCATAGACAGGGTGAACATGTAAAGTTTATTTTGTACCTCCAAGTGGTTCCAGTTGTTTGCAGTTGTCTGATGGTTTTGCATTGTTGTTATTGCCTGGTGAGTAATTTTTACATCAAGACCATAAAGTGTATTTTCAATGTAGTTACATTATTCCTTAAATATTACCCTCACATATTTGTCACAATGAGTATGAGTTACAAGATTACTGCAGACACCTTATGTCTTACTCTTATGGGTGAATATCCAGCAAGATATTTGTTTGGTCCAGTGTGTTTGTCAGGTATGAGATCAGAGTTATTTGCAAAAAGCAAGGGTTCATTTGCAAGGTGTTTCTGTGTCACAGCACAGCAAATATTTTTGTTATTAATAAATTGCAACATCTTAATGGTTAGGGTCATCACTGGTCAGTTTGCTAGGTGGAGTATATTTTGAGGAGAAACGAAAAGGTTGGTGCTGGCTGAAATAGTTGTGGGTTCTGGGCATAAGCAGCGGCATGGCAGAAAGTGGATGAAGGGTTCAATGTTAAACCAATTTAAGCCAGGGTTAAACTTGTGCAAGTGCATTTATGTTAAGAGTTTGCTATTATTTAAGTAGATTGATTTAGTTACTCCATTGCAACTTTTCTTGTCTAGACTAGGACCAAGTCAACACCTTGAATTGTATCTGGAATGTGTGCAGTTATTAGACAGCTGGTGTAATAGGCTCCCCTGAAGCTAATCTTGCCATATATGCTGGCTGCTGCTCCAGCTGTGTTTTCAAAGCAGCTTTTGGGGTAGCCACATGCAGAGTACTGAGCGGAATTGAGGAAACAGCTGGGTCAAATATAACTGACACAAATTTCCCCATAAAAAAATTACATTTCACAGAAACATGTTGGGTTGCTGAGTTTTGTCAGGAAGGCATGTCACACCAGAGAGAGACCCTGACTCAGTCACTCTCTCTCAATCTTGGGAAGCTGCAACACTCAGGTCCTTCAGACTGTGGTCTCTGGAAGAGAAGACAGCAAACTCCTCCATATGAGGGCAGGTTGTTATTATGGGTTGTCTTTTAAGCTTTCTGTTAACACAGCTAGCTTTAGACTGGTTGTGTGTGTCTGGACGTGTGTGCGTGAAAGCCAAAAGGCCCTAGAAAACCTATTTAATATGTGGCTTTGTTTGGCTTTTCATTAGTGCTGATACAATATTCATTCCAACCCGTTCCACTGCATTCTGTGGGCCACAAGCCCAGCTGCTCACCTCAGTGTAGCTCCACTAAGTCAGTTTGATGAGACTTTGCAGCCAACCCTAACATGCACAGAAAGCACTGGAGGGACCAAGCATGTTCTGAACAATGTGTTGCGTTCAATGGTGCTTGTATATCTCCCAGTAACAATCATTCAAAATCGGAGTTCAAGATGAAAAGCTGGTAAAGTATAAAGAATTCTAACAAGTATGATCAGATCTCTGGAAATCCAGAAATTTAGCCAATCAAAGGTTAAACAGAATACCAATTTTAAAAATCATTCTCTCTCTCTCTCTCTCTCTCACTTGTTCCACTAAAAAAAGACTTTGCTTAATTGAAAATGATTTTTGGCTCATTTGTTCAAATGTGTAATCTTGTTTTAAAAAATTAGAAATATCATCACCAATGAAAAAGAATTCAGCCATAAAGGGGACCAACTCTTGTCTGGCCAGATCTGGGAATGTAGATAATGTCTATGAATATATGGAACATATGTGACTTTATGGAAATATCTGAATCCTCTTTTGCTGGGAGAAAATTACAGTCAAGGCTCATTGCAAAGCAAATTAATATGTAACATAATCTCATTCCAACTCAAGAAACCAAAGAAATAATTGATCTTGCTCCCATTGGGATACTCCCTTTAAACTCAATGAGAGCAGAATGAAGTATTTAACATATATGGAGTGTGGGGGTGTGGCTAGTGTCACACCTGAATTGAGCTGAGAATTCATACTCTTTACAGGGATCTGAGAAGCTTTACTAATACTCAGAGTAGTTTTGAATTTGTGATCCAAAGGGGAGGGAGACCCCCAAAAGGCATCTACATACAAATCTCCTCAAGCCCCCGCAATTAGGCTTAATACTTCCAGGATACCATTTTAAACACATTTTCTAGAACTTCAATCATCCTGTAAATTAAGATGTTTTTCTTAATCAAGGTTGACTGCATGCGGTTGTGTTTAGCCATATTAAAAAGCATATTTTTGTTTGTGTCCATCTTACCAGGTGTACCATATCGTTTTATATCAATGACCTGTCCGTATTATTTACCACTCCCTGGTCTTTGTGTTACCTGCAAACTTTATCACTGATAATTTACCTTTTTATCTTTACCAGCTCAATGATGAGTTCCCATTTACAATTATATTTTGAGGCTTATCAAGTACCCAGCTTTGAATATATGTTGAATATCATTAATTATATTAGTGTCCTTTTATTCTTTATTAATTGAGTTTTGTACCAGTCACTCCATTATCTTGCCTGGGACTGATGTCAGGCAGAGAGGCCTAAAATTATTAAGGTCATCATGTTTACCCTTTTAAACTATTGATACAACATTAACTTTTTTCTAGTCTTCTAGAATGTCGCCTGTGTTCCAAGACTTTCTGAAAGTCTATTAATGATCTAACTAGCTCCTCAGCCAACTCTTTTAAAAATCTTGGTTGCAAGTTACCTGGATTTGCTGATTTTTAAATGTCTAAATTTAGTAGCTGATGTTTAATATTCTTGGAGATGTTAATATAATGCATTATCATATGCTATGACTACAGTATCTGTTAGTTTTTATCCGGATATAGAACAGAAATACTTACTGAACATTGCTGTCTTTTCTGCACTTAGAACTCTTTATCAGACTCCTGGGTACTTGAAAATAGGGTCTTTACCACAAAGTAAGAATTTTTTTTTGCCTTTCAGCTGCCCTAGGAGCTCACTTGGATTTTGTGGGGTAGTATCACTAGGTGAATTGTTAGGCAGCTTATGCAATGAGTGTCCCTGTGGCACACATTTCCCTTTTCACTAACAGAGAGTAGAGAGCTCTTTTCCACTGGAACTTCTGTTCATAGGACTTACACATAGGTGGTTAAATTAAAAATCACATTACAACAGCCTGCTGCCACCAACAACCATCAAATTAAAGCATAGAATGGGGGGAAAGAATAGGAATAGGGAGACTGGAAATTACTTTGCTTTCTAGAAATCAAATGCTGTTGAAGATCTGCGACTGAGATTCTGTTCTCTGATGAAGCCACAAGGCTCAGCCATCATCGCCGCACCAAACCTCAGGACACCCAGAACTGTGAGTCCCAGTGTAACCCTCTCTCATAGTAAGGGAGAGCTCACTGTGGCTTTGCTGTGCAAGCTCCCAGCCATGCTAGCCTGCTCCCTGGCCAGCAAACTCTGCAGCACTCTGGTAGCCTCAGCCCTGCTTTGCAGAGAACAAGGCAATCATGAGTTCCACAAAGACATCTCCCTGCAGGGTCCATCCCTCTCACTGGATGAGCAGGTTCACTGCCTCCAAAGAGACTGGGCTCAAGACAGCCTGGTAGGATAGCAGAGACTCACACTACACTCTGATCCCCAGCAATGAGATAGAATGTCAATAAAATAAGGAGTTTATTAGCACAGAGCAGAGATCTCAGTCATACTAAGCAAGAGAAAAAAGAGAGAGATCTGGTTACACACCAAGCCAAACCCACTTTCTAGAGACTAAAGCTTCACGTTAGCCAGTTGCAATCTTTGCCTGAGCAGTTTTCTTTCTTATTCCAAGTTACCAGCATCCCCAGCCCTCTAGACTAGGGGAGCCAACTTTCCTAGGCTCACAGAGAACTGTGGTGTATATTCCGCACACCCATTTCCCACCCCCCCCCCCCCGCCCCAGTCACACTTCCCAATTCTAGTTCTTAGGAGTCCCTATAATGTTGGCCTCTATGGCTATGTCTACACTTGTAAATTTAGTCAAATTCCA
>ML686217.1:1490224-1509031 GCA_007922175.1 Pelusios castaneus
GGGGGGGCACCCCTTGCCCAGTGCCAGGGGACTCAGCCTTTGCCCCATTGTACCTGGGTACAATGGGGCAAAGGGGGACAGGGACCCTGGCAGGGCATAGGGGCAGGATGGGCAGGGCTCTGCCCTGCCCTTTGGGGGGGCATGTCAGGCTCTCCCTGTGCCCCCCCCGGCAGGGAGGGAAGTGGAGGAGTCCTGGGGAGCCCTAAGTCAAGTTTAAGTTGACTTAGGGCTACTCCAGGTCTACACTGGCTTAAGTCAACTTTAGAAAGTCGACTTAAGCTTAAAGTCGAATTAAAAGGAGGTTTAATAAAGTCAACTTAATTTTCATTAAGTCGACTTTATTTTCCTTAAGACGACTTAAGCAGCTTGCTTAAGTCGACTTAAGGAAAGTGTAGTGTAGATGCAGAGTAAATTAAGTCGACTTAAGCAAGCTTAAGTTGACTTAATTTACAAGTGTAGACGCAGCCTATGTGACTGAGGGACCTTTTGATTGATCATCCTTTGTTTTCTTGTATGTAGAGAGTGGATGCAGGATTTTTTCCTTTTTGTTCACTTCCTATCCTGGCTGTTCCATGTGGAACAGGTTAGACCTTCCTAGTAACGAGCAAACACCCAAAATATGGCACACTGGATATGAAGGGTCAGCTCTTTCCATTCTGGAGAAGGTGAAGGCTGGAAGAGGCATGGAAGTTGCTGAAGGAAGGCAGATCAGGCAGACCACAGAGAGAAGCAGATCTGGAAGACAAATGGTGGATTATAGACATGGAATGGAGAAGCATGAAGGAAGAGAGAAGAATGTGACATCATCAGCCAACAGTGGAAGCAGAAAGATCAGAAGGAAATGTGAGTGGAACACTCAGACTGGACATAGTAATAGATATCTGCCCTTTACCAAATGAAGGTTAGGCTGACAAGAGCATAACGGAGACCAATAGGTCAGCTCCACATCCAGGGTCCAAGAGTCAGGCACTGAAAAGCAGCTAGGAAAAAACAAAGAGACAAGTGAATTTGTGTGATGAATTCATAGTAAAGGACCTGGCTCAGGAGATCTGCCAACTAGCCAAAGAGTACAGGATAATACCTGCAATCTTTTGGGCGACAGCACAATGGCTCTCCTCTGGGAATTCCCAGTAAAAGAAGAGTCATAAATCAAAGAACTGAGATGAGAAGGGAAGAATCAGCACTGGAGATCTTCATGGAGAGCCTTCCAACACATAGCACCAAGGAACAGAACAACCCAGCTGTGTTGAGAGAACAGCCTGTGGATGTGCAAGTGGTGAAGACGGAGCACTGGAGACTTTTTTGATGAGAGGAGACTAGCATGATGAAATGGACCCCATCAAGCAAGGGGATCACTAGCCTCTTGGCTTAAATCCTCAGGGCTTGTTAGACAAGCTTTAAGTGAAACTGGGAATAGTAGCATGGGAGCTTCTGCTCATCTCATCACGTGATCTGATCTGGCCTCCCCATGTATCAAATGAGAGGCAGTGGTCAGGAGGCTGCATTTCAGCAAGTATTTGCCAAGCCAGGGAGGTATGATGGGATGACAGAGCATGGTGAAATATTGTGGGGAAAGGAAGAAATTAGTGAGCACTTCTTCATGGCCTGGGCTGTGACTTGCTTTTTGTCAGTGTGACACGGCTTCCAGCACTCACTGATAGAAGACAATGCCCAGTTATCAAACCATTCTTCCCATGTCAGCCTGTCTGACCGTCACATGCTCAGCAAACTGCTCACGCTCATACCTGGCCAATATCCCGTCTTTTCCAGACTACAGGGGCAGGCTAGTGCCTTTTAATCAATTACAGCGGGGCATGTTCATGCCTAGGCCACAGCTTGCCCAGCTGAAAGGAACACAAATGTGTTAGTAGTGCCCACAAGGGGAACAAGGGGCTTCCGTCAAGTTAAGCTACCTTGATTGTGGCCTTTAGGATGATGACAAGCTCTCCTTTTTGAGAGCCTGCAAATCGGGACATGGCTGCCCCCCTCACCCTTTGGCCCTCCCTCAATATGCCCCAGGTTATGACACTGAGGGTCTGTCTCCGCTCCAGTTGGAAGGTATGAGTGTGGCACATGCTGACTGATCTTAGATCAAAGCTAACCCAAGAAGCTCCAGCGGTGAACTGGGATCCTGAGTATGCCATCCAGTGCCCACTCACCTTTGAGCTATGTCTGCTTGTGCTGCACTCTGCTGCCTCTCAGTGGTGTGACCAACATATTTTTCAGGAGACCCTCTAGGACACTCAGCTTGTTGTGGTCTTCTAGCGTGTTTGATGTTTCTGTTAGTTGATTGTACAGGTCTGTCATGGGTGCCTTGTCAGCCTCACATATAGGCACCTTCCAGTCCTGGTGCACTCACTGCTAGGGCTATGGTCCTGGATGGCAGCAGGGGAGGGAGGTATGAGCAAATCCAGTGGTTTTCAAACTTTTTTTCTCAGGACCCAGTTGAAAACATCATGTATGCCTGCAACCCAACAATTACATCTTTGAGCAATGCATTCCAGTCTTCTGGTGGCGGCAACAAGGGCCCCCACGATCCAATGCCTGAGGGTCTGTGACCCAGTACTGGGTCCCGTCCCTAAGTTTGAAAACCACTATGCTAATCCATTAGCTGTAACCCAGCCACCAAAGATGCACAGCACTTGTTCCTCTGTGGTTCCAGGGCTGCGTTGCACAGCAGTGCAGCACAGCATGCATTTGCCCCAGTGAATAGAGCACGGGAGTGGGTGCAAAAGAAATGTACTGTGTTCCTGGCTCTGGGTGAATGCTCCAAAACCCGGGTCTGCCCTCCAAGCTAAGGCAGGAAAGTTCATCCCCAGCTTAGAGCCATCTGGGACTTCTGGCAGATCCCCTGCCCCACGGTGCAAGTGCTGGGCCCAGCTGTCAGTCTGAATGGTGCCCACCTGCCTCCGTGGTTTGTCTCATGGCCCTCCAGACACGCTGATTGCACCCAGGGCTGATGAAATATGATTACATTTTTCTCTTCATTACACATGATATAGAATCATAATTCACACATATAAAATTGTTTTATTCCCTTTTCTATTTGCTTTGGAATTATTTCACTGGCGCAAAACTGTAGGTTTAGCAATGCTGTCTGTGCTGCAGAGCCAGCCAGGCACCAACACCTTGCAATTTTAATGATCTAATCCGACAGCTAGCGCGCTTTAATTTAAAGTTTTATTAACGACTGCTTCCTACTCTCAAAGACTATATTAAAATTTGTTAATGGAATTGGAGATTATAAATACCCCGTTTCAAGCCCACTTGTGCGGTTCTACACCCACTCCGTTTAGAATTCACAGCAATCCTATTAACTTGTCTTTACGGTTTGTATAGGTCATTTTGATTGTAGCTTTTTTGTGTACTTCCCTTATGAGATAGCATTTCCCAAATCTGAGCATTTAAAAGAATGTCATTTTACAAAATCACATATTTCAGATTCATTATCCCTCCATAGTGAGCTTAAAATTTAATTTCAGTGATTTATTGCAAATTTTTGGATCTACAGGCAGAATGGGAAATGAAAATGAATTCCTCAGATGGCTTTAAACTGTGTGTACCCAAGCCCCGGCCCCAGCTGTCACACAGGGGGAGCTCCTGCCCCCCCCCCATCCATCACCCAACCCAACCCATTGTGTCCTTAATGGCTCATGAGGTTACTCCCTGGGCCCATTGCACCTGGCAGATTCCTTAACATTAAGGACACAGTGGTTGTAGACAGTTTGTCTCCGGGTATTTCCACAGATTCACACAAGTTAAAGTATAGATATAACACCAAATTCCTAACTTCTAATCCAAAAACAATTCCTAGACATAAACTATATAATCATTCCCAGCAAATTACTACCTTTCTATTGATACCAAACATCACATAATTCCTATGGATTATAGCATTTATAATATATGAATAGAAAATAATATCATAAATGCTTCCCTAAATCTGGACAGCATCACACCCTGCCCACCTGCCCTGCCAGGGTCCCTGTCCCCCTTTGCCCCATTGCACACAAGGGGTGCCCCCCCTGCCACCCTGGACCTGCCCAAGGTCCCCCTAGCTCCTAGAAGTCGACCTAGGCGTCCAGTGTGGACGCTGTAGGTCGACTTTGTAAGTTCCCCTTTAAATTGACTTTAATCCTAAGTGTAGACGCACTAAGTCGACTTAGTTAAAGTCGACTTAAAATTACAAGTGTAGACATAGCCTCAGAGACTGTTCATCAATAACACAGGGATACCCAGAAGACAAAACATTCATAGCCAAGCGTGTATGCAATGGGTCATATGGCTAGCTCTGCAGAGTGCAGTAGGGGCCAGAAATGTTGGAGTGAGAAGACAGCAGCAACACCACTGAATTCTTCCCTTTTGCAGCTAGACTCACAGGGTCCAGGCTGTATGCCCCTGCTGGGTAGAGCAGGGATTGGGGAAAAGGGTGGGGTCAGGCAGGAGCACTGGTGGGACACATTTCCCTGGGATATGAATGGATTTCTACAGTTATAGCTTGTCTTCTTGCTGCAGGGCTGCCTGCAGTTACCCTGGGAGCAGCCCACGTAGGAGCTACTCTCAGCCAGCAATTTGGTTTCAAGACCCCATATAAAGCAAAGGACTGTTTGTCACCAACATGTTCATAGTTCAGAGACTCCACGGCCAGGTGGGCCCATTATGATTATCCAGTCTGACCTCCAGATAGTCAAGGCCAGGGGTCTGCCCCCTCATAATTCCTAGAGCAGATCTAGGAAATGCTTAAGTTCAGGATCCTGACAAAAGGAAGGAAGGAGAGCAGCAGAATATGGAGCCTAGACTTCAGAAAAGCTGATTTTGGAACTGATGGGCAGGGTACCCTGGGAGTCTAATATGAGGGGAAAAGGAGTCCAGGAGGGCTGTCTATATCACAGGAACAAACCATTCTGATATGCAGAAAGAATAGCAAATATGGCAGGTGACCAGCTTGGCTTGTCAGAAAAATCTTCAGTGACCTTAAACACAAAAAGGAAGCTCATAGGAAGTGGAAGCTTGGATAGATGTTTAGGCAAGAGTATAAAAATATTGCTCAAGCATGCAGGAATGAAATCAGGAAGGCCAATACACAACTGGGGTTATTGCTAGCAGGGTAACATAGGGTACGTCTATACTTCCAAGTTAGGTCGACTTAAGGACGCTTAAGTTGACCTAAATAAAGCCACGTCCACACCAGGCTTTCATTAAGTCGACTTCAGGGCTTCCTTAAGTCAACTTAATAACTACAGGTTTTTAGGTTAACTTAACCTCTAAGTTAATTTGTTAAAAGACAACAGAGTCTTGTGGTGTCTTTCTACAATAGACTAACACGGCTACCCCTTTGGAATTTAATTTGTTAAGTCGACCTAAACCCAGGGTGGACACCCTAAGTCGACTTAATTCCTTACGTCAACCTAGGGCTGGGGACAAGGGAACTGGAGCCGCAGCTCCCTTCTCCTCGGGACCTACAGTTTCCCAAGAAGGGAGCCAGAGCTCCCTTCTCCCTGGGAAGCCGCGGCTTCCCAGCAACAAGGGAACCGCGGCTCCCTTCTCCCCGCTCCTGTCTTGCTGGGAAGCCACGGGTCCCGGGGAGAAGGGAGCTGCACGGGGCTCCCCAGCCAGGGCTCCAGTGGCGAGGGAATCCCCCACCGCCCTGGCTGAGGCTCCAGTGGGGAGGGAATCCCCCACTTGCTGCTGGAGCCTCAGCCGGGGCAGCGGAGGATACCCTCATTGCTGGAGCCCTGGCTGGGGGCCCCAAGCAGCTCCCTTTTCCCCTGGAGCCATGCACAGCTCCCTACTTGCCGGGGAGCCGGGCTCCCCTTGTCCCCGGGAGGCTCCCTTAGCCCAGAGAACCGCGGTTCTCTTCGGAGCTGTAACTGTCCGTGGACCTAGCCAGTCGACTTAAGTCGACTTTGTGACACTGTCTGGATTTAGGGAACCATTTATGATATTATTTTGTATTAATATTTTATAATTGTTATAATCCATAGGAACTATGCCATGTTTGGTGTCAATAGAAAGGTAGTGATTTGTGGGGAATGATTATATAGTTTATGTGTAGGATTCGTATTCATATTAGAAGTTAGGAATATGATTGTTATATTTTAATTTGTGTGAGTCTGGGGAAATTCCCCAGATTGAATGTCTACCCAGCCATTGTCCCCTTAATGGCCCATTAAAGAAGCCCCCCAGTACAATGGGCTGAAGGAGAAAACCTGTTGAGCCACTAGGACTTGAACATGTGACTCAACTCCATTTTGATTGGAAAGAACTGCACACAGCATGGAGAAGGCCAGAGGTGATAAAAGGCAGCAGCACCGACTCCATCTTGGTCTCAAGTCCCCAGTCTACAGCCAACACACATCTCTGGAACTATTCCTCTGAGACTGAACAAAGGACTGAGGCCCATCCGGGTGCTGGGTGTTTACCAGAGGAACAAGACTGCAACCTCCAGGGGAACAAGCCTGCAAACTGCTTTACATGAACTTTAAATCATTTGTATGTATGTGATTCACTTTGACCCTTTAACATCTCTCATATTTTGCTTCTTTTCATTTTATATTAAACCTTTAGTTGTAGTTGCTAAAGGACTGGCTACCAGTGTGGTATTTTGGGTAAGATCCAAACCTATATTGTCCTGTGTGCTGTGGCTGGCCCTTTGGGGTCAGGAGAACCTATATCTTTAAGGGACCGTGTGGCTAGGTGGGAGTGAGAGGAGCTGGAGTGCAATAAAGGGGGCTGTTTCTATTTTGGGCAGATTTCTTGGTACCTGGTGTGGGGTGCCAGAAGCCCGTTTGTGACTGATAGGGAGACTGGTTTAAGTACCACCCATCAGTGTTTGGGGAGTTTGGCTCCCGGTTTTGCAGCTTGCCCTGATTTTTGCACATCCAGGAGGGTATCCCACGAGGCCCCGGTCACAGACTTAACAAGGTGGACTTAAGTCTCTAAGTTGACTTAACAAGGTGGACTCTAAGTCGACTTAAGAGTCTAGTGTAGACTCTCTAAGTCAACTTAACAAGGTCAACTTTAAGTTGACTTAAGTTGACCTTGTTAAATCGACTTAACAGAGTCGACTTAGCGTTTCTAGTGTAGACATAGCCATAGAGGGTTGCTACAGCTATGTTAGCAACAAAAAGAAGTTCAGGGGAAGTGCAGGCTCCATACAGAACGGGGGAGGCAACCTAATGACAGATGATATGGAAGAAGTTGAAGTACTCAATGCTTTTTTTGCTCATCTTCACAGAGAAAGGACAGCTCCTAGAGTACTGCATTGAGCAGCATAGTATGGTGTGGAGGTGAGCAGCCATCAGTTGTGAAAGAACAGGTTCAGGACTATTTAGAAAAGCTGGACATGCACACGTCCATGGGGCCAGATGCAATATATCCGAGGGTGCTGAGAGAGTTGGCTGATGTGATTGCAGAGCTATTGGCAATTATTTTTGAAAACTCATGATTGCAGAAGTCCTGGATAATTGGAAAAAGGCAAATATAGCTCTCATTTTTAAAAAAGGGAATGAGGAGGAGCTGGGGAACTACAGACCAGTTAACTTTACTTCACACTACAGGTTATAGAATTGATAGAATCATAGAAGATGAGGGTTGGAAGGGACTTCAGGAGATCATCTAGACCACCTCCCTGCTCAAAGCAGGACCAACCCCAACTAAATCATCCCAGCCAGGACTTTGTCAAGCCAGGCCTTAAAAACCTCTTGTATGGAGATCCCTCCAGCTCCCTAGGTAACCCATTCCAGTGCTTCATCACCCTCCTAGGGAAAAAGTATTTCCTCAGATCCAACCTAGAGATCAGCCACTGCAATTTGAGATTATCACTCTTAGTTCTGCCACCTACTACCAGTGAGAACAAACAGCCTAGCTCCAACCTCTCTGGAACCCCTCTTCAGGTAGCTGAAGGTTGCTATCAAACGCCCTCAAGTTTCTTCAACTTCTCTTCATACGTTATGTGCCTCAGACCCCTAATCATGTTTGTTGCTCTCTCTCCAATTTGTCCACATCCTTTCTGGATTGAAGGGCCCAAAACTGGACACAATACTCAGCATGTGGCATCACCAGTGCAGAATAGAAGGGAATAATCACTTCCCTCAACCTGCTGGCAAAACTTTTGCTAATGTAGTCCATTTAGATTACAAATTTAGATTAAAGTTATTTAGATTATACATTTAGATTAAGATTGACCCATCTTTACCTAACAATTTAAGAAAACTTTATATATCAGACTGAGAATAAATGTCACCACTAATTAAAATCAGCAGGGGACTGTTCAGTAATCAATTAACAAATATATTTTACAATACTAAATGGAACTTAACTAACATGCATTTACAGTGCCCTATTTACCCGGACTGTGCACTCCTCTGGATTTTGAAATTCTAAACATTTGCTTCCATGAAAGCATTAGGACATCTTGAAGATGGAGACAGCAGTCTGCTGGGCTAGTTGCATAGAATCAGTCCAGCCAAGGCACACCCCTTGGAAGAATGGAGTTGTTTAAACCCAGTGTCAGCAGCCCTGAGTCCTGGTTCCATGAGATGTCTGCTCTGCTTCTTCTCAGGCTCAGGCAAGTCTGTAAATCTTTGCTGTGCCCCATCCCCTTGCAAGCCTTTCCCAAACTATGGTGGTGGTGACTCACATGGCCTTCCCTGCAGGCCCACCTTGGTCAGCTCTGGGCACAGCCACAGGGAAGCCACCCCACCAACTGCCACTGAAGTACCCCGCTCAATCAGAGCTGCAGCAGGCCCTTAGCAGAAGCTCCTGAATGGACAGAGTTCTACAAAAGCAAACTTGCTCCCAAGGGGAGCCCAGCACATGCTCACCCAGGAACAGAAAGTCTCGATCTCTCTCTTCCCCAAGGCATCACGGGGGGAATTGAGGTCTCCAAAGCATGATTGCAGCATGCAGGATCTTCCCAACTGGAACACTCCCATTTATAGTCAGAGGCCCTTTAGTGAAGGACAACTGCACTCTGACAATTTCATTTGGTTTTGTGTGTATCCAAATTTGGGGGCAATATTCATGAACAGCTGTTTGTGCAGTGATTTATGCAACTAGCCAACACAGCTCATTGTATGTTCAATTGGTATATTTGCTTTGTTTGCTTAGAATCATCCAATTTGGAAACAGAAATAATATCACATGACTTACCGAACCAGCCAACCCAGTGTGTATTGTGAATTTGAAGTGACATGCACAATTCAGAACTTTGCATGTTGACAAGTTCCAAAGGGGTAGCCGTGTTAGTCTAGGTCAGCCAAACAAACAAGGAGTCCTGTGGCACTTTATTTATCGCGTGAGCTTTCATGGGAGAAAATCCCACTTCGTCTTCAAAGCTCATGAAAGCTCATGCGATAAATACATTTGTTAGTCTTTAAAAGTGCCACAGGATTCCTTGTTCATTTAATTCAGAACTTGTGGATTGTAACTAGATGAGCGTTCAAGCTAAAATTTTGCTTTTCACAGTATTTGTGACAGTAATGCTCAAATATTTGTGGAGTGTGAGCCTAGCCTCATTGAAACTAACTTCAAATTCAAATGAATATTAATGGGATTTTTTCCCACTATTTATTCAGCTCTAATGGTAGCAATTTCCAGTCACTGTAGAAATGAAGCAGCTGCAAACTTATAACTTTCACTGGGGATGAAAAGTTTCAATACAAATGTCTTGCATCTGTCACACCTTGGAAGTCACTGGTGTCTATATTTATACTGCCTATGGGTGCATCTACAGTTCTGGGTCTGTACTATTCACTGTTTTCTGTAATGACTGGAGCAACTTGTCTGTGCCTAGGATACCCTGGCTGAAAAAGCCAAGGTCAAGGCAGACTGTGAAAGAAGAGAAGAGTCTCCCAGAACTGGTGGCTAACACTGAAGCTACATTCACCAGCCTGTCACAAACAATGCTCCTGATCCTCTCCCTGGTTAAGATAAAACAAGAAGTTACACAACCCCCTTTATTGCATTTCAGTCTCTGATGGCCCCCCAATTAGCACTAGGTCCAGTAAAGAGATGTTATTTTTTTAAAAATCTATTCATTTTACCAGAATGTTCTCTTGGTTCCCAAAGGGTCAGCCACATTGCCAGATCAATACGTGTTTGGAGCTTAGCCAAAATACCACAATGCCAGCCAGTCCTTTAGGAACTAAAGCTAAAGGGTTATTTATAAAAGGAAAGAAACAAACAAGATGAGAGATGTTAAATGGTCAAAGCAATCAGATAACATGCAAATGACTTCCAAGTCCATATCAGATTCTTAGCAGAATTGTAGAGTTTTCAGGCTTGTACAGTTCCTCTGCAGTACATCCAGTACTTGGATGGGTCTCAGTCCTTTCTCTGACAACTTCAGATGTGCAGTAGTTAATCCTAGATGAAGGAAGCAGAAATGAAGACAAGATCGAGATGGTGCAGCTGCATTTTTATAGTGTCTGTCATATGGCTTGTTTCAAACACAGATCCATGCTGGCTGTTTCTTACAACCCTATTATCCTCGAGGGCTATGTCTACACTAGAAAAGTTAAGTCGACTTTTGTTAAGTCGACTTTAATAAGGTCGACTTTAGGTCGACTTAAAATTGACCTTATTAAAGTCGACTTAATAAGTGGCAACACTTTAAGTTGACTTAGTCCACTTTGTTAAGTTGATCTAACTGCCCTTAGGTTGACTTAACAAAGGGGACTTTGTTTTCTTAAGTTGACTTAATGAAAGCCTAGTGTGGACCTGGCTTAATTTAAGTCAATTTAAGCCTCCTTAAGTCGACTTAAATTGCCAGTGTAGACATAGCTGAGATGCTTTCAAACCAATTGCTTAACCATTTGTTCTACTATCTTTCCTGGTATTGAAGTTAGGCAGACTGGTCTGTAATTCCCTGGTCCACTTTGTTGGCATCACATAGAACAACATAAGAACTTGCCTACACCTTTCTTCCCATTTTCTGCTACTTTCTCCCTTGCTCCCTGCTCCCCTGCCAGCTCCAGTTCTCTCCCCACTGTCTTTTCTGTCATTGCTTCCTCTTTGAGTGGGTAACTTTGTGCCTTCTTCAAACTCACCCCTCTGCATGGGACAGCTTCCCACTATCTGTATCTCATCTGGAGGGGCTGACAGTGTGGTTCACAGTAGCAAGGCCACCTTCCAAGAGGGAAAGGGGAGTTTCAGGGTTCCTGGAGGTGGGAGCAGGTGTTTGTGGATAGCCTTTCACTTTGGCTATCCAGAACAGGGGTTCTTAACCCTTTCACCATCGTGACACAGCTGTGGGCCATGCACTGTGCCACTACTGCTCCCCCTGCTGCCAAAGAAATCTCCCTCTGAAGGGATTTTTCAGCAGTGTGAGACTTGACTGGTAGCCCCTGATGGCACGAAACATCTGATTCTGCAACGGCTCTTGCAGACAGCCAATGCAGCTTCAGCTCTTAAAGGGCCAGCAGCATAAAATCAGCCTGCTGCCACAGCTCTCCTCAGGCTATTGGCAGCAGGCAGATTTAACGTGATAGACTCAGCCACTGTGCCGCGACACGTTTGTGTCATGACACAATGGTTGAGAACCGCTGATCCAGGAGAAGTGCTGACTTCAGTGACAGCCTGAGCTCACATATTATATTGGAGATCAGAGGACAGATGCTGTCTAGCCAGGGTGAACCATCATTTGTCCTTTGATGTAATATCATTTAGGGACACTCAGCATTTCTTCTGCCCTAGTCCAACAGCAACAGTGGTTGCTGCTCTCAGGCTGCTGCTAGGTAAATCTGGTGAGTGGAAGATAATAAATGTCTATTGGTTGAGCCCCCTGGCACTGGGCAAGGGGTGCCTCCCCCTGCAACCATGGACCTGTCCAAGGTCCCCCTAGCCCCTAGAAGTCGACCTAGGCATCCAGTGTGGACGCTCTAGGTCGACTTTGTAAGTTTCGCCTAAGTCAACTTTAAATTTAAGTGTGGACATGCTAAGTCGACTTAGCTAAGTCAACTTTAAGTCGACTTAGTTAAGTCGACTTAGCTAAAGTCGACTTAAAACTACAAGTGTAGACATAGTCAATGACTGTTGTGCAAGCACAATGCGTGGAGTTGCTCAACTCAGGTGACTCAGCAGAACCCATTTGGAGAGGCCTGGACTAATGTCTTCTGGCCACATGGTCAAAAGGATAGAAAGGAGGGAACAGAGGCTGCAGATCTTGCCCTCCTCCTTCCCAGATGCGCTGAAAGGAACAGGAACACTGGGAAACTAAGAGACTGGACCCAGGCTTGGAAAAAGACTATATACTAAAAACTGACGCATCCAAAGGGGTGAGGAAACTGCTTAATTTAGCTACTGAATAGTGTTAGAGGTTTAAGACTTAACTCAAGGGTGTCAATCCTTTGTGGATGAGGGCCCACACTGCAAATTTTCTCTCACTTGGAGCGGGGGTAGGGGGGCAGTGAGGAAAGTTTGGATGAATAAGGCATAGAAATTGATCTTACTATTAATAAAATTTAAACAGTCAAAAAATAAACACCCGTTTACAAACTCAGTTTGGTTCCCTAAAAACAGAAACTTACATTTCATACCTAAACACAATTCTCAAATAACATCCTTCCATCCTTCCTAGAGCAGCCTTTCAATAAATGCCATTTTCGCAACAAGTTTTCACTTGTTCATTAAACCATGTTTTGTGAAAACTTGAAAAGGGCTTACTTTTTCCCCTCCAGGAAGTGTCAATGTGTACAGGTGGCAGGGAGGCATGGCAGGGCAAGGGAGGACAGGGCTGGCTATGTAGGGTGGTAAGGGAGTGTGTGGGGAGCATGACAGTGCAGGGGACAGAGGTGGGATGGCATGGATATATGGTAGGGGAGGGATGATGTGGAGGAGTGGGGTGGCAAAAGAAGGATGGAGGGGACTGGGGAGGGATGAGGTGGCAGGGAAGCATGGCAGAAAAGGGTTGGTAAAGGAGGGGTGGTGTAGCGCTAAAGATGAATTTATACTATAGTATTGCTTCAAACAGAAATTTCTATATGAAATATTCATTGATAAAAATACTATGCTCATTCATTCACTTGTAACTCCATATTGTAACGAAAACTCCATTTTGAATTGTTCTCTTCATTTTGTAATTCTCAGCCTAAGTTTTGCTGGGAAACTTTGTTTAGATATGTTTTTAACTTAGTTTGGGTGTCTGAATAAGGGGTGAGAAAACAGAGTCCTGTGGCACTTTTAAAAACTAACAGATTTATTTATTGCATGAGCTTTCGTGGGAGAAAATCCCACTTCGTCAGACGCTTTGAAGATGGGAAAGTTACAGAATGGGAGGAAATTAAATGCATGGGAGTGTATGACATAGGATCAGGTCAGGCTGTAACAGCAAATCAAAATAGGTGTTAGGATTCAAACACTGGGGAACAGCACATAGAGGAGGGTGAGATCAAATCACTTGTTGTAATGAGAGAAAAATCCATAGTCCCTGTTTAACCCCAAGACAACTGAGTCAAATTTGCATATAAGTTCGAGTTCTGCAGTTTCTCTTTGAAGCTGTGATTTGTTATTCACCTTCACCTTCGACCGGCACTGCAGAGTGTCTCTCTCGTACCCCTTCTCCATCATTGCCTGAGAAATCTGGCCAAAAATGTTGAAATTCCGCCGGCTGTCACGTAACTGTGCCTGCACGGTGGACTCTCCCCAGATGCCTATCAGATCAAGCACCTCTGCTGTTGTCCAGACTGGAGCATGTTTGCTGCGATGAGCCGCCATTGATCTTGGAGCACACAGCTGCAGCAGCACTCCACAGCAAGCGAAAAGGAAGAGTGAAGAATTCAAAAATTCCCGGGACTGATGGGAGGGCGGGTAAGGTGACGTCACAGCCACAGAGTACAGAAGGAAGTGCAGAAGGGATAGAATTGGAATTGTGGGCCATTTCCGGAGGTTTCACATTGCACGGTAACCGTACACACACGGACTATCGCGCAATAGCTGTTCCGCGTTAGCCGCTACCACCTTCGTTTTGGTGGTTTACATGTTGCGCGGTAAGATGGCTGTTAACGCGCAACAACAGTGATTTGTGTGTGTACGCTGTGCCTCTTAACGCACAATAAAGGGCGTTATCGTGCAATAACTTTGTAGTGTGTACAAGGCCCAAGTCAGTGAATTCATCTACAGATGGAACTCTCTGGCCGTCAGAATCTGAAACAAATCTCTCAACATACAGACTGCTGGATGGTGCTGCAGAAAGGGATTCCTCCTGAGATAACCTAATCAGTTCACCTCCACACTCTCCTGTTGCAGCAGACTGTTGCTTGCAAAGACCATCAGGAGACCTTACTCCTTTGGGAGAAGTCTCCAGCATCAAATTCTTTTCCTCAGAAATTCTGCCCTTTCCCTGACCAGAGAAAGGTTTCTGTAAAGAACTGTTTCCTTGACTATCAACAGACTCCTTCTGGGTCTCAGCTAAGTCTAGAACTAACTCTGGCTGCGTCTACACTGGTAAATTAAGTCAACTTAAGCTTGGCTTAAGTCGACTTAATTTGCCCTGCGTCTACACTACACTTTGCTTAAGTCGACTTAAGCAGCTTGCTTAAGTCGACTTAAGGAAAATAAAGTCGACTTAATGAAAATTAAGTCGACTTTATTAAACCCCCTTTCTACTCGACCTAAGGCTTAATTCGACTTTCTAAAGTCGAATTAAGCCAGTGTAGCCCTGGGGTAGCCCTAAGTCGACTTAGGGCTACCCCAGGACTACACCAATGCCCTCCCTGCTGGGGGAGGGCACAGAGGGAGCCTGGCATGCCCCCCAAAGGGCAGGGCATGTGGGCACAGTGTGACACTGTCTGGATTTCAGGAAGCATTTATGATATTATTTTCAGTGGATATCTCATAAATGCTATAATCCATAGGAACTATGTCATGTTTGTTATCAATAGAAAGGTAGTAATTTGCTGGGAATGATTATATAATTTATGTCTAAGAATTCTATTTTGATTATAAGTTAAGAATTTGATGTTATATCCATACTTTAACTTGTGTCATTCTGGAGAAATGTCTTAGACGGGAGGGTGTGAACAACCATTGTCTCCTTAATGTTTAGGAATTTGCCAGGTGATATGATTCCAGGGAGTAAACTGATGAGCCATTGAGGATACAATGGTTGTATTCTTTATGTCCTCAATGGCTCATCAGTTTATTCCCTGGGACCATTCTACCTGGAAAATTCCTAAACATTAAGGGGACTGGGGAGGGATGAGGTGGCAGGGAAGCATGGCAGAAAAGGGTTGGTAAAGGAGGGGTGTCACACACAGGGCTCTGCCCTGCCAGGGTCCCTGTCCCCCTTTGCCCCATTGTACACAGAGGGTGCTCCCCCCCCGCCACCGTGGACCTGCCCAAGCTCCCCCTAGCCCCACAAAGTCGACCTAGAGCATCCAGTGTGGACGCTCTAGGTCGACTTTGTAAGTTCCCCTTTAAGTCGACTTTAATTTTAAGTGTAGACACACTAAGTCGACTTAGTTAAAGTTGACTTAAAAGTGCAAGTGTAGACATAGCCTCTGAGACAATTGGCACCCCGCCCCCTCCCCCCCAGTCAGCACAGACTGAAAAGCACTCTCTGCCTGTCCCTCAGGTAGCAGACTGGAAACAAAACCTCCCCCAGCAGTCAACCTCCACTCTCCACATTCACACAGCTTGAAATCCCCTCCTCCTTGTCCCAGCACACAGGGCTGTTTCCAGACAAACTTTTGGAGGCTGGGGTGGCTTCCTCCCTGGGCAAGTCATCACCCTCAGCAGACACAGGCTCAGGAAAATTACCTCCCTGAGTCTCAGTTGAAACCAGAACCACATCTGGTACAACAGACAAAGGCAAATCTTGAGAAACAAACTCTCTAGCAGGCACATCCCTACTTTTAGCAATCAACTCTCTTGAAACTGCCCCCTCCTCATTGCCCCAGCACACCTGGCTGTTCCTGGACAAACTTTTGGAGGTGGGGGTGTCTTCCTCCATGGGCAAGTCATCAACCCCAGCAGGCACAGGCTCAGGAGAATTCCCTTCCTGAGTCTCAGTTGAAACAAGAACCATTTCTGATACACTAGACGAACCCTGAGAGACAAATTCTCCACTAGCAGACACACTGCTGCTTTTACCAGTCATTCCTTTTAAAGTTCTCTGCTCCCAGTTATTCACAGACAATATATTAGGGACAAACTCTTTACTAGCAGATAATCTGCTGCCCTTTCCAGATAAACCCTTTAAAGTTTTCTGCTCCCTGTTACACCATTCCTGGTTAAACACAGATAATTTAGAATCATGCACCCCCACTTCACAAATTTCCCCATTGGCTTCAGGTAACACAGAAAATTTACATTCCTTTTCTTTTTGAGGTTTATCTAAGACATTAATTTGGTTACAAATATTCACTTTATCAACATTAATCATACCAAAATTGCTAGAAATTGGAAATAGTTCCTCTATTTGCCTTAGACCAGCTCTCTGTCTATATGCCTCTTCCATCTCTTGCATTTTTTGACGAGTTCTCTCCTCCATCTCCTGCCCCGGGCCTCTGCCAGCCCCCCCAACCCCCGCCATGCTCCCCTGAGGCCTTGCTGCTGCCTTGCTAGGCCCCCCTGCAGCCTCCCTGGGCTCCCCTCAGGCCTCACTGCTGTCCCAGCTGCAGTCTCACCACTGCCTTCCTCAAGCCTTTCCCCTGGCCCCCTGTGGCCACCCCCTCTTGTGGTCTCGCTGCCTCTGCTGCTGCCCCAGGTCCCCTGGATTCACCGCCCCTGCCTTGCAGCCTCCCTAGGCTCCTTCCCCTGCCCTGTGCCTCCCAAAACCACTTACCCCCTTCCAACACTCCACCTCACTTGGCTGGAGCTGAAAGGGGGCCAGAGTCAGCTCCCTGGCCAGGTTGCTCCCACCCCGGGCCACCCACATGGCAGAAGATTTGATAAGGCCCTGGCCTGGCTCCCGCTCCTAGGCATCGCACGGGTTGGATTCTGGCCCACAGGACAAGCCAGACTTAGATTGTGCGATTATCTTTATTTTCTTCAATACCTATCTCTGATCTTTTATGCCTGCCACTTATACTCCCTTAAAGTCCACATTTCTGTAGTTAATAAACCTGTTTTGAATTTTTAACTAAAACTGTGTGTTTGGAAAAATCCCAGCTCACTTAACGGAAATTGTGTATGTCTTCTTCACACTGAGGATGTGGCAAACCGGGTGATGAACTTACTGGTCAGACTTCTGACCCAAGCAGGGCAGGGTAACTTTGAGGTGCAGGATAGGGAGCTTGTGGACTGGCTGGTGCCCCTCTCAGTGAGAATCAGGAGTTGCTCTGGGAGCATTCACACAATCTAGCTAGGCATGGGGCTCCACTTACTCTTGAGCTGGAAGACACACTGTCATTACACATACTGGGTGACAAGGCCAGAGTGGAGCAATGCACAGCTGGTCTTTGAACCTGCATTTTCTCTTTATTCCCTCCCTCCCCCCCATAGGATGTTTTCTGTAGGCTGAATGACATACTGGGACTGCTGAATTCCCATGTATGCTGTCAGGGGAAGAAGCCTCTATCTTTCTTGCCTCATGAAGGCATACAAAGACATTGGTCATTTGCAGTCAATGATAGTGTTTTATTAGCCTTGAAGCTATTAGTCTGTGTGTGTGCCTAGGGAACCCTGATATAATTGTTAAGTCAGCTAGACCCTGGTGGGCAGCCAGTGTCCAGCAGCAGTATAAGTTTAGTTCTTTCTGGATCAAAGCAGAAAGCAGTTCATGGAAGTGCTATAGGGCAAACAATGAACTGCTACATTCTGACAATAAGGAATGAAATTACCAGATGTCATCTCAGTCAATGCTATTGAATCCCTCTAAAATGAATTCTTGAGAAGCAATCAGCCTGATATACAAAGAGCTTTACTGTACACCTAGGGTTTGCCTTTCAGAGCCACTTGCTGGGGCAATGTGGGCTGACCTTATTCAAAGGCTGAACTAGATCCTTATGGTTTCAGCAGTTTGTACATGAGCCCAGCCAGCTCTTTCTGCCCTATTTACACTGGACCAGATGGACGGGGAACAACAGACCAAATTAACTCCTGGTGTAACTCCACTGGCTTCACTGGTGCTACAAATGGGCATCAAATGCACTGGATTTTAGTGGAAACCAGCTTTTTTATTTTTTAATGAAATTAGCAGGGTCCTGCCCACTGACATGAGAAACAGTCTCCATGCTCATCAATGGATCAGATGAGATTTTAAGACATCACTGTCTGATAGATAGACAGATGGACAGGCCAATGGTTGCACAGAGAAATGTCACTGAGTTTTTGCTTGACCATTTATAGAATAGCCATCTTCCTCTTCCTTGTTCTGTGAGCCCCTGCTACCCTTGAGCAGGGGTGTATCCCTGGGTGGGCCCGGGTGGGCTGGGGCCCATCCACTTGGAAATGAGGCCCACCCACCACAACACCCGGCGGGAGCACAAACTTTGCCACTGCGGGGCCACCCAGCAATCGGCCACCATGGCTGTGAGTGGAGCATTGGCATTGCCAGGCGCTGCAGTGGGCAGGCCCCATTGCATCATCTCTTCCCCTTCCTCTTCCTCCCACAACTCCACTTGTTACCTAGCAACTGGAACATTTGGGGCAGGTTCCGACCACATGATTGAAAGTTGCCCTTGGCCAGGCCCACCCTGCAGATTCAGGGGCCTGGCCAGAAAATGGGGTCTGGCTATGCCCCTGCCTCTGAGTGACCACCCTCATGGACTCCATGTGGAGTACTACCTCCAAACAATCCTTGCTATGTCTGAGACCCTGTGACGGGACGCACATCTGTGCAGCCCTTGGGCGTGACCTGTATAA
>ML686217.1:1514031-1571529 GCA_007922175.1 Pelusios castaneus
CGGTCATAGCAGCACACCAGACTGGATTTGGGGAGCAGCCTGTCACAGACCCCCATCAAAGGTCTAAAGCCTTGGTCTTTAGTGAAGCAATGCCAGTCATATTAGGACATCAGGAGCCATGACTAGATAGTAGCGTCACATCTTCGCATTCCTGAAATTACAGTAAGACAATGTAATATCGGACTGATAAGAAGGTACTCTTGTCCTAATAGCACTACTTGTCACCAGATAATGAACCAGATCTTAAGGTGTTTAAAAGAAACATTGTCTGATAGCATTCTGGTGGGCAAGAAATCACTGATCAACACAGTGTTGTAAAACCTACACTTCATTATTATTACTTCGGTTTTTATGGTTCCCATTTCTTTGTTGTTTACCTGAATGATTTCTGTCTGGTTTTGTCTGTGTGTTGCATAATTAATTATCCAATATTTAAATCAACTAAGGTACCTGAGTATAATTGGTCAAAGAATTATTTTTGTAATATATTAGCAAAATAATTGGATGAGATACACCTAAGCAGGACTCACGCTTCACTGTATAAACTGAGGTCCAAGAAGTTGGAAGGAGAGAGGACAGGAACTGGAATTGGGAAATTGGAATGTGGGAAAACTGATGCTGAAGTTTTAATGCGATGGCCTGACCCCCATCCACAACATCAATACAAGTATCTCCAGGAGGCAAAGGAAGGTATAAAATCTACCATTGAAACAGGGTTTTATCGTGCAAATGTCTAGTACTAATAAAGCCCCAATCTGGCCTGGATGAAAGAAGATGGAAAGACCTGGAGAATGACAGTGGATTTTAGATAATTAAATGCAGCAACACCTACCACTGCTCTGGGGGTGTCTAAGTCCAAAGAAATTACTGCTGAAGCAGCAAAAGTTCTGTGTTCTCAGTAATAGACTTAACAAATGCTTTCTTTGCCATTCTCCTACACCAGGGGTTGGCAATCTTTCTCTCCCCGCTCCTCTCCCATGCCAGGCCAGGGTGTCCAGAGGCAACGGAGGTGGCAGGGGAAGAGGCATGTCTATGGGCCTGTTTCCTGATCTCCCTGCTGTGGCAGTGGCGTGCCTGGAGGGGCACCCGCTGGGCCCTCCTCTGAGGAGCAACTCGCCCTGCTGACATCTGTGGTGGCTGCCGTTCTCCCACATAAGTCCAGCAGTGCCCTGGCTGAATCCAGCACACAGCAGGCAGGGAAGAAGAGAAGCAGCCTGGCTAGGGCCAGTGGTGGCTTACCCAGCCCCTCAGGCTCTCGTCAGTGCTGGGCATGTGCTGAGCAGCCTTTCCCACCTGCCTGCACCAGCTTTAGCTAAGGCACCACTGGTCCCACCTGGGAAAGGTGTGGGGCCCAAAGTGGGGGCAGCCCTGCTTGGGGGTAGGGGTGGGGTGGCTTCAGTCAGCAGGGCGCTGCTGGACCTTGGCTGAGAGGGGCAGGTTTGGATGAAGAGAGTGACTGGCCACCACACAGCCGTTTGAGGCCAGGAGGGGCATGGTGTGCTGCTCAAAATCATCTTGCATGCCACTTTTGGCACACAAGTCATAGGCTGCTGCCCAGTGTCTTACATCCTGAGTCGTGGTACAAATTTGCTTTCACTTCCAAGGGACAACAGTTCTGTTTTACCAGGGTTTCATAGGGCTTTCATTATGCCCTGCAATTTGTCATTCCCATGTGGTTAAGACATGGGAAAAATTGGCACCTAAACACCAAAAGACGGTAATTTCTTGTGTTGGTCATATATTCCTGTAGGGGAACAATAGGGAGGAAATTGATAGGATGACTAGTGAGCACTTGTTACAAATCATTTAAGAAACAAGATTCAGGGCTCATAGAGCCAATGCCCAATTGGTACAGCAAGAGGTAAAATACTGAGGGGTTATATTGGGAAAGGAAGGATGAACCCCAGATGCACAAAAACTGGAACTAATTGGAAAATGTCACACTTCTACTGGTGTGGCATCCTTAAGAGCTCTTTTGAGAACCCTACACTTTTTGAGAGATTTTATTGAAATATGTGCTGACAAGAGTCACCAACTGTATTTTCTGCTAAAGGCATTAATGACATTGAAACAGGATTTGGTCCAGGCCCCAGCCCTAACATATCCAAAAGTGGGAGAGCTATTTATCCTGCAACCGACTAGTACTTATGCAGCACTGGAAGCAGTGCTATTACAGAAACAAAGTACAGGGAAGTTACAACTTGTGGCTTAGGGGTCCAAAGCTCTAATTTATATGGATCAAAATTTTACCCCCTCTAAGAAAGAATTCTTGGCCTTAGTATGGGCCTTACATCATGGGAATATGTAATTGGAGGATCCATTTGTAGTACAAATCCTCATTGAAAAACATGATATCAGGAAAAGTGCAGGAGGAGCAGGTATCTCACCCTATGATGGCACAATGGACTCTGGCTCGTGTAAATTGAGGGATATCTGTAGATAAGGGAAAGGTTCTATCCGCTGCACCATATGGTCTGGTAGTGCAAGGACAGGAGCATGAGTGTCTGTTCCCAGTGTATAAAACAGTGAAGTGGTCAGTGAAATCTGGACTCAATCTAAAGAAAGTTCAGGGGAAAAATGTACAAATATGGTTTGTGGATGGGTCTAGCTATTATATTGCTGGGAGAGTTAAACCAGGATTTGGAGCTGTAAAGGTAAACGCCAACCAGGAACTAAAGGGACCAGTAAAGCCATACTAGGCACAAGCTGCAGAGATGGTGGCCGTACTAAATGTGTTACAGGTGGAGAATCAGAAAGCCACCCTGGCAATATTCACTGATTCGGACTGGGTGTGCAGAGTGGCATCTAGGGATATCTACACAGGAAATGGAAAGCCAGTAGCTCATGCACAGCACTGGGAGCAAGTGGTGGTTTTAAGAAAGAATAGAAAAGGGGATAATTAAGGAACACATGAGAAAGCCACATCAGAAGCTAGGAAGTGAGGAAGGACTTTGGAACAACAGGGTGGATGTGTTAGCCAAACATAGGGCCCTGTTAACCAAAATGAGAAAGATGGAGTAGCCAATGTAGTAACAAAAGCATGAAAACAGGTGACAAGCCCAGAGACATTGGATCTGCAATCCCCATAGGAAGGGGACAAAGAAATGTGTTATATATTAAGCTCTAAGGGATGTGATGTAAGCCCTGGCTCAGAAAAAGACTATTGAACAATGTGCCAGACAAGCACGGACTTTTGGGAGAATATGTGTGAAGTGGATTTCCTGGGAAATACCTAAGAAGAGGTTAATAGACATTCCCCAATTCTGATTATGCAAAGACCCACCTTGTGAAGCTGCATGCAGAGGGCATAATCATTGTTTACTGATCTCCTGTTACATGAGGCCAAGGAAATGAGTCCAAGCTGCGTAAACTATTCCTGGTTGTTCTGATTCTGAACCTGAGACAGTTATGAACCTGTAACCATGAAGAAAGCCCAGTTATGGGTTTTGAAGGACTAACACCTACCAGAGTCTGAAGCAGGAATAGGGAAGCCCATTTATAAACATTTTAGCAGGTATGTAAATGGGATTTTTGTTCTTTTTAATATGGTTTTTCAAAAATGTTTTCACTTTCAGAATAAATGGGCTTACTTATAAAGAGCTGCGTGGTAAGTCATGACTACTTGCAATTACAGTTGGTCATAGCTTTTGGTGAGAAAGCAAAGGGCAGATGCTGGCCTGGTTAGGCAGTCTGGCTGGCTTGGGGTATCTCAATAGAAGCAGAAAACTGTGCAGCCTAAAAACAGCCTGATCAGGGGGAAGAGAAACATGGATCTCTGGCCAAGTAAGGTGTTGGCTGAGGAGCTGGGAGCTAGTAGGTGCCCTAGAGTGACCATTGGGTGGGGAGGGAGAGAAATAGATGCCCTGGACTGTGACAAACATCTTCAGAAATGAACGTAGTGTTCTTGGGATTATTAGCTACTACATGTGGCTATGTAGACACTAGAAAAATTAAGTCGATTTTTGTTAAGTCAACTTTAATAAGGTTGACTTTAAGTTGACTTAAAATCGACCTTATTAAAGTCGACTTAACAAGTGGCAACACTTTAAGTCGACTTAGTCCACTTTGTTAAGTCAACCTAACTGCCCTTAGGTCAATTTAACACTGGGCTTAGGTCGACCTAAGGAAGGGTTAGGTAGACCTAAGGAGGCTTAAGTCGACCTAATGAGTGGTAGTTATAAAGTCGACTTAAGCTTTCATTAAGTCGACTTAATGAAAGCCTAGTGTGGACGTGGCTTAATTTAAGTCAACTTAAGCCTACTTAAGTCGACTTAAATTGCCAGTGTAGACATAGCCTATATGTTAAGCATAAGAACTGGGAGGTTAACTAAAATGAATTATGCTCTCCCCACAGCTCCATTCAACCATGTCAGGTATGCCATAACACCTTGCATTTGCTGAAGTAAGCTTTGGCTTAAGCAGATAGGAACAGTGTCAGATTCAGGACCGATGAGTGTTTTACTATAGTACCAGTTAGGGAGTTGTTCTCATAGGTCAGTACTAGAATGTCCCAAAGGAAGAGGTCAAGATACATCAATGTTCTATCACCTGGTACAACCTTGGAGGTACCTTTGCACCCTTTGGTACCTGCAGTGCATGTATTCAGAACAAAGAGCTAAGGGGCATGCCCTGGTACCAGAGAAACAAGGCAGAGAGCTGATTTGTGAAGCCTAGTTTTCGATGATGCACACAGTGCCTTTTCACTTGCAGACAGGATAGGGGTATAAAGGAGAGCCTCAAGGGTGAAACTTGGAAACACACGTTTTGTGTAAAGTGAATTTAACATTACGTGAGAAGCCTTCCTGGAAACTAGTATCATTTCTTCCTGCACTCTGTTACTATTGCCTTCTAGCCAATAAACCCAATGTGCCTTTGTTATCTGATCTCTTGAATACATTTCATAATGACCCAAAGTGGGGTTAGCAATTGACTCTAAACATTTATCAGCAGAGTCTGTCAAGATAGAGATGAGGCTCCATGCATAGGCAGAGGCACACAATGTTGTCATTTCGTTTGGCCCTATTTGGAGCTGATAGGAAGCCATTAGGCTGTGGGAGTTTTCTTCTGGAAGTGAATTTTTCACACTGCTCTGGATGCCAACACAGAAGGGGCAGGTAGAGGGATACTGCAGAGCGAAACCTCGCAGCCAGCAGCTGTTGCCTCTCCCCAGCACTGGAGGAGAAAGTTGCTAGCTCTCCTCATTTGTAATGTAGTAAAAGCTGCTCCAATATTAATAAGAATCTCATTATACATTTATTGTGCCATGGATTAATTACCTGGCAAGTTAGTCTTTAAAAGTGCCACAGGATTCCATGTTTGTTTGGCTGACCTAGACTAACATGGCAAGTACTTGGAACTGGCAAGTAGTATTACCTTTTGCACAGCTCTTGAACTTCAAGTGGGCCTTCTTATACCCCATCCCTGAATAATTTAATTAGCATATTCATGTTTTATTAACTATAAACTGAAAGCTTGGCTTGGAATGTCTTGAACTAAAATTCAAAAGCCTGCCAGCAGCCCAACCCCAATGTCTGAGCTACAGATGGGAGAAAGCAGAGCCCTGTGCATCCCATTTGCTGATGTTCCAAGCCTGCACCATGCCCAACCAGCTTTCCTGGCCACACTTGTTTCAGGCAGTACCTGGTTGCTCTTTATATGGCTGCCTGCTCAGCCAGTCACAGTCCTGGGACCATGCCATTGAGATGGATGTTCTATTCCTCCATCATTTACGTGTTTTCTCTTGTTAGCCATTCAGAGTATTTACGATAATAGTGTTAGCCCATAGCAGCCTTAGCAATACATTACTGAAGCGCCAGTAGAAGACCCTTGAAGCCTAGGGAGGGAGTGAGGGAGGGTGACAGAGAGACAGGGAGAGTTATGGTTCTGGATTTGGGGCTGTGATTAAGTGGGGAGCTCACTGGGGTGGTGTAGGTGAAATCAAGAGGGCGAAGGGCTGAGGATGCAGGGAATATGCCTTCACCTTCCAAAGCCTGCAGCAGAAGTGGTCTCATTTCTCTCCATGCTCAGCCAGTGGCACAAAGCACAGAGAGAGCCTGAATCCCCCACCCAACATTCATAGGTACCACATGGCACCAAGCACATGACTGCAGATGGGAGTTTGTTTTCCTTATTCCCTACTATAGCAACATCATGGCTCTCTTCTTTCCCATCATATCACTCTTCCTGAGCTCTCCCCCATCCAACCTGCGTAAACCTTCCATCCGCCTTGTCCCCACTGCATTCTTGAATTCACTAAGGACACACCATTATGACTTTCTTGTTATGGTTGCACTGAGATTTACAGGGATTATAGCTCTTTATTTTTCACACAAAACAGGCTGTATCAGCCCAAGGCATATATCATTTCCTCTCTGAGACCAGACTGGGTTTTCTGTGAACTTATAAGTATATTAGTTGTTCAGTTTATGAGATGAAGTATTTTAAAATGACCCCTTTTGCTATTCACTTCACGAGTCTAACCTTTTTCAGCTCTTCTTAGCTAATAAATGGCTTAATCCAGAGATTTGAAAAGGGACTCAGTGGTTGGTTTTAACTACCGGTATATTGAAGACCAAGGCTACTGCTTAAATTTAAATAATCTGAAAATAATTGATTTATTTGCATGAGTTTTCATAATTGCTTAATTTACAGGTGAAAGGCCACTGTCATCAGCAGATGATAAATAAGACAAAATTTTTGAACTCTAAATACTGTATGGAATGGAATTTAGAAAATTTAGATTTTCAAAAAATGTGGAATTTCAGAATATGTGCAATAAGCACCACATGATCAAAGCTCAGCTCTGTGTTTGTCACATTGTGAGGAAAGTGTCCATTATCAGGAGAATAATGCTGTAATTTAATTAACTTGTTAATAATGAGTCGAGCTACTAAGCAACAGTGACCACAATGTAATTAAGCTGAACAACCTCGGGAATCAAAAAGTAGCACAGTGACGCTAGACATTAGACCAAGAGATTTAAATAAAATGAGGAGGCTAGTTTAAAAGGTCCAGAGTGAAAAGTAAAGAAATTAAAATTCTTAGACTAGCCATGGCCACTATTTAAGGCCCTAGCTGAGAAAACCAACCCTGTTGAGCAAAGCACATGTCAAACATTAACCGGTTGCTTACGAGCCATTGATTGAATGGGACCTATGTGTCTGCAGAACTCAACGCAGGCCTACAAAAACAATAACAGCCTCGGAAGGTGCATGTGCCTCTGAACAAAGAGGGAAGCAAGGCATTAAGGAGTGAACATGTCTGGCTAATGGGCAAAGTCAGGAGATTATTCGAAAGCTCCTTCTGGAAATGGAAATCCAGCCCAATGAAGCCTGTCAACAGGAGCACAAATTATAGTATACAAGCAGGAAAAAAGGAGGCTGAAATGGAATATCAAGAGCCAATAGCTACCGGCAGAAAACTAAACAACATATTAATGCAAATATATCCAAAGCAGGAAATCTGTGAAAGAAACAGCAATGGGATCACCAGGGCTAAAGGGAGCAGTTAAGGAAGATGAGGATATCACTGCTACTTGAAAGAAAGTTTTCTTTGCCCCAGGCTTCACTACAGAGGGTGTTGGGGAGATTCCTACCCTGGCTGTGCTATTTTCTGTTAATAAAAGGAGGTGCTATCAAGGACTGAGGGGTTGGAAGAGGAGGTACTAGAACAAATTGATACATTAAAAAGCAATAAGTTGCCAGGTCAGATGGCACAGCCATGAGCTGTGAATGAGCTCAGGAATGAAGTGGCCAGGCTGCTAGCCATAATGTGCAACCTCTCACCAGAATCAGCAACAGAAGCAGGGGTTGGAAGGCTGCCTGTGTTGTGCTGCTGTGGCTGGACCTGACCAGTGAGTAGTGCATTGGCTGAAATGGTCATTTAAAAAGACCAGGAGACCACGCCTAGACTTGTGTGCAGGTAGGTAACTCACCTGACCCAAACCTCAGCCTGGTCACTTGTCTAGCCAAACCACAGAAAACAGAGAGAAGGGATAATGGATCATTGGTAGCCCGTGAACAGTGGGGTGCTGAGTGGCTCTGTGCCCAGGGTCACATAGATGAATAGCTTTATTAACTAGATTACAGAACACATTGTTAAAAGAACAATAAAGCTGCCATGCCGAGCACTCAAAGGTTTGGAAATTCCTGAATTGGAAATGCCTGTGTGGCCTTGACTGTTCCCTTGTGTATGATCAAGCTGATAATTACACATCATACCCTAAGTTTTGCAGTGGATCCTGCCATGCTCAGTGCACAGGGGGGACCATGCTCACTGAATGGGCAGCTGTTGACTGGCCCCAAACTTTAATTTTTGCTGTCATCCAAACTGAGCTCTGAATACAGAGCTACAGACTTCTGATGGGACTCCCTTGAGGGGGTGGGGTGGGGGGGGCTACCCACAAGTGTCCATCGCAGGGCTCTCGCCCCTTCCTCTCCAGCCTCTGGCACCTGCCATTGCTGGAGACAGGACAAGTCTTGGGCCTGAGCCCACCTGGCAATGCCCGTGGTCCTCTTTACACAACATGATGGGCAACCAAACCAAGGAAACAGATGCCTGTTTGACAATGTCTGTTAGGCCTTCTCTGCCCCTTGCTGCAGTGGTCAAAGCCCTACATCCCCTGCCTAGGAAAAACCCACTCATGCCGGGGAATCAACAAGACCTGGTCCTCCAGGGGCCTAGAGGACAGGGAGGAGACAACCAATGAAGAGATAGGAGGCAATTCCCAAAGGCTTATCGAGTTCCAGGGCTCCTTTTTGTGGGGAGTCCTTGGTGAAGGTGGGACCAGAAAACAATCTCTGCAGCCCATATCCCAAATCCCAGCATGGGGTCAAGGACCACGCTTACACTCTGTGACTGAGTAGTTACTTTTCTGTGCCTATTCGCACATTCAAAGGCACAGAGAGAAAAATTCCAACCCTGCTGATGCAGTTCCACTATGACTTAAATAGGGAAAGTCCTTGGGCCAGAGAGAGACAGAGCATGCTCATGTGACTGACTCTATAGCTGGGGGTGATTGTGTGCTTCCAGGATGGGCCGAAGCCCCTACCACAGCAGCGCTCCCCCACTGCCAGGGCCTCCCAGAGCCCCCTCCCCTCCCCCCAGCAGTGGGGACATGCAGGCCTCCCTAGAACCCATGCCATCTCCTAGGGCCATTGGGACCAGGGGGCAGGGCACAACTGCGGTTAGGGAGGGGGTCCAAAAGAGTGGGCAGCCCCAGGCCAGACCTTGATCCATCCTGGGTGGAGGTGATCCAGGATTCAATCCCACTGCTCCCATGACTCTTTCATTATTTATCCATGGTGAAACAGCTTTCAGAGGAGAGTGCCACCTCTGCCCAATCTGACTGTGCCATAGCCCTTAAGCAGTGGCAGATCCCTGTTCAAATCCATTCCCCTCCTCAGCTGGACAGGGACTGAAAAGGCATCTCCCACATCATGGCTCTTACCACTGGGCTAAAAGTTATGAAGGCCCACTCCTCCCTTCACACCTTCTGAGCATGTTTATTGGCTCATGCCCTGAAGGTGTGGTAGGCAGAGGACAGCCTGCTAGCCCTGATTTGTGCACTGCATCTGGACACCTAACGGTAAACAAGGCCAGAGCCACAAACATCAGCACCTGAGGAACTTCTGCTCCAAAAACATAGGCACTGAGTGCTTTCAGGTGCCTGTGAAGGCGCGTATTTAGAGACTCAGATACCCAAGGTTGGTAGGAAAAGTCAGAGGTTTATTTGCTAGCAAAAATTGGCTCAGAGGAATCAATTCCAGAGTCTGAGCCTCGATTATGTCACAGCATGCAAGTTTTATACAGAACAGTTACAGCGTTTCATTCTGCATACGCACTTCCCCTTTATACTACATATGGTTACAAGATAGGTATTCTAGCATTCTATAGGTTAGCAGGCGTGCTTCCTTAAAGCCTTGAGTTTCTGCTACGTCATTTGCCACAACGAAAGGGGGAAGCAAGCTGGCAGTTAGATCTTATCAAACCGAGCAGATGTTCGTCTTGTCCGTTGGTTGCTGGCCGCGGCAGGGGGAGGGGGAGTATCTGAGGGGTGATGGGCAAAGATCTTTGTTTTACGTCCTCATTCCCCCCTTTGATACTTCAAAAGGGCCTAAAGCCTATTTGGAAAGTATCACCCCCCGGAAATGAGCATGGCTTGCTCGTCAGTGAGAGACAGGGATTCCCAAGTCCAGGGCCGCAACGCTAAGATTTGTGAGGCGACCTTCCGCTCGGTGGTTGATTCTATGGCCATACGGACCGAGCGGGTGGCGAGAGGAATAATACAAGGGAGGAGCATGCATCCCAGGACCAGAATGGCAATCATTCCGAACATACCCTTAAGGGTCCCAAAACCAGAGAACCAGGAGGAAAATGGGTTTTCGAAGTTCCATCCTTCCCAGGTCTGAACTGGAACATGGGCAAGCCTACGGACATTATCCACGATTTCAGAGATGACTTCCCCATGGTCATCAATTTGGAGACAGCAGTCGGACAGGTTAAATTTGCCGCAGACTCCACCCTCCGCCCGGAGGAGGTAGTCCAAGGCAAGCTGGTTCTGGTAAACTGCGTTGCGGACCTGAGAATGCTGCTTAGCCAGTAAACCAAGAGCCCTGGAGGGTTCATTGGTAATTAATTCCAGGACTGCCTGTAGTCTAATGATTCTATTTAGCATGTATATCGGGGTGCAGTAACCCTAGGACCCATCTTGGGCCCAGGTTGCGGGGCCATAGTACCTAACAATTCTTTCAGGGGGCCAATCGTTACCCCAGTCCCCTATTTTGAGCTCGGGGGCCGACCGTTTGTCTCGAAGCAGGCGGGAGGCATAGACAGGGTTACCCAGGAGCTCCCCGGCCGATAAAGGAAGGAGGAAGAAGGCAGGTTTAATTTGGCCCAACAGACAAGTGCCGCCCCAGGCTGGGGGGAGTCGTGAGTAAGCGGTGTACCCGCAAATCCAGTACAGGCCAGGAGGGGCGGACCAGGGGCCCCGGTAAGAGGCGTTGGTCAGCACGTCATGAAAAGGGTGTCCGACCCAGAGGCGGTTATCCGGGATGGAGGAAGCATTTGGCCAGTGGGAGATGGTTTTATTTAAGATTGTCAGGGTTTGACAGTCTGAGTTGCCTACCAGAGCAGAGGGAGAGGAACGCCGTGGCACCCGCTGGATGCACCAGTGGCCCAGGACTCAGTTGCGCAGCGTCCATTGGCTTTTACCGAGTCCCCTGAATGGCTTGCCGAGGCTGATGTTATAGGTTTGAGACACATTAAACTCCGCTCCCTCCCAGGGCCATTGATCTCCCATGTTAGTTCCCCCACAAACGAAACAGTCGGTGACATTTAGTGCGTGGCTGATTGAGGATGCCAGTTGCAGGAACAGATTCGTACCGGGAATGGCCCTATCGGTGAGGGGTGGAGCGAGTGGCTCAGGGGGGCCCATGGAGGGAGCCTGCACTTCCTCCCAAAAGTTTGAGTGGACCACGGAGTGGGGAGTCGCTTGGGCATACAGAGTGTGTATCTTGAGGAAGAAGAAACCCCCTGGATCCGCTCCAGACCCAGCAATGCGGATGCCATACTGGTCCCTGAAGTCGGCTAAAAATCGGGGCAGATTACGAAATGTAAAGTTAACAAAATTGCAGGTGTGTGAGGGGCAGGAGGGGGAACCGGGGACCCGCGTAAGCCAGGCGGCATTTGGGCTGGGGTCGGACGGCCCTTCCCGAATATAGGTGGCCCAGCGAACGTCACTCCATGTGCGGCAGGGAATGGAAAATAATGGGACGTTGCTTCATGTCCTAGGAGGCTCAGGGCAAATATACTTGTCGTTGGCAACATATGCGCGCTGCCACTTGAAGGGCCCACAGGAAGACCAACTAGCAAGCTGACATGCTTCTAAAGGTACAGTGACGGGTGCTGACATATTAAAGATTCGAGTTTTGAAGAGTACCGGCCCCTCCGGGGTCCTTCCCTGGTGCACGTATACCCACTGCTGGGAAGGATCAGCTCGGGGATTATAACAAGTATTTTTGTTAAATTCCTGGCAGATAGAGTAGGTGACACCCTGATAAGTGCATTTGGATTTAAAGCCCTTGCAGGAATATGAAGAGTAATAAGCCAGAGTGAACTCCTCAGTGGAGCCCCTACGGGTGCGGATAAGGCAGGTGGTGCAAGGGGCCAGCGGAGGCCGAGTTACAGAGCAACTAAGTAACAGACAAAGCCCAAATACAGTTAACAGTAAAAGGTAAAAGCTGTAAGGCGATCTCGGGGGACCGTGCCACCCCTCCATTTCTGGTAGGAGGGCGCAGGGTCGGGGTCAATCGTCGACTGGCTTGTTCCGGGTTGCTGGTTCTCAGCGGAGAGTGACTCGGAGTCGCCGATCGGGGCTGCGGATGACTTTCCAAGCCTCAGGGGCAGCCGGCTTGACTCGGGACCAATGAATCCACGGTTTGACCCCTTCTACCTTAACAGCCGTGGGGGTAGAAAGTATTACAGTAAATGGTCCCTTCCATTTCGGGGTAAGGTCCGAGGCAGCCCAATCCTTAACCCAGACCCTGGTTCCCGGGGTGAATAAATAAACAGGGGTGATGAGGGGCAGTGGCTCTCGGTTTAACAAATATTGCTGGAGACCTTCTATGACTTTTCCTAACGCCTGGACCTCCGCAGTGAGGGACCCAAAGCCTATTTCCCTTTCAGAGGCGCTTACTCCATGGATAATGGACGGGGGCCTGCCGAACAGAACCTCAAAGGGTGATAATCCTGTCTGGCAGTGTGGGGTGCACCGAATGTGGAAGAGGGCAAGGGGCAGGGCCTGGGGCCATTTTAACTGTGTTTCCTGAGTGAGTTTAGCTAACTGGGTTTTAAGAGTTCGGTTCGCTCGTTCCACCATTCCGCTACTCTGGGGTCTCCAGGCACAATGCAGTTTCCATTCGGTCTTCAATACCGTACTGAGGTGCTGGACGAACTGGGAGACGAACGCGGGACCGTTATCGGACTCGACGATGGTGGGCATGCCATATCGTGGAACGATGTCTCGAAGAAGAGCCCTGGCGACCTCTAGGGCCTTTTCTGATCAGGTGGGGTAGGCTTCAATCCACCCAGAGTAGGAGTCCACAAACACCAGTAAGTATCGGAGGTGGCCAGCCCGGGGCATTTCGGTAAAGTCCACTTGGAGTATTTCAAAGGGGACATGTCCTCGTCGGAGGAGTCCTGGCACTGGGCAGACCCCGCTCCGGGGGTTGTTCTGGGCACAGCTCTGACAGTTTTGGCCCGCCTGGGTGGCCAGTCTATGAATTCCGTCTATGTACAGAGGTTTATTTAAGAGGCGGGTTAAAGCCTCCTGTCCTAGATGTAGAACCGAGTGGGCTTCTCGGACTATGGTCCAGGCTAAGTGACGGGGGACGAACACCCGCCCGTCCGGGAAACGATACCATCCGTCAGTGCCAAGTATGGCTCCCATTTGGTTTTCAGCCCACCTTGCTTCCTGATGAGTATACGTGGGATTTAGTTGGCGGAGATCAATCCACGGTTTTACCACTCCGGTGAAATTGAGGGGGGGCGCCTCTAAGGCTGCCCATTTTGCCGTGACGTCGGCGAAGTGATTTCCCCGGCTGACAATATCAGATCGGCCTGAATGTCCCCGACAGTGCATGACGGCGACTTTGCGCGGTTTCCAGACCGCCTCCAGTAAGTCCATAATAAGGTGGACGTGTTTTATCCCTCCTCCGCTCGAGGTGATTAATCCCCTTTCCTTGTACAGGGCTCCGTGGACATGAAGTGTCAGAAAAGCATACCGAGAATCAGTATATATATTCAGTTTTTGTCCTTGACCTAATTTTAAACCTCGGGTGAGTGCGATAATTTCTGCCTCTTGGGCCAACGTACCGGATGGTAGACTGTGTGTTTCTATAATAGAATCCTCCGAGACAACCGCATATCCTGCCCTTCTAATTCCCTCTTCCAACCTGCTACTGCCGTCTGTGTACCAGGTGTGGTCCGCATGGGGGAAAGGGACATCGGTGAGGTCGGGACGACTGGAAAAAACCTCATCGATAGTTTGGAGACAATCATGGACCAGGTGATCCGAGGGATGTGGCAATAGAGTTGCTGGATTGAGGGTGTTCACGGTCTGGACCGTTATTCGGGGATTTTCACAGAACAGGGCTTGGTACTTTACCATCCGGGAGGAGGTAAACCACTGGTTACCTTTGTATTCCAGGAGTGTTTGGACATTATGAGGTGTACGGATGACAAGGGTTTGTCCAAAGGTGAGTTTGTCTGCCTCCCCAGTAAGAGCAGCGGCAGCCGCGATGGCCCGGAGACAAGGGGGCCACCCTTTGGCAACAGTGTCTAATTGTCGCGAGAGGTACGCCACAGGGCGCTGCCAGGATCCCAGTGTTTGGGTTAGGACTCCCAGGGCCAGTCCCTGTCGTTCGTGGACATACAAATAAAAAGTTTTACTTAGATCTGGCAACCCCAGGGCCGGGGCCTGGAGAAGTTCCCTCTTGAGGGTTTCGAAGGCCGTCTGGTGTGTCTTTTCCCAAGGTAGGGGGCCAGATTCAGTTCCCCCCTTGGTTAGGTCGTATAGGGGTTTTGCCAACTTAGCGAAGTTGGGGATCCAAATACGGCAGTATCCAGCAGTTCCAAGGAAGGTTCGGAGATCTTTCTTTGAGTCAGGGACCGGTATCTGTTGGATAAGTTGCTTTCTTTCCTCGCTTAGTTGTCGTTGTCCCTGACTGATGATATATCCCAAATATCGGATGGAAGTTTGACAGAGCTGGGCCTTTTTCTTGGACACTCGGTATCCTCTTTCACATAAATGTGACAATAGGGATTGGGTAGCTTGGAAACACTCCTCCTTGGTACTGGTCCCGAGTAGTAAATCGTCCACATATTGTAGGAGGGTCGCCGATGAAGTGGCGCGGAAGGGATTTAAATCTTTGGTGAGAGCTTCCCCAAATATTGTGGGGGAATTCTTGAACCCTTGGACCAATCGAGTCCATGTATATTGACTTTTGGTCCCCGCCTGGGGGTCCTCCCAGGTGAAAGCGAACAAGTCCTGCGACTGTGGCGCTAACGGAATTGAAAAGAATGCATCTTTCAGGTCCAGCACAGAGTAATATACTGCAGTCGAGGGGATCATTCCTAGTAAGACGTATGGATTGGGGACGACCGGGTGAATGGTGACAGTAGCCTGATTGACCCTCCTTAGGTCCTGGACCGGCCGGTAATCTTGCGTTCCAGGCTTTTTGACAGGCAGTAGAGGGGTATTCCACGGCGACTGGGTTCGTTTTAGGATTCCGAAGTGATGTAACCGGCTGAGATGTTGGTGGATGGTTTGGAGGGCCACGCGGGGAATCGGATACTGCCGAATCGAAACAGGCTGACTTCCCGGTTTTAACTCGACTACGACTGGGGTGGCATATTTGGCCAGTGCGGGGGGATTATCTTCAGCCCAAACTCCCGGAACGGCCATCTTCTTCCAGAGGGTGTCTGGTGCATCGGGATTAGTTTGATGTAGGCGCCATTCTTCCGCTAGAGGGGCAACCAAACAAATAGTGCCTGGGGAGTGTTGGGATCCTAACCGGAGACTTATCAGGCTATTGGGCTGGAAGTGGAACTGGGCCTGGAGTTTAGACAACAAGTCCCGTCCCAAAAGAGGGACAGGGCACTCAGGGACATATAGGAATTGGTGAGATATCATTTTGTTTGCGATGTTAACTTCACGCCTAGACAATAGGTACCGTTTTTCGGGCACTCCCGTGGCCCCGACAATTGTGATGGCGGTCCGTGTGGGGTCGGCTATTTTAGAGGACATGACAGAATATTGTGCTCCAGTGTCGACTAAACAGGGTATGGTCCGAGTCCCAATTTTTACATCCACCATGGACTCCTGGGGACCCAGATTCAGGGGCCCGGGACTTCTTCAGTCAGAGATAGGTCCGTCCCAGGTATTCATATCCGCCAGGCCAATGAGGTCGGCCGGCATCTGTTCTGGCCGAGCGGGACGGCGTGGGCTGAGCCGGCCGAATTCATTTAGTTCCCCATCTCCCCTGTGGACATTTTCGGGTCCCGGGGGTTTCTGGGGACACTCTTGTTTCCAATGTCCCTCCTGTTTACAGTAGGCACATTGGTTTCTTCCTAAGGGCCCATTCCTTCGGGCGCCCCTTCCGACCGGTCCTTTGGACGCAGAGAAATTTTGGCCGGACTTATAATTTCGGTTTCTGACCCCCGGGGGCCCCTGGACCGGCATACGGCGTACATCTAAAGCTGCGGCCAGGAGTTCAGCCTTTCTTTTCATTTTTCTTTCACTTTCCTTTTTTTCTTCTATTTCCCGATTCATGTATACTTTGTCAGCTACCGCCTTAAGTTGGGACAGGTTCATACCTTCGAATCCCTCTAGTTTTTGCAATTTTTGGCGAATGTCCGGGGCAGATTGGCTGACGAACGCCATATTAATCATCTGCGCGCTCTCCTGAGCTTCTGGGTCGAAAGGGGTGTACATTCGATATCCGTTGACCAGTCGTTCTAGGAAATTGCCAGGAGATTCGTCTGGTTTCTGCAATATTTCATGGACCTTGGTGATATTAATAGGTCTTTTCTTTCCCTTTCTTAAAGCACGGAGAAATCTAGCCTGATATTCAGTAATACTTTGGCGGCCCGCCTCCGTGTTAATGTTCCATGGGGGTGAAGTTCGGGGGACTCTCTCCCGGAGGTAGGCCTCTTCATTTGCGGTGGCCGCGGGCATTTGGGATTTGACCTCTTCTTCCATATTTTGAATTATTTGGTTTCTTTCTTCCGTGGTAAGGAGATGGAACATTAACTGTCTGACGTCATCCCAGGTTGGATTATGGGTTCCAATCAGACCGACAATTAATTCTATCATTTGTTCCGGCTTGTCAGTGTATGAAGGATAATGGGTTTTCCAGTTGAGGAGGTCACTGGTGGTGAATGGGCTGTATTGGTAAGTCGGGACCATTCTTGGGGCAATACCTCCTGGGCTGGGCGGCAAAACCTGCGTGACCTGGCGGACTGGATACGTTCCTCCGACCGAAGAGGAACTTTGTCCTTTCGGTGCCTGAGATCGTGTCACGGGGCCACCTCTATTATGGTCGAGGGATACCTGGTCGGACTCTTCCGAATCTGAAGTGTTTTCGGGTCCACTGACGGAGCTGGAGACGCGTGGGTCTTGGTTTTGGGTGGCGGGTGGCCGAATGGGTGACGGACAAATGGCTGGGACGTAAGGCGGTGGACTGGGAGGACAGGGCAGAATTGTTTTTTTTTTTTCTTGTCCTCTATTTGGGGGTGCCGTGGGTTGAATCGATGGAGTATAAAAAGGAAGACCAGGGGTCCTAATTCTGGGCGGCCTTGGGACTCTATTTATCATGGTGAGGGCGGCCTTTTCTAATCGGGTTTTTATCCAGGGAGGTTTGTTGATTAAAACTCGTATCCAAGACTCGATATAAGGAATATCTTCGGGGCATCCGGGCTGTCCTTCTATAATGACCACGTTTTGTACTCGGGCGGCAGTGTCTAAGTCTAAACTTCCCTCTGGGGGCCAGTCGATTATAGGACCTAGGGCAGGCCAACTATATTGACATTTGTAAGTCAGTTTATCGGGGTCTAATTCAGGGCCGAATGCCTCTTTGAAGTGTTTTAACATGAGGTCCAACGGGGAACCTTTACTGACGCCTCCCCCCATGGTCCAATACAAAAGGACAGAAGACTGGAGAGGGAAAGGGGTAGTGGACACCAGGTAAGGGGTCCTGGTTATCCGGCACACGAGGAAAGACTTCACGTGAACCTCCCGACTTGGACGCGGTCGCCCGGCCAAGAACTGCGAGAGTCAGTCACTCACACACTCACACGTTCAGTCCGACGATTCAGAAACCCTCCTTCCCTGTATCCAACCCAAACTCAGATAACTGAGTTCCTTAACGGAACTTGGGAGGTGATCAGGCTCCCCTTCTCTCCAATAAGAGAGGCCCTGACTACCCGGCGTATCCCTTTATACTCGCCAGATCCTGTAGACGGCCATCTTCTGGTACCGAGGTCCAGACGTCTCTAAATTTCCTCCGCCTTAGAAGGGTTCCTCGTTACCGCTTCCGTGACCGGACCCGTCGGGAGGACTGCTGACCGGCTCTCCGAGAAAAGAGAGTCTCGGTGGGCCCGTGCCCGTCAAAAAGACCTTCCCCCTGGGTGGTCAAGGGGGTCAGGGGAGGAGGTCCTCAAGGGGGAGCCTCTCGAGCCCCACGTTGGGCGCCAAATGAAGGCGCGTATTTAGAGACTCAGATACCCAAGGTTGGTAGGAAAAGTCAGAGGTTTATTTGCTAGCAAAAATTGGCTCAGAGGAATCAATTCCAGAGTCTGAGCCCCGATTATGTCACAGCACGCAAGTTTTATACAGAACAGTTACAGCGTTTCATTCTGCATACGCACTTTCCCTTTATACTACATATGGTTACAAGATAGGTATTCTAGCATTCTATAGGTTAGCGGGCGTGCTTCCTTAAAGCCTTGAGTTTCTGCTACGTCATTTGCCACAACGAAAGGGGGAAGCAAGCTGGCAGTTAGATCTTATCAAGCCGAGCAGATGTTCGTCTTGTCCGTTGGTTGCTGGCCGCGGCAGGGGGAGGGGGAGTATCTGAGGGGTGATGGGCAAAGATCTTTGTTTTACGTCCTCACCTGCAGGGTGTGTGGCAGCTTTGGGGAGGGGGAGAGTGGGATTCCCAATGAGGCCTGATCCTGAGATTTTGGCACCTAAAGTGACAATTAGGTGCTTAAGTCCTTGTGTGAGTTTAATTGCAAGTTATTCCCCAGCCCCCAAGTGACAATGCTGAACATCTACATAAAGAGCCACTTTTCTCTAACACCAAACATGGGACTGCACTGAAATACCAGACACAAGCTACATTCCATTTGAGAGCTCAGCTCAGTGGTGCATAAATAAGAACCATTGCATGGCTCTTGTCATTATCCCCCAAACCCAGGAAAGTCACACATTACATCAGTGTTAAAGCAGTGTTAAGGTATGGCAATGCAATGTTAGCACCCAAACAGCAGTTACTCTTCACTCTTGTGGTGCTTTGCAATAACACTAGGATTAGGATTAGGGTGGTTCTGGTCTCATAGACTCTGAGGGTGCGTCTACACTTATAAATTAAGTCAATTTAAGCAGGCTTAAGTCGACTTGTTTTATTCCACATCTACACTAGGCTTTCTTTAATTCCACTTAAGCTGTTCCTTAAATCGAATTAATGACAAACTAGTTTGAATTAATAACATCTCGTTTTAATTTGAACTAGTGTTTAAGTCGACTTTATTAAGTCGATGTAAACCTGGATTAGCCCTAATTGGAAGTAAATGCCCTCCAGAGCCCCCGCCCCCTCTCCTTGACTTCCCTCCCAGAGTTCCTGGCACAGGAAGCCCGCCCTGGCCAATCACAGGGCAGGACACAGCCCTGCCCTCCCTGAACTTCAGACCTGGCCAGGCCTGCCTCTGCAAGGCGGGTCCCTTCCTGGAGCCACCAGGAAATGCTGGATCTCGTTGCCATTTGGGCGGATGAGGCAGTTGCCCCCAGGCTGCAGGACAGCCGTTGCATTAGGGAGTTTTATGCCTCCATTTCCCAGACCCTGGCTGCCAAAGGCTACACCTGGGACACCGAGCAGGTCAGGGTGAAAATAAAGGATCTGTGGCAGGGCTACCAGAAGACCCGGGAGGCAATGCTCCGGACGGGGGCAGCCCCCCCGCACCTACCGCTACTACACCCAGATGCATGGCTTCCTGGGGCAGGAGAGTGGCAGCTTCCCAGCACACACAGTCGACTCTGCTGAGCCTCCCTCCCTCGACGACACCCGGGAGGAGGGCTCAGTGGACGAGACTGTGGTGCTGGAAGAAGGGGAGACCAGCCAGCAGCAGGAGCAGGAGGACACCTTCCCGGCCCTGGAGCCAGCTGCCAGCCCCAACAGCTGACCCAGCCTCCCAGCAGGAGAAAGGAGCAGGTTCCCCCAGACCCAGAAGACCCAGGTGAGGGGCCAGCGCCGTGGACACCTGCTGCACCTCCTGGTAAGTGCTCGCCTCTCTCCTTCCCCCCCCTGCGGCCAGAGCCAGGCATGCCTGTGGGACAGGGACTGCAGGGGGACATGGCCCAGGGATAAGCAGGGTTGGGGGTGGGGAAGGCACTCCCACAGGGGTAGAGGGGCTGGGGGCTGTGTGGCGGGGTAGGGAGGGACCCCGAGGCGAGCAGTGCAGTGTTGTGTCTGGAGATGGGGTGGGGGGACTGTAGGTAGAAGCACCAAGGCCACACAGCATGCATCCATCACCACTGGCACGTGGCCTCAGGAGAGACCCCCCGAGGCAGGGCTGCCTACAGCTCATCACTGTGGGCACTGCACCCAACCTGGGCAGCTCAGCATGCCGGCATGTACCAAGGGGTCCCTATGCCAAAGGACAGGGAGGGGGAAGCAGGGGGATGGTCAGGGGACAGCAGCTGCTCTCAGGCTGCACATCGCACAAGCTAATAGGAGGGACCCTCTTCTTTGCTTCTCCCCAGCAGCTCCTGTGACCTTGACACGTGGCACGCCTGGTGCCCCAGCAGGCCCAATCAGGAGCAGAAAGAGGGTGTGTCACTCACGGGACGAGCTTCTTGAGGACCTGGTCCACGTGAGCGAGTGGACCGAGGCATGCCTGGCAGTGCGGCAGGAGCAGGACGAGGGCACTGGAGGGTCGAGCAGAGGCTGCTCGAGTGAATGCTCGACCTCCTCAAGTGGCAGACCCAGTCCCTGTAGCACCTGGAGGAGCGTCTGTTCCCTCAGGGTCCCGCCCTGCGTCCCAGAAGCAGCTCTCCTCGCCGGCGGCCCAGGACCCAGGGTGGATGTCAGCAGGCCAGGGACCCGCCTCCTGGAGGCCACTGACACTGACCCCTCTCCCTGACCCCCCACTCTCCTCCCAACACTCTTCACTCCCCCCAAACCACCCAACCCCCTCTCTCCCCTGACCCTCTTCACTCCCCCCAAACCTCCCAAAGCCTGCCGCTCCCAACCCCCATTTCCCCCTGAATAAACACCCTGTACACCAATATATGTTCTGTTGTGGTTTTTATTGGTTTGGGGACGGGGAGAGACGGGTGTGTGGGGGTGGGGATGGAGGGGCAGGCATGAGTGGGTGGTGGAGGTGACAGGGCCTGGGAGCAGGCCCAGCCCTCAGTAGGCCTTGCTGGCAAAGTGTGCCCTCAGTGCATCCCGAACGGCCTGTGCTCACCGCTGAACTCACTCAGTCCGGGGCAGGGTGTCTTCGGGCTGCTTATACTCTGTAGCGAGCCACTCGGCCTCAGCTTCCCAGACGTGGGGGACCCTTTCCCCCTGCAGCTTGCAGAGGTTGTGAAGGCAATAGCAGGCACTGACAACCTCCAGCAGGTTGTTCTCGCCGAGCTGCAGGCAAGGCCGTCCCTGGGAGGGGGCTGGGGGGGAAACGGGTGAACGGGGCGATTGCCCCAGGCCCCGCAGTTACCTGGGCCCCATGCTGTCCCGCTCCCAGCAGGGCAGTGCGGGGCCCACGCGCACCGCAGCCCCTCCTCTCTCCTCCCTCCCCTGCCAGGGTCCCTGTCCCCCTTTGCCCCATTGTACCCAGGTACAATGGGGCAAAGGCTGAGCCCCAGGCTCCCCCTGTGCCCCCCCCCCCGGCAGGGAGGGCAGGGAGGGAGTCCTGGAGTAGCCCTAAGTCAACTTAGGGCTTCTCCAGGTCTACACTGGGGAAGTCAACTTAAGCCTTAAGTCGAATTAAAAGTAGGTTTAATAAATTCGACTTAATTTTCATTGTCGACTTTATTTTCCTTAAGTCGACTTAAGCAAGCTGCTTAAGTCAACTTAAGGAAAGTGTAGTGTAGACGTGTCTTAAATTAAGTCGACTTAAGCAAGCTTAAGTCGACTTAATTTTTAAGTGTAGATGCACCCATTAAATTGTAGCTCCTTTGATTATAATTATGACTCTCTTGCAAGATAATAGTTCTTTGCACCCTGCTGGGTGGGACCACTGCCCTTGTAGAAGAAAGATCTTAAATTCACAGCATGTTTCTTTTAATAATCACCTCTTTAACTTGATACACACTAATGATATACATGATTTTCTAAGTATGAATTCAGTACATAATACAACCATACAGAAATGATGATTATTAGGTGTACAGTGTGCTGCTTTTGGGTACAGCATCTTCCACCATGGCTTGGGCACCCAGCCCGTGTAATGACTGTGTGTCTTCCACCATGGCCTGGGCACCCAGCCCGTGTAATGACTATGTGTCTTCCACCATGGCCTGGGCACCCAACGCGTGTAATGACTGTGTGTCTTCCACCATGGCCTGGGCACCCAACCCGTGTAATGACTGTGTGTCTTTCACTACGGCCTGGTTACTCACCCCAGATAACCTCTCTGTGTGGAGTGCAGGGGGTGCATTGACTAAATTTCTGCTTCCTTTCAGTTACCATGTTCCCATAGTACTCACCTATACTATATACTGACAAAGGTGGCACATTCTGCCCGGCTGCTCACTGCGTGTGGCCAGGAGCCAGGCCCCAGGCCAGTGCAGGCTTTACATCAGGCCGAATCTCTCCCCAAATTCACCAGACTTTACATGAAACCCCAAAGGACTGGAGTCACAATAGGTTACTGAAGCCTGGGGCTTGCTAGAGGGCTACAGGAACCTACTCATGCTGAGTGTTTGGCAGAGATGGCAGCAGTGTATGTACCCACTGCAGAGTAGCTGGGCTTACTGCACTGAGCAGGGAGCTACCCCCTGTGCCATCTATCTGTTCTGTCGCTATAATGCCAGAGGTCTGGAAAAGGCTGGAAGCTGCTTTTTGTATTAACAAAACCCTCAGAGGTTCTGGCCACAAAGTAAAACTCAGGGTCCTGCTAGGGAAGTCTCTTATGGTACATCTACACTTACAAACTAAGTCGACTTAAGGAGGCTTAAGTCGACTTAAACTACTCTGCGTCCACACTGGGCTTTCCTTAAATGGACTTAAGGAAAAGTTAAGTCGACTTAATAACACCTCCTTTTAGGTAGACAAAAGAGTCTTGTGGCACTTTTAAAGACTAACAGATTTATTAATCGCATGAGCTTTCGTGGGAGTCTCCCACGAAAGCTCATGCGATTAATAAATCTGTTAGTCTTTAAAAGTGCCACAAGACTCTTTTGTCTTTCTACAATAGACTAACACCGCTACCCCTTTGGAATTTGACTCCTTTTAGGTGTTATTAAGTCGACCTAAGCCAGTGTAGATTCAGAGTAGCCCAAAGTCGACCTCCATGGCCTCCAGACCTTCCTCCTTCACTTCCCTCCCAGAGTTCCTGGCACAGGAAGAGCCTGCCCTGGCCAACCACAGGGCAGGGCTCACACCTGACCGGCCTCCTCCTCAGAGCTGACCAGATCTGCTGCTTGGGAGCAGGGCAGAGCAGAGCCAGCACCGCAGGCAGACCCCATCATGGAGCCACCAGGAAATCCTGGACCTGTGGCCATACGGGGGGATGAGGCAGTCAGCACTCAGTTGCGAGGCAGCCATCACAATTGGGAGGTGTATGCCTCCATCTCCCAGGCCGTGACTGCCAAGGGCCACACCCGGGACACTCAGCAGGTCCGGGTGAAAATCAAGGGCCTCTGCCAGGGCTACTAAAAGGCCCAGGAGGAGAAGCTCCAGACAGGGGCAGCCCCCACCAGCTGCCAGTATTACCAGCAGCTGGATATCTTTCTGAGCTAGGAGAGCAGCAGCCTGCCAGCCCACACCATTGACTCTGCCAAGCCCCCCTCCCTTGACGACGACCAAGAGGAGGGCTCGGTGGACGAGACTGTGGTGCTGGAGCAGGGGGAGGTCAGTGCCCAGAATGAGCAGGAGGGCACCTCGCCAGCCCCAGAGCCAGCTGCCAGCCCTTAGCTGATCCCTGCCCCGACAGCGGACACCGCCACCGAGGAGGAGGAGGAGCAGGTTCCCCCCACCGAAGAGGACCAAGGTGAGGGGACATCGCACCAGACACCTGCTGCACCTACTGGTGAGTGATCCCTCCCTCTCTCTCTCTCCCTCCCTGCGGGCAGGGCCGGGCATGCCTGTGGGACAGGGACTGCAGGGGGACATGGCCCAGGGACAGGAAGGGTCGTGGGGGGGAAGGTGCTCCCACAGGGGCAGAGGGGCTGTGGGCTGTGTGGCGGGGCCGGAGTGGAACCTGGAAGCGAGTGGTGCAATGGTGTGTCTGGAGTTGGGGTGGGGGGGACCGTAGTCGGGAGCACCAAGGCCAGACAGCATGCACCCGACACCGGTGGACCTCCAAGGCAGGGCTGCCTGCAGCTCACCACATGGGCACTGCACTTGACCTCGGCAGCACAGCACACTGGTGTGGACGAAGGGGTTCCTGTCCCATAGGACAGGGAGTGGGAAGAGGGGGATGGACAGGGGACAGCAGCTGCTGTCAGGCTGCACACTGCACCAGCTATTGAGAGGGACTCTCTTCTTTGCTTCTCCCCAGCAGCCCCTGTGCCAGAGGTGTCGTTGTTGTCAGGCTGGCAGGGCACCAGCCCCAGGTAGAAAAGCCTGAGCCCCGAATCTATTTTCCCCAGCAGGCACATGCGCACCCAGGTGGAATGCTGCGTTCCACCCAGGGGCCCCAGCGAAGCCGCAGACTCCTGCTGCGGCCAGGCTGGGGAGGTTCAAATCTCCCGCCCTGAGCATGCTCAGACAGAGCGTGCTCAGGGCGGGAGCGGCCTGGCCCAGAACCAGCTCTGCCGGCGACCCCTGCAGCTCCGAGCCTCCGGCCAGGTAAGGGGGCTGGGAAGGGGCTGGGGGGAGGCAGCGGGCAGCAGAGCCGGGAAAGGGGCAGAGGAGCCGGGAAAGGGGCTGCGGGGGGCAGAGGAGCCGGGAAGGGGCCCTAGGCCTGATCCGGCCATGCTGCCTGCCCGTGGTGGCGGCGTGCTGTGGCGGCAGAGGGCAGGATCAGGCCCAAGGTGCCAGCATGCGGCGGCGGCAGGAGCATGGCCTGATCCAGCCACTCTGCCGGCTGCTGTGCTCCGCCGCCACCGGCTGGTCCCGGGCGTTTGTATCGGGTTAAGGTAAGAGGGGAACGTGGAGACCGGGGGTGCGAATGGAGGGGTCCAGACTCGCGAGTTGATCGAGCAGGGGGTCAGGATGGGGGGAGTTAGAGGCCTGGGGAGAGGTGGAGGGGTCATGAAGACAAGGAGACTGGCTGGGGGCTGGGTAGTGGTGGAGGGGACTATGCACGGCTGGAGTGGGGACTTCGTGGGGGGCTGGGGAGGGATGGATGGAGTTAGAGGCCTGGGGAAGGGTGGAGGGGGCATTGGGAGAAGGAGACTGGGTAGGGGCTGGGTAGCAGTGGAGAGGACTATGGGCAGCTGGAGGGGGACTGGGTGGGGAGCTGGGGAGGGATGGATGGAGTTAGAGGCCTGGAGAGGAGTGGAGGGGACATGGGGACAAGGAGACTGGTGGGGGCTGGGGAGGGGTGGAGGGGATTATGGATGGCTGGAGGGGGACTAGGTGGGGGCCTGGGGAGGTGTGGAGGGGGTTTGGGGGCTGAAGGGGGGTGGAGTGAAGATGGGGGAAGCTGGGGAGTTAGGAGGGCTGGAGTGGGGGTTTGGGGGCAGGGGTGGGCTGGGGGCCACAGCCCTGGATCTCTTTGCTATCCAGCAACGCCCCTGCCCTGTGCCCTTGACATATGGCCCTCCCGGCGCCCCACCAGGCCTGATCATGAGGAGAAGGAGGGTGCGTCGCTTACAGGATGAGCTCCTCAAAGACCTGGTCCGCATTGGCGAGCAGACCGAGGCATGCTTGGCAGCATGGCAGGAGCAGGAGGATGCCCACCGATGGGTCAAGCAGGGGCTGCGGTGAGGTGGCAGACCCAGTTCCTGGAGCTCCTGGTGGAGCGCCTGTTCCCTCGGGGCCCTGCCCTGCGCCCCAGAGGCAGCCCTCCTCACCGGTGAGCCAGGACTGGGGCAGACGTCTGCAAGTCCGGGACCTGCCTTCCGGAGGCCATTGGCATTGGATCCTCCCCCCAACCCTCTTCACTCTCCCTGACTCCCCTCAGTCCCCCTAACCCTCTTCACTGCCTCCAAACCTCCCAACCTTCGCAGCTCCCAACCCCCATTTCCCTCTCTGAATAAAAGCCCTGAACACTGGTATACAGTGTGGTTGTGCTTTTTATTGGTGTGTGGAGGGGGGGGGGGGGACAGGTGTGTGGGGGGAGGGCAGGCATGGGCAGGTGGTGGAGGTGATGGGGCCTGGTAGCAGGCCTTCCCCTCAGTGCTCCTCACTGTCAAATTGAGCTTTCAGAGCATCCCGGATGAGCTGTGCTTGTCACTGGACCCATTGAATCCGGGGCAGGGTGTCGTCAGGCTGCTTGTACTGCACAGCAAGCCACTCGGCCTCGCAGACGCGGGGAACCCTGTCCCCTCGCAGATCACCGTGGTTGTGCAGGCAACAGCATGCGCTGACATCCTCTGGGAGGTTGCTCTCACCGAGCTGCAGGTGAGTCAGGAGGGCCCTCCACGGGCCTTGAGACGGCCAAAGGCACGCTTGACGACACCCCGGCACCGGTTGAGCCTCTGATTGAAGAGGTCCCTGCTGTTATCCATGCTGCCCATGTATGGCTTCATCAGCCAGGGGAGCAAGGGGTAGGTGGCATTCTCCAGGATCAAGACTGGCACCTGCACATCCCCGATGGTGATGGTGTGGTCGGGGGAGAAGGTGCCCGCCTGCATGCGCCTGTACAGGGAGGAGTTGTGCAGGATCCGTGCGTCATGCGCCTTCCCCAGCCAGCCCACATAGATGTTCTGGAAGATTCCGTGGTGGTGCACCAGGGCCTGCAGGACCATGCAGTAATACACCTTGTGGTTAACATAGTCCCTGGCACAGTGTTCTGGGGCTCGGATGGGGATGTGGGTGGTGTCCACAATGCCCACACAGATGGGGAAGCAGAGGCCGGCGAGGAGTACGTGCAGGTTGCCTGGGGTTAGCAGGCCCCAGCTGATTGCCCTACACACCTGCATGACCACACAGTGGCCTTCCCGATCCCAAACTGCTGGGCCATGCAGCGGTTGGAGTCTGGGGTTGCCAGCTTCCTCACAGTGATGGCCACTTGCTTGTCTATGGGCAGGGCGGGTCGGTGTCAGGTGTCCATGCGCTGCAGAAGTGGGCTGAGCTCGCGGACTAGCTCGAGGATGGCCTGCTTTCTCATCCTAAAGCTCTGCAGCCACAGGTCATCATCCCAGGTGGTGAGGACGATCCGCTCCCACCAGTCACGGCTGGCCTCACGTGCCCAGAAGTGACAAGGCATGGAGCACAGTGCTGTGAGCGCAGCAGCTTGCTGTGGCAGCAAGGTGGGGGGCAGGCTGTTGTCTTCCTCCGCGCTGGTGGTTTTCCAGACAGGCCTGCTGCACAACTGAAGAAGCCTTACCACTAGCTGGCAGGTGTCGTGCACCTGCCTGGCAAAGCGCAGGAGAAGAGGCTGATCCATGACCTGCTCAGGCTCCAAGTTGCCAGGCACAATGGGAAGGGGCTGAGCTCACTTCCTCTTTTGAGGGAGTGGCTGGGGGAGGGGACACACTTCTCACAATGCACCCCTCCAACCCCCCCAAGTTGACTTAAGAGTCTACTGTAGACTCTCTAAGTCGACTTGATAAAGTTGACTTAACTTTCTAAGTGTAGACATAGCTTTATAGTGTGGATGTGTTGTTATAAACATCCCCTTCCCAGAGAGACATGCAGAAGTCTGGGAGATGCACCAAGAACTACATGGATATCTCCAAGACAGCTAGAGTTGGCACTCGGCATTTTGAAAGTTTTAAGCAACTGCTGCCATCAGCAGAGAAGGGTGTTCATCTTCCTGAACCTTTGCAAGGAGGTGAGAGGGAGTACGATATGGCAGATCCTGTATCGGGTCCCTCTGTTTGGTATGCCCCTCTTGCTTTCTAACTGTATTCTTATTTTAACTAATCCCCTCCCCACTATATTAGTCCCCTTTCGTTAGCAATCTTCTAATCTCTCTCACTAAATATATTTGCCCCTCTCCTTCCCCCACTCTGTCTATAGCCAGTTTATCTGCTTTCCATGGGACTTTTGCACTGCTTCCCTCCAGTTCCTGCCTTGCACAGTGTTTCCTGGGGGCAATGGAGGGAAGGAGTACTTGCACCTACAAAGGAGGGAAGTCTCACTACTTGCTCTCACTCTATGTTCCCTTTGGGCAGCTCATGCCCTGGAAAGGCCTGTCTTAAAAAGCCTCATGGGAACCTATTTATTTTAGTAGCAGCTCCCTGAACTATTAGTGTTCTGAACTGCAGAGAAACAGAGCCCTGGAGAAGATGGGGGGATTGGAATGAACACATTGCTATATGCTAAGATCTCAATAACCAGCCTGCTCCATCCCAAGGGGACTGGAGCCAAAAAAAAAGAAAAAGAAAGAAACCATATTTCATAATTACACGAGTAGACAAGGGAGCTGGGAGCTCCTGAAACAGACCAGTGCTTCGGGCTGTAATAAGCTTGTGGGCAGTACATGTCTCCTTATTCATTTAGCCTGCTGTGGGGTAATCTGAAAATGCACACAAACCACTCTCTCTCCAGGCCTCAGGTCCCACAATCATGTCCTGCCCCCATCAGATCAGGAATAGGGTCAATTTTCCATGCTCAGTAGCATCTTTTCTCTCCTCTTTGCACCCTTTGGTGACAGGGTCTTTGAGTAAAGTGCTGGCTCACCAGGACCTTCCAATGAGTTTGATTAGACCCTGGAGCAAACACACTGAAATACTCAAAGTTACTGGGTATATTAGGGTTCACCATGAGTCTATGTTCTCCAAAGAGGATAAATGTGGTAGGTTGAGAGTACCACACTCCTTTGGAGATATCACCTTCCCTTGCTGAACTGTAAGAACATAAGAACAGCCATACTGGGTCAAACCAAGGATCCTTTTAGTCCAGTGTCTTGTCTTCTGACAGTGACCAGTGCCAAGTGCTTCAGAAGGAATGAACAGAACAGGGCAATTATCAAACAATCCATCCCATTTTCCAGTTCTAGCTTCTAGAAGTTGGCTGTTTAGGGACACCCAGGAACATGGGGTTGCATCCCTGACCATCTTGGCTAATGGACCTATCCTTCATGAACTCATCTAATTCTTTTTTTTTTAACCCTGTTATACTTTTGGCCTTCATGACATCCCCTCACAATGAATACCGGATGATTGCGTTGTGTGAAGAAGTACTTCCTTATATTGTTTTAAAATTGCTGCCTCGTAATTTCTTGAGGTGACCCCAGGTTCTTGTTTTATGTGAGGTAGTGAATAATACTGCCTTATTCACTTTCTCTGCAGCATTCTTGATTTTATTGACCTATGTTGTGTAGCCTCTTAGTCAACTCTGTATAAACTAAACATAATCAGTCTTTTTAATGTTTCCATGGATGGAAGCTGTTGCATACTCCAAATCATTTTTGTTGACCTTCTCTGAACCTTTTCCAGTTCTAATGCATCTTTTTTAAGGTGGGTGACCAGGACATTTTCATTAGGAGGGGGGTAAAGCACTGGAATAGGTTATCAAGTGAGGTAGTGGAATTTCCATTCTTAGCGGTTGTTAAGATATGGCTTGACAAAGGCCTGGCTGTGATAATAAAGTTGGGGATGGCCCTGCTTTGAGCAAGGAGGTGGACTAGAATCACTAGATGACCTCCTGAGGTCCCTTCCAACCATAATCTTCTATGATTCCATGACTACACACAATATTCAAGATGTGAATGTACCATGGATTTATATAGTGGCATTAAGATATTTTCTGTTTTATTAGTTATCCCTTTCCCAATATTTCATAACATTGTTAGCTTTTTTGGCTATCATTTCACATAGAGTGGAGGTGTATTTTAAAGAAACCCTGCTATGGGCACAAGAAGATTCCACTCTGATATGCAGAAAGATCAGCAAATGTGGAAGGGGCCCAGCATGGCTTAGCATAGAACTCTGCGTTGAGCTGGAACATAAAAGGGAAGCTTACAAGAAGTGGAAGCTTGGTCAGATGACTAGGGAGGCATATAAAGATATTGCTCAGGACTGCAGGGATAAAATCAGAAAGGCCAAAGGGCAATTGGAGTTGCAGCTGGCAAGGGATTTGAAGCATAACAGGAAGGGGTTCTACAAGTATGGCAGTAACAAGAAGAGGATCAGGGATGGTGTAGGTCCCTTACTGAATGGGGCAGGTATCCACGTGGTGGATGATGCGGAAAAGGCTGAAGTCCTCAATGCTTTTTTTACTTCAGTTTTCACAGGGAGGGTCGGCTCCTAAGCTACTACACTGGGTAACGCAGAATGGAGAGAAAGAGAGCGGTGATGGAAGGTCAGCTTAGAGACTACTTAAACAAGTTAGATGTGCACAAGTCTATGGGGCCGGATGAACTGCATCCAAGGGTGCTGAGCGAGTTGGCTGATGTGATTGCAGAGCCACTGGCCATTATCTTTGAAAACTCATAGTGAATGGGGGAGGTCCCAAAGGACTGGGAAAAGGCAAATATAGTACCTATCTTTAAGAAAGGGAAAAAGGAGGATTTGGGGAGCTACAGACCAATCAGCCTTACCTGGAAAAATCTTGGAGCACATCCTCAAAGAATCCATCCTGAAACACTTGGGCTATGACTACACTTACCAAAGTTAGTTCAAATTAGTGAATTCAAACTAACTAATTCAAACTAATTTTAGTTAGTTCGAATTAACTTAATTCGAACTAGCATGGCCCCACTGGAATTTTAGTTTGAACTAGTTGAAATTTAGTTCGAATTAGTCAGTTGCATTAAGTTCAATGTGCCAGTTAGTTTGAACTAAGCAGTTAGTTCGAACTAACATGGCCACATTGACTTAATTCGAACTAATTAGTTTGAATTAAACGTTAGTTCGAAAGGTATAATCAAATTTATTAGTTCGAATTAAGGAAGCCCTTAATTCGAACTAATGAAACCCTAGTGTAGCCATAGCTTAAGTTAGTTCAAATTAAGCTTCCTTAATTCGAACTAACTTGCCAGTGTAGACATAGCCCTGGAGGAAAATAGAGTGATCAGGAACAGTCAGCACGGATTCACCATGGACAAATCATGCCTGACCAACCTGATTTCCTTCTATGATGAGATGACTGGATTTGTGAATGTGGGAAGAGCTGTCAACATGATATACCTCGACTTTAACAAGGCTTTTGATACGGTTTCCCGCAGCATTCTCGTTGGCAAGTTAAGAAAGTATGGGTTGAATGACAGGACTGTAAGGTGGATACAAAACTGGCTCAGTGGGTAAGAATCGATGGCTTTATGTCTAGTTGGCAACCAGTAACGAGTGGAGTGCCCCAGAGGTCGGTCCTGGGGCTGGGTCTGTTCAACATCTTCATTAATGATCTGGATGATGGGATAGATTGCACACTCAGTAAGTTCCTGGATGACACCAAGCTGGGGGAATGGTAGACATGCTGGAGGGCAGGGACAGGATTCAGGGAGACTTAGACAAATTGGAGCATTGGGCCAAAAGAAATCTCATGAGGTTCAACAAGGACAAGTGCAAAGCCCTGCACTTAGGACAGAAAAATCCCATGTGCTGCTACAGGCTGGGGACCGATTGGCTAAGAAACAACACTGTAGAAAAGGACCTGGGGGTTATGGTGGATGGAAAGCTGGATATGAGTCAACAGTGTGCTCTTCTTTCACCCCCAAACAGGGTTATTATGAGCTAATCCATTGACAAGGCATGTCATCATGAGATCCGGGAGCATGCCCCACAGTACCATAGAGGGGAATAAAATGGTAATGTCTAATGAAAAGAAAAATGAGCCTGAAACCCCCTTTTATTATGTGTGTGCATATACAGTGCCTTGCATGTGGGGGCCGCATTGGACAAGATAAATAAAAGAATTGGAAGACAGCTGCCCGTATCTACTGTGCTTCAGTCTCTTTCCCTTTTCTTCCCTTATGTCTCTCATAGCTGTTCCCCAAATTCTATCTTCCTGTTTGCTTTTAAGCTGCATCATCTTTTGTCTCTATCGTTTTTCTCTAACCTCTTATGCTGTGCACTGCACAAACCGACACCAGACAGCTGCCCCATGAGTCTCATCTCTCTGCTAGGCCCAGTGCATCAGTCCTGCCCTTTAATCCTTTCAGTTGCTCTTCAGTCAGCTCTCTGCACATAGTCTAGCTCTGTCTGGTCCTCTAGTTCCTGGAGCTGAATGCAGTATTCCAGGTGCACATTCATTAGAGCCTCATATCTCCCGGCTTTGTAATATGCTAGCTCCCAAGATAGCATTGACTGCAAATCCAGCTCAGGTGCTAAGCTCCATCCCCCGAGGAGACAGCTCCTCCAGTGTCTCACTCCCATTCAGTATTTGTGCCATGGGTTGTTTTTCCAAGATGCAGGAACACATTCCTCCAGCTGACTTTTGTTCTGTTATTTTCTCTCCATAGTGCCAATCTGTTACCAAATTTGCCTGTAAACTTGGGGTATGCTCATTTATTAGTGTAATTTTCCTTTTTGGAGGGAGAGGGGTTGTAATCCTATTAATGTGCTCAGGGCCGTCCCGTGTGGGGAGCAGTGCCCAGGGCCAATTAGCTGAAGTGGGGCCCGACCCCCATGCTGGAGGGGAGAGTGGCGGGCCGACCAGCCCGCTCCGCCCCGCAGGGAGCCAACTCTGGGCCAGGAGGCCGAGGCTGCTGGTGCGGGGAGCCGGCTCCGGCCCCAGAGGCCACCTATTGCGGGGGGATGGGGGGTGAGAGAAGGGGTGGAGGGATCCTGCTCCAGCCCCAGAGGGCAGCAGGGTGGCTGTGGGAGGATGGGCTACAGCGCACGTGAGCCCCGCACTGCTCCGCTGGGAGTGGGACAGTGCGGGGCCCACATAACTGTGGGGCCTGGGGCGATCGCCCTGTTTGCCCTCCCCCAGGGATGGACCTGAATGTGCTGCTTTTGTCACTTGTGTTTTTATATAGCACTCACTTCTCCCTTCTGCAAGTCCCGTCCCAATAGAGCTACCCTTGCAGAACCTAAATTTCCCAGAACTGGGTTCCTCCACCCCCAGGTTCAAATAGCCACACACACACACACGTCCTGAAGTCAGCAGGCTAGGTTACACAGCACTTCTCTACTGCTACCCTTATATGCCCCTGTCACTGCACTGTACTAGACTTGAGCATGCTGGGTCAAAACAGCACTTCCAGCTGTCACCCTTATATGCCTGATATTCAGCATGTTGGTAACACCCTTAATGAGCAAGCCTCACAGGATTTTGGGGCATTATAGGGATCTTTGGCTAGGTAAAAGAAGTGTTGCTGCAAAGCAATATAGGGAAGCCAAAAATACAAAGGAATAAATGAAGTTTGGAGAGAGTCTGGCAAGCAGCTTGATTACAAAAGTTACTTTATTGCCAGGTACATACAACTTACTGAATGGGGCATGTATCCTCGTGGCGGGTGATGCGGAAAAGGCTGAAGTACTCATTGCTTTTTTTACCTCAGTCTTCACAGGCAGGGTGGGCTCCCAGGCTACTACACTGGGTAACACAGAATGGAGAGAAGGAAAGTACCCTTCAGTGATGGAAGGTCAGGTTAGGGACTACTTAAGTTAGATGTGCACAAGTCTATGGGGCCGGATGAACTGCATCTGAGGGTGCTGAGAGAGTTGGCTGATGTGATTGCAGAGCCTCTGGTCATTATCTTTGAAAACTCATGGCGAAGGGGGGAGGTCCCAGATGATTGGAAAAAGGCAAATATAGTACCGATCTTCAAGAAAGGGAAAAAGGAGGATCTTGAGAACCTCAATCCCTGGAAAAATCTTGTAGCAGGTCCTCAAAGAATCCATTCTGAAACACTTGGAGGAAAATAGAGTGATCAGGACCTGTCAGCATGGATTCACCAAGGGCAAATCGTGCCTGACCAACCTGATTTCCTTCTAGGATGAGATAACTGGATTTGTGTATGCGGGAAGAGCCATCCACGTGATATACCTCAACTTTAGCAAAGTTTTTTATATGATTTCCCACAGCATTATTGTCGGCAAGTTAAGGAAGTATGGATTGAATGAAAGGACCGTAAGGTGGATAGAAAACTGGCTAGATCATCAGGCTCAGCAGGTAGAAATCAATGGCTTGATGTCTAGTTGGCAACCAGTAACAAGTGGAGTGCTCCAGGGGTTGATCCTGGGGCCAGTTCTGTTCAACATCTTCAGGTGGGGAGGTCGAGTTGGACATTAGGAAAATCTTTCTCACTAGGGGGGTGGTGAAGCATTGGAATGGGTTACCTAGGGAGGTGGTAGAATCTCCGTCTTTGGAAACATTTAAGGCCCGGTTAGACAAAACCCTGACTGGGATGATTTAGTGGGAGTCGTCCTGCTTTTAGCAGGGGGTTGGATTAGATGACCTAATGAGGTCGCTTCCAACCCTAAGATTCTATGATTCTATGAACTTAGGAATAATTACAAAAGGAAAGAAAAATACCCAGATAGTTACAATATTAATAACCAAACAAAGGGTGCGTCTACACTTGTAAATTAAGTTGACTTAAGCCTGCTTACGTCGACTTAATTTACTCTGCGTCCACACTGGAGTTTCCTTAAGTCGACTTAAGCTGTTGCTTAAATTGACTTAAGGAAAAGTAAAGTCGACTTTGTAAAACCTAGTTTTACATTGACTTTACTGCTTAAATTGACTTCTTAAGTCAACTTCAGCAGTGTAGATGCCCTAAGTCTGCTTGGTCTATTATAGACTCTCTATGTCGAGTTAGTAAAGCCCACCTTAAGTCGACTTAGGAGTCCTGTGTGGACTCTCTAAGTCGACTTAATAAGGTCACTTAAAGTCGACTTATTAAAGTCGACTTATTTAAGTCAACCTAAATCAGTAAGTGTAGACATAGCCAAAGAGAGAAAAACGATCAAACAGTTACAATAGTATCCAGTTTCAGTTGTAGTATTGGTGGAAATCTAGCCCAAGTTGATTACAAAGATCAAGTTTAGAGACTTATATTTGGACTAAGAGGTAAAAGAGAGAAAGAGAGAGAGCTGGCTGGCGGGGGTGTGTCTCATCACTCGGTGCAGTTTCAAGGTACCTAGGAAGCAAGCTGTTCAGCTTAAGGTCTGGAGAAAGGCAGAATCCTCAGCACAATCATCAAGGACAAGGTGAGGTCCCAGTGGACCTCATGCAGCTTTTTGGTTCAGGCATCAGAACAGATCAGGCATCAGAACCAATTAAGTATCAGAACCAGAGTTTTTTAACTTGGACAGGAAGAAACAATGGTTCAAAGCAGAACACTAGGGTGGTTTGGGGGTAAATAAATTACTTAAGGGAGGAGTATACCAGATTTGTTTTGTTTAGGTGGACAATGGGAACTGATCATTCTTAGCTATGGGTGGTGTTCCTTCAAGGAAGCTCACAATGCTGTCAGGCTGATTCAGTATTTTAGAATTGGTCTGATAACTGCTGAGCTGGGTGTGTGCAAATGTGAGTTTATTAGCCTCAGGAGCAGAGATCCCCCCATCATGCATTGCTTTCCTGCTTCACCAGTCCCAAAGTTCAGTGTGGTTCCTGCCTTGGAGCTTGGTTCTCCATTCAGCATGCTAATTCGGTTCCATCCTTGATGCAAAGGAAGTTTCTACTGTCCATTCAGTGTGCTAATGGCTTACATCTTCGAAGTAGATGAGGCTAGGGGAATTGCCCTAATTTCATCACTCTTGTTTGGAGGGGTTTTGGTGTGTCTCCCCCTTGCTTTTCATTGTTTTGGTTTCTGGTTCAAGCAAAGGCTGGATGTGGGTGTGGGGGTGAGTCACAGGGGCTGGATACTATGCCCTAGTTTCCCAAGAACACAGAATTAAAAGTAACAAATCAGTCCCAGTTCTTCTGTATTTTATTCTTCTGTCCTCACTGGAATGAACTCCCCCTCCTTTACACCTGTAATGGAGGTGCTCTATATGGATGAGAAGGGTGGCCCTTTAATCCAAACCACAAGACAACCTCTCTCCATTCTTCCTGGTTTGGACAACTGCCTTTCCTATACAAATGTTGGCTGGTTGCTAGGCTGCACTCTGTGGGTATATCTGTGCAGAGGAAATACAGCACATGTAGATACATCCCGTGTGTCACTCAAACACTGAATGTGCTGAGCCACCTCTCACCAGCCAGACTCCTGACCACCAACTTCAGCTAAGTGGCATTGAATGGCCAGTGTTCCCAGGTTGCCTCCCCACCTTACAAGCCAGGGTGCCTGGGCAGCCTCCTCACCCTACATCCCAGGATTACCAGACAGTCTCCCTGCCCTACAGCCCTGTACACCCAGGCAGCCTCCTCACCCTACAGCCCAGCGTTCCTAGCCAGCCTCCTCACCCTACAGCCCAACATTCCTAGCCAGCCTCCTCACCCTACAGCCCAACATTCCTAGCCAGCCTCCCCACCCTACAGCCCAGCGTTCCTAGCCAGCCTCCTCACCCTATAGCCCAGCATTCCCGGGCAGCCTCCCCACTCTACATCTCAACGTTCCTGGGCAACTTCCCCACCACACAGGACAGAATTTCTCAGCACCCTCTCAATCCCCCTCCCTCCCACCCCCACCACAACTATGTTTTTGTTCCTAACCCCTGACATCTGGCTGCTCAGACATGTGTGTCTGCCTACAATCCTGCAATCACAGGCATCTGTTCCTGTGTAGCAAGTGTGAATGGGGTTAAAGGGGATGTCTGCACTGGAATTAAAAACTGGCAACTGGCCCATGCTAGCTGACATGGGCTCACAGGGCTCCGTACCTGTTTAATTGTTGAATAGATGTTAAGGCTTGAGCTACAGTCCTAGCTCTGGGACCCACTCACTCATAGGATCTAGAGTCTGGGCTCCAATCCAAGCCTCAATGACTCCATCATAATTAAACAGCCCCTTAACCTGAGCCCTGCCAGCCCAAGTCAGATAGCCCAGGCCAGCCTCAGGTTTGTAATGCCAGGGCAGATATGCCCAAAGTGGCCAGAAAGGAAGGAGTTAAAGCCTGCATCCCTGGCAGACATTTCACTGCAGAGAATGATAAGGGATACTACAGCCTTAGAGGAGCTTGTAGCAAGGATTTTACAAGGAGCTGTTATTTCCAGAGCTCTGAAATCCTTCCTTTGAAGGCAAGAAACAAACAAAAGCTGTAATCTCCTGACTGCAGCGTTTCACTTTGTGTGTCCTGGTCATTCCCAAACACCTCACAAGCAGCACAGGGATTTCAGTGGGAGAAGGGGCTGCACACTACCTCAGCCAGCCTGCAGCTCCAGCTCTGACTCTAGCAAAGGCTGAGTGGCACTTGCAGTTGGGTAGGGAAAATAGCGCAGGAAGCAAATGTCAGCATGCGCTGTAGTGCACTCCCCAAATGTTGACTCTCCCTGTTACTCCTGTGGCCCTGCAGAGCCAGCAAGGATTTGGGTGAGGCAGCTGGACCCTGGTCTGACTCGTGCATCAGCAGCCCAGCTGTGTTCCATCTCTTCCTTGGAGAAGAACAAGCTGGGATGGAGTCCCCAAGTACTGTGCTCTGGGATCACTATGGACGCAGCCAGTCAGGACTCTAGTGCTTTGGAGTCTGCCCTCAGGTCTCCACCCACACACCCATGCAGCTCCCTACTACTCTGGTCTCAGATGGTACAGCACTCCAGCCAAGCCAGAACTTCCCATGGATGGGATCCTGGGGAGTTCTTCCATTCCCCCAAAGGGGCCATGAGCCCCACCTTGCATTCAGAAGTGATTCCCAGCCAGTGTGGGCACCAGGAGGGTTTATTACAGTGGTTCCCAACCTTTTTGGCTTGAGGGCCACAAATATAATTTTAGAACCCTGAGAGGCCATCAGTCTGTTTAATAAAATGTACATTAAACTGTAATTAATTAAATTCAAATTAAAGTTTAAATTAATTAAAATCAAATTAATTAAATTTAAATAGAATTTTAATTAAATAGACTAGTGGTCCTTCAGGGTTGTAAAAATTATATTTGTGGCCATTGAGCCAAAAAGATTGTTTTTAAATTTGAAAAAAATTGAAAGTATTTTTTTAAAAGGGGATGCAGGGGCTGGATGCCCATGAACAGGACCGGTTTGTGGGCAGGTGTGTGGGCCCAGCGACAGCACGGCCCATGCTCCCACCCCCCATGGCTATGCCAGCCTGTGGCCCCGGCCCCCCCCCCACAGCCAGCCCTCCCCCCAGTCACGCTACGCTGCCTGCGGCCACCCCCAGCGGCCAGTACATCCCACAGCCGCATCGGCTCACCCCCACCACAGCACACCCACCAGCCATCCTACGCCAACCCGTGGCCCTGTTCCCAGTGGCTGGAGACCTGGACAGGACTGGAGGGAAGGCGGGCAGCCACAGCAGGACTCCCATCTGCGTGCCGGGACTGGGAGGCTGTGGCCCAGCTCCCATCCAGTGACTGGGCAGCACGGGCAATTTTAAAAAGCCCCAGGAGCCATTTTTGGCCCATGGGCCAGGGGCTGGGAACCCCTGGTTTATTAGATCTCAGGAGCACAGCATAGAAAAGACTTTGCCAGCAGCATCATTCAAGTTAGAGCAGTGACCACCTGGGTAGAGTTTTAAAGTCCCACTCTTGGGCACTACGGCCCTGATGCCTCATGGGGGACTGGCTCTTCCAGCCCATCGCCTTTCCAGGGATGTCCTCTTGCCCATCTCCAGTGCTTTATCTCTCTCCTGGGCAAGGTAGCCACTCTTCTTGAATTCCATCTCCCTGACCTGTTGTAATTGCTTTAGCCAGGACAGGAGGTCCTGGCTCGGTCTGCATGTGTGTGCCTGGGGAAGGCCCATCTGCCTTCTAGTGGTCTCTGCAATGATCACACACCTGGGTCCCATCACTGAAATATATGAGTAACATATGGGGGAAACCAAGGCACACACCGAACTCAGACCCCCCTGTGACCGGGGCCTCCTGGGATACCTTCCTGGACGTGCAAAAATCAGGGCAAGCTGCAAAACCAGGAGCCAAACTCCCCACACACTGATGGGTGGTACTTAAACCAGTCTCCCTATCAGTCACAACCAGGCTGCTGGTTCCCCACACTGGGTACCAAGAAGTCTGCCCAAAATAGAAACAGCTCCCTTTATTGCACTCCAGCTCCTCCGGCTCCCACCTAGCCGCACGGTCCCTTAAAGATATAGGTTCTCCTGACCCCAAAGGGCCAGCCACGGCACACGGAACAATATAGGTTTGGATCTTACCCAAAATACCACACTGGTAGCCAATCCTTTAGCAACTACAACTAAAGGTTAAATATAAGAAGAAAAGAAGCAAAATATGAGAGATGTTAAAGGGTCAAAGCAAATCACATACATACAAATGATTTAAAGTTCATGAAAAGCAGTTTGCAGGCTTGCTCCTGTGGAGTTTGCAGGCTTGTTCCTCTGGTAAACACCCAGCATCAGGGTGGGCCTCAATCCTTTGTTCAGTCTCAGAGGAATAGTTCCAGAGATGGGTGTTGGCTGTAGACTGGGGACTTGAGAGCAACATGGAGTCAGGGCTGCTCCCTTTTATCACCTCTGGCCTTCTCCATGCTGTGAGCAGTTCTCTCCAATCAAACTGGAGTTGAGTCACATGTTCAAGTCCTAGTGGCTCAACAGGTTTTCTTCTTCGGCCCATTATACTGGGGAGCTTCCTTAATGGGCCATTAAGGAGACAATGGCTGGGTAGACATTCAGTCTGGGGAGTTTCCCCAGCCTTACACAAGTTAAAATATAACAATCATATTCCTAACTTCTAATATGAATACAAATCCTACACACAAACTATATAATCATTCCCCACAACTTATTACCTTTCTATTGACATCAAACATGGCACAGTTCCTATGGATTATAACAATTATAAAATATTAATACAAAATAATATCATAAATGGTTCCCTAAATCCTGACAGCATCACACCCCCACCGTCAGAGTGATGCAGAAAGGGGTGTCACCTAGACACTGCTGAATGCATCACAAAAGTGTTAAACTTGGTTGTGTACCATTACAGCTCTTAACAAATTTCAAAGATTTTACAACATACAAGCATTGGATACATTTTTCATCCCTGGGTAAGAAATCAATTACAAAAGTTAACATCAGCATAAACATTGACATCCAGTTAACACAAACGTATTTACAATTCATTTTGTCAGGTCTTCCATACAGATAGTTTGTCAGTGGGGCAGTTTGTTTAATGCCCTCTTGGATTTTTGAACACTTAACAGGTTGATTTTGGTTTATCTCCTTGGTCTTGGTAGCATAGGACCTTAATTTGACTACATCCTTGGGGCTTGGATATTCCAGAGTGAACCCCATTCTCACATACACAGGATGAGACTTCTTTCCCTCTTTTGTCTTCCCTGGCATCTGGAAACCTGGGCTCTGTAACACGATCCATTGTCTAGCTAGGTGTGCCTCCCATGCTAACAACTCTGAGTCTGGGCAGATCTCCCCACCCCAATCAATCAGATAAATTTCCTTAAGCCACACACTAGCTTGCTCAATAATGTCCAAACCGTCCATCATGGCTAATTTCAAGTTTGGAATCTGTCTCAAAGATATAACAAACATCCAAACTAAGATCTCACAAACAGGGATCTGATGTTCTGTTCCCAAACTCTCACTCCACATGGCCTTAGATCTGTCTGAGTCTACCCAGAGACTCCAAGATATTTCCAAAGCACTCAGGGGTAAAAGCTGGTCTGCTTCCCTTTGCATGTCCAAGATATCAACTGCACAGCTGTTCTGCTCTATAGCTCGAGCTGTCCAATTACTCCTCTGACTCTGAGACATCATCTGTTCACTCACAAAGTTAGCCTCATGGAGACAGTCAGGTTTTACCATCACTGTCTCTCCAATACACTGATCAAGCACAGTCACTTTGCTACAGGGCTATTTAAGCTTCCCAGTAATTCCCACTCCCTCTGGAACCTTTTCCAAGGTATTTCTATTAGATGTTTCTAAAACCAAATCAGTGAACTCATCTACAGATGGAACACTCTGGCAGTCAGAATCTGAAACCAATCTCTCAACATCCAGACTGTTGGATGGTGCTGCAGAAAGGGATTCATCCTGAGATAACCCAATCAGTTCACCTACACACCCTCCTGTTGCAGCAGACTGCTGCTTGCAAAAGCCATCAGGAGACCTTACTCCTTTGGGAGAAGTCTCCAGCATCAACTTCTATTCCACAGAAATTCTGCCCTTTCCCTGACCAGAGAAAGGTTTCTGTAAAGAACTGTTTCCTTGAATATGAACAGACTCCTTCTGGGTTTCAGCGAAGTCTAGAACTAACTCTGAGACAATTGGCACCCCCCCAGTCAGCACAGACTGAAAGGCACATTCTGTCTGTCCCTCAGATAGCAAACTGGAAACAAAACCTCCTCCAGCAGTCAAACCTCCACTCTCCACATTCACACAGCTTGAAATCCCCTCCTCATTGTCCCAGCACACAGCGCTGTTTCCAGACAAACTTTTGGAGGCTGGGGTGGCTTCCTCCCTGGGCAAGTCATCACCCCCAGCATACACAGGCTCAGGAAAATTACCTCCATGAGTCTCAGTTGAAACCAGAACCATGTCTGGTACAACGGACAAAAGACAAATCTTGAGAAACCAACTCTCTAGCAGGCACTTCCCTGCTTTTACCAGTCAACTCTCTTGAAACTGCCCCCTTCTCATTGCCCCAGCACACCTGGTTGTTCCCAGACAAACTTTTGGAGGTTGGGGTGGCTTCCTCCCTGGGCAAGTCATCACCCCCAGCAGGTACAGGCTCAGGAAAATTCTCTTCCTGAGTCTCAGTTGACACCAGAACCGCCTCTGGCACAACAGACAAATCCTTAGAGACCAACTCTCTGCCAGCAGACACACTGCTGTTTTTTCCAGACGCACCTTTAGCACCTCTCTGCTCCCTGTTATTCACAGACAGTATATTAGGGACACACACTTTACTAGCAGATAAACTGCTACCCTTTCCAGATAAACTCTTTAAAGTTTTCTGCTCCCAGTTACAGCATTCCTGGTTAAACACAGATAATTCTGAATCATGCACCCCCACTTCACAAATTTCCCCATTGACTTCAGGTAACATAGAAAATCTACATTCCTTTTCTTTTTGAGGTTTATCTAAGACATTAATTTGGTTACAAATATTCACTTTATCAACATTAATCATACCAAAATTGCTAGAAACTGGAAAGAGTTCCTCTATTTGCCTTAGACCAGCTGTTTGTCTATATGCCTCCTCCATCTCCTGCATTCTTTGACGACTTCTCTCCTCCATCTCCTGCATTCTTTGACAACTTCTCTCCTCCATCTCCTGCATTCTTTGATGACGTCTCTCCTCAGCAGACGCTTTCATCTCCTGCATTTTTTGTTGTTCATACAAACGAAGTATTGCCATTTCTTTCTCAAAGTAAGAACTCCGTCTACCTCTCGGGTCTTTTGACTTGATTGCTTCATCTAACTGTGAATAACTCATTCTGATCAACTTTAACCTTTAACACTCTCAGTATCAAATATAAATTTAGGAATAGGGTGGGGTCCTGATCCAACACCCAAATGTTCTGGTTCTGTGGATCCTGCCGACTACGCCAATGCGACCGGGGCCTCCTGGGATACCTTCCTGGACGTGCAAAAATCAGGACAAGCTGCAAAACCGGGAGCCAAACTCCCCAAACACTGATGGGTGGTACTTAAACCAGTCTCCCTATCAGTCACAACCAGGCTGCTGGTTCCCCACACTGGGTACCAAGAAGTCTGCCCAAAATAGAAACAGCTCCCTTTATTGCACTCCAGCTCCTCCGGCTCCCACCTAGCCGCACGGTCCCTTAAAGATATAGGTTCTCCTGACCCCAAAGGGCCAGCCACGGCACACAGAACAATATAGGTTTGGATCTTACCCAAAATACCACACTGGTAGCCAATCCTTTAGCAACTACAACTAAAGGTTTAATATAAGAGGAAAAGAAGCAAAATATGAGAGATGTTAAAGGGTCAAAGCAAATCACATACATACAAATGATTTAAAGTTCATGAAAAGCAGTTTGCAGGCTTGCTCCTTTGGAGTTTGCAGGCTTGTTTCTCTGGTAAACACCCAGCATCAGGGTGGGCCTCAATCCTTTGTTCAGTCTCAGAGGAATAGTTCCAGAGATGGGTGTTGGCTGTAGACTGGGGACTTGAGAGCAACATGGAGTCGGGGCTGCTCCCTTTTATCACCTCTGGCCTTCTCCATGCTGTGAGCAGTTCTCTCCAATCAAACTGGAGTTGAGTCACATATTCAAGTCCTAGTGGCTCAACAGGTTTTCTTCTTTGGCTCATTATACTGGGGAGCTTCCTTAATGGGCCATTAAGGAGACAATGGCTGGGTAGACATTCAGTCTGGGGAGTTTCCCCAGCCTTACACAAGTTAAAATATAACAATCATATTCCTAAATTCTAATATGAATACAAATCCTACACACAAACTATATTACCTTTCTATTGACATCAAACATGGCACAGTTCCTATGGATTATAACAATTATAAAATATTAATACAAAATAATATCATAAATGGTTCCCTAAATCCGGACAGCATCACACCCCTGCCCCCCCAAATACCTCCATTTTTGTCAAAGGGGCCCAGTTAAACATTCCAATCCCAAGATCATGTATTGGGGGGTGCTGGTCAATTACAGGATGAATATGAGCTGCCAATGTGATATGGCCATGAAAAAGGCTAATACAGTCCTAGGATGCATCAGGCAAGGTATTTCCAGCAGAGACAGAGAAGTATTAGTACCATTATCCCAGGCACTTGTAGACTTTATCTGGAATATCAAGTGCAGTTCTTGTCTCTCATGTTTGAGAAAGGTGAATTCAAATTGGTGCAGAGATGGGCTGCTAGAATGATCTGAGGAGACTTATGGGGTGAATGGGGTTTTTATGCTCAGTACAGCCTGGTTCCTTCAGCTGCCCAGGAATCTACCTGCATGGAGCATATAAAGCTCAACAAGCCATGCCCTTAAGCAGTGTGAGATTGACATCAGCCTTCTTAGCAAAACAAAAGAGGAGTCTTCTCTTCTCCAGTCCAGTCTCAAGTTTCAATTTCACTACCAAGCTGCAAAACAGAAGAAGAGTCTTGTGGCACTTTAAAAATTAACAAATTTATTTCTGTTAGTTTGTTAATCTTTAAAGTGCCACAAGACTCTTTTGTTTTGCTGAAGTAGACTAACACATTCAAAAACAGGTATAATACCTGCCTGTCTCAGAGGAGTATTGTGTAGTTTACTTCATTGTTTTTGCTTAGGTGCCTTGAGATCATCAGATGGAAAGTGCTTTAGAAGTGCTAAGTGTTTCCACAATTAACCTATCATTCATATGCACTCTTCCTGGACCACAGGATTTTATGGGACTCCTCCTCCCACTGATGCTATCTGCACCCCTCCTTCCTCCTGTCCAAACTTCCTGTGTCTCTCCCAAGCTTCCTGATGGCAGGGGTCTATTTAATGTATCCTTCCCCAACACTTGGGTCTGTCACTGCCCCAGTCAGCCAGGCAGGGAGGAACAGGCTAGTGAGTGAGTCATCCTACAGCAGCCTCAATCCCACACTGAACCAGTTCTTGCCTTTGGAGGGGCACATAGGCAGCTGCCACTCATGCTGGGAGGGGAGTGGGGAGGGTAGGTAGGAGTGGGGGAAGGGGAGGAGAGGAGGAAGTCAGCCAGACACCCATGTAGCAACTGTAGTGAGGGGTAGAGGAAGAGGCCTGGAGGTGGGACCTTGGGTGGGCCCGGGGAAAGGGCCTGGGGGGTGGGGGCAGGGAGCTTGCCTTCCCCAGGGGAAGCTTCCAAAAAATGCCCATGGTTTCTGGTGAGTATTTGCTTAAAGTTGGGGGGCTGTCTGTAAGCAAGGAGAGGCCTACCTCCCAAGGCATGAGAGAGTGAGGGATCGTCTTGTAGGATAGCCTGTAGAATTTAATTCAGGGGTGTTAAACTTATTTGCTATGGGGGGCCAGATTTGACTTAAATGTACTTCAAGTGGGCCGTACATACTATAAATTGAAAATATCACAGCACTCTTGTGGCATCACAGAGTGCTGTGTATGCAAAACTATGCTCCATGATACCACTCCTCCTCGCTCTCTCTCTCTGTGCTAGGGAGACACTGTGGTCTCATGGGGTGCATCTACAGTTGTAAATTAAGTCGACGTAAGCTTGCTTAAGTTGACTTTATTAAACCTACTTTTAATTCGACTTCAGGCTTAAGTCGACTTCCTAAAGTCGACTTAAGCCAGTGTAGACCTGGAGTAGCCCTAAATCGACTTAGGGCTGGGGGGGGCACAGGGAGAGCCTGGCAAGCCCCCCCCCAAGGGCAGGGCAGAGCCCTGCCCACCCTGCCCCTATGCCCTGCCAGGGTTCCTGTCCCTCTTTGCCCCATTGCACCCAGGTACAATGGAGCAAAGGCTGAGCCCCCTGGCACTGGGCAAAGGGTGCCCCCTGCCACCGTGGACCTGCCCAAGGTCCTCCTAGCCCGAGTGTGGATGCTCTAGGTCGACTTTGTAAGTTCCCCACTAAGTCGACTTTACATTTAAGTGTGGACATGCTAAGTTGACTTAAAGTCGACTTGCTAAAGTCAACTTAAATTAACAAGTGTAGACATACCATAGAGTCCAGTCTTGCATACCCAGTGCTCTGTGATGTCATGAGACTTGACACTCTTGCAGCATTGTGGAGCACTGGGTATGCTAGAGCACACACTCTCTGTCTCTCTGGAGGTGGGACTGCACTCCCACAGAGCGCAATCAAGGGCTCGATGGAAGAGTTTTGCAGTCTGTGTGTTTGACACCCCTGCGTGGATCCATGATGGTGTTCTAGAGATGTTTGACTTAGGGGCTGTAGGTGATGATCACTTCTGTTGTTTTCCTTGGTGTGTCTATCCTGTAGTAGTTGACGTCTGGGTACCTGTCTAGTTCAATCAATCTATTTCTTCACTTCCTGAGGTGGGTATTGCAGTTTTAACGATGCTTGATAGAGATCTTGAAGGTGTTTTTTTCTCTTTCTGAGGGATTGGAGCAAATTCAGTTGTATCGTAGGGCTTGGGTGTAGATTATGAATTGTGTGATGTATTCTGAATGAAAGTTGGAGGAATGTAGGTAGATATAGTGGTGAGTAGGTTTAGGGTATAGAGTGGTATTTATGTGGCCATCACTTATTAGTACTGTATTGTCCAGGAAATGGATCTCCTGTGTGAACTGCTCCAGGCAGAGGTTGACAGGGGGGTGGAAATTGTTGAAATCTCAGTCTTCTACATGGTTGTCTCAAGCTCAGTCAGGGCCTTCTAGGAGCTAAGACATGAATACAAAGCACCACACTTTCTTTATCTCTGCAATTCATAACCATTTTGCGGGATTGACTCAGTCACAGGACTAAAACATAGGAAGACCAGATAATAAAAGGTATTCCTTCACCCACCTTGTCTTTCTTATATCCTGAGACCAACATGACTGCATAAAATATAGGAATGTGTTCTAACACTGTTTAAATCAGTGGTTCTCAACCGGGGTACATGTACTCCTAGGAGTACACAGAGATCTTCCAGTGGGTATGGCAACTCATTTAAATATTTGCCTAGTTTTACAACAGGGTATATAAAAAGCACAAACAGTCAGCACAAACTAAAATTTTATACAGATAATGACTTGTATATTGTGCAGTAATGTAAACTGCATATACGCAATGTATTAGACATGTGTTTTATGCTGAGTCATGCCAGCATATTAATGAAGTTGGCATGCTGTATATGTGGTTGCATTGTAAAAATAGATAGATTTTTAAAATGAGGAGCTGGAAGCAGTGGTAATGGAAACAGTGAAAGCTGTAAAAATTGAAATTAGCTGGGAAAAAGTCATCAGTTCTGCAGGGAATATATTGCTTTTGGATTTGCATTGCCAAGTAGTGATCCACCTAAGCTTTGTGTTTCCTTTGCAGAGAAAGTCAATCAAATAACAATACAAACCTGGCACATTTCAGTGACTTTTGAAGCCAAAACACATTGGGGTTACCAGTTTTGTCAGTTGTTGGCTGTATGTGCGTTCTCCCACCTATGTCTACACTTACAAAAGTTAGTTCGAACTAACTAATTCAAACTAATTTTAGTTTGTTCGAATTAACTTAATTCAAACTAGCATGGCCCAATTAGAATGCTAGTTCGAATTAGTCAATTGCATTAAGGTCAATGTGCTGGTTAGTGTGAACTAAGCACTTAGTTTGAACTAACATGGCCACATTGGGTTAATTCAAACTAACTAAGGCTGCATCTACACTTACAAATTAAGTTGACTTAAGCCTGCTTAAATCGACTTAATTTAATCTGCATCTACATTACATTTTCCTTAAATCGACTTAAGCTGCTGCTTAAATCGACTTAAGGAAATTGCAAGTCGACTTTATAAAACCTCCTTTTAAGTTGACTTGCTGCTTAAATCGACTTTATTAAGTCGACTTAAGCCAGTGTAGACGCGGATTAGCCCTAAATTGACTTAAATGGCTTCCAGGGCTCCTTTCTCCTCTCCCTGGGATAGGAAACCTGCTCTGGTCAATCACGGGGCAGGACATAGCCCTGCCCCCCCCTGAAGTTCAGAGCTGGCCAGGCCTGCCTGAGACAGTGGCTGAGCAGGGCAGCCAGCACTGCAGGCGGGCACCGTCCTTAGAGCCACCAGGAAATTCTGGCTCTCATAGCCATTTGGGGGGTGAGGCAGTGGCCTTCCGGCTGCAGGGCAGCCAGAGCAACAGGGAAATCTATTCCTCCATTTCCCAGGCCCTGGCTGCCAAGGGCTACACCTGGGACACCCAGCAGATCCGGGTTAAAATAAAGGACCTGAGGCAGGGCTATCAGCGGGCCTGGAAGGTGAGCCTCAGGATGGGGGCAGCCCCCACCACTGCCTGCTGCTACTACCCGGAGCTATACGGCTTCCTGGGGCAGGAGCGTGGGGGCTTCCCCACGCACACAGTTGACTCTGCCGAGCCTCCCTCCCCTGATGAGGTCCAGGAGGAGGACTTGGTGGATGAGACTGTGGGGTCGGAGGAAGAGGAGACCAGCCAGCCCCAGGAGCCAGAGGGCACCCCACCACTCCTGGACCCAGCTGCCAGCCTGGAGCTGATCCCTGCCCCAGTGCCTGACACAGCCTCCCAGCAGGAGGAGAAAAGCAGGTTCCCCTCTCCGAGGAAGATGCAGGCGAGGGGCTAGCACCACGGTCACCTGCTGGTGAGTGCTCCCCCCTCTATCCCTCCCGCATGCGGCCAGAGCTGGGCATGCCTGTGGGACAGGGACTGCAGGGGGACATGGCCCAGGGACAGGTAGGGTTGGGGGTGGGGAAGGCACTCCCACAGGGGCAGAGAGGCCGGGGGCCATGTGGTAGGGGGAGAAGGGGAACCCCAAGGTAAGCGGTGCTGTAGTGTGTCTGGAGTTGGGGTTGGGGGACCGTGGGCAGGAGCACCAAGGCCACACAGCATGCACCTGGCACCGCTGGCACGTGGCGCCAGGAGAGACCCCCCGAGGCAGGGCTGCCTGCAGCCCACCACTGTGGGCACTGCACCTGACCTGGGAAGCACAGCACGCTGGCATGTACTAAGGGCTCCCTATGCGAAAGGACAGGGAGGGGGAAGCCGGGGGATAGTCAGGGGACAGGAACTGCTCTCAGGCTGCACACCACATGAGCTAATGGGAGGAACCCTCTTCTTTGCTTCTCCCTAGCAGCTCCCGCACCATTGGCACCTGGCACTCCTGGTGTCCCAGCAGGCCCGATCTGGAGTCAGAGGAGGTGGCGGCGCTCACGGGACGAGATCCTGGAGGACCTGGTCTGCGTGAGCGAGCGGACGGAAGCATGCCTGGCAGCACAGCAGGACCAGGACAAGGGCCACTGGAGGGTCTCCTCGGTGGTGGCCCAGGACCCGAGGTGGACACCAGTAGGCCAGGGACCGGCCTCCTGAAGGCCACTGACCCAGACCCCCTTCCCCCGACCTCCCGCTCTCCCCCTGACCCTCTTCACTCCCCCCAAACCTTCCAAACCCCCTCCCTCCCTCAACTGTCTTCACTCCCCCCCCAAGCCACCCAAACCCCACAACTCCCAACCCCCATTACCCCCCAAAATAAACACCCTGTACCCCAATATATGTTTTCTAGTTTTATTTTTATTGGTTTGCGGGCGGGGGGAGACGGGTGTGTGGGGGTGAGGGGGCAGGTATGGGTGCATGGTGGAGGTGATGGGGCCTGGGAGCAGGCCTAGCCCTCAGTGGGCCTTACTCGCAAAGTGGGCCCTCAGCGCATCTTGAATGGTCTGCGCTTGCCAATTAACTTGCTCAGTCCAAGGCAGGGTGTCCTCGGTCTGCTCGTAGTCAGCAGCGAGCCCCTCAGCCTTGGCTTCCCAGATATGGGGGACCCTTTCCCCCCGCAGCTCATAGAGGTTGTGGAGGCAGCAGCATGCGCTGACAACCTTTGGCAGGTTGCTCTCGCCAAGCTGCAGGCAGGTCAGAAGGGCCCTCCAGCGAGTCTTCAGGCGTCCAAAGGCTCGCTCGACGATGCTGTGGCACCGGTTGAGCCTCTGGCTAAAGAGGCCCCTGCAGTCGTTGAGGCGGCCCATGTACGGCTTCATAAGCCAGGGGAGCAAGGGGTAGGCGGCATCTCCCACAGTCAGGTTAGGTACCTGCACGTCCCCGATGGTGATGATGTGGTCAGGGAAGAAGGTGCCCACCTGCATGCGCCTGTACAGGGCGGAGTTCTGCAGTATCCTTGCGTCGTGCACCTTCCCCGGCCAGCCGACATAAATATTTTGAAAGACCTCGCGGTGGTCCACCAGGGCCTGCAGGACCACAGAGTAGTACCCCTTCCAATTGATGTAGTCCCTGACATGGTGTTCCGGGGGTCGAATGGGTACATAGGTGGCATCCACAATGCCCACACAGTTCAAGAAGCTGAGCCTGGCAAGGTCATCGAGGAAGACATGCAGGTTGCCTGGGGTGACGAGTCAGGCTAGCAGGATGCATTTGATTGCACTGCACACCTGCATGACAATGGTTCCCATAGTGGCCTTCCCAATGCTGAACTGCTGGCCCACGGAGTGGTACGAGTCTGGGGTTGCCAGCTTCCACACTGCGACGACCACTTTCTTGTCGACAGGCAGGACGGGTCGAAGCCAGGTGTCCGCACACTGCAGAACCGGGGTGAGCTCATGGACTAGTTCGAGGACCGCCCGCTTGCTCATCCTGAAGTTCTGCAGCCACTGTGCGTCATTCCAGGTGGTCAGGATGACTCGCTCCAACCAGTCAGTGCTGGCTGCACGTGCCCAAAGGTGGCGAGGCACGGCACGCACTTGGGTGAGTGCAGCAGCTTGCCAGGCCAGCAAAGTGGGGGGCAGGCTGGCAAATGCCTCCGTGCTAGGGGCTTGCTAGCGAAGTCTACTCCAGAAAAGCAGCAGCCTGATCAGTAGCTGGCAGGTGTTGCGCAGCTGCCTGACAATTCTGAGGAGAAGAGCCCAGTCCCTGACCTGTTCAGCCTCCATGTTGCCAGGCACAATGGGGAAGGTGTCGAACTCCTCTTTTATGGGACTGGCTGGAGGAGGGGGAGCACTTCCCGGCTGCCACATGCCACACTTCCCATCATGCACCCTCTAGTCCCCCTACTCCTGCCAGTCAACTTAAGCATCAAGTGGAGACTCTCTAGGCTGATTTTTAAAGTTGACCTAATTTTATAGTGTAAACGCGCTAAGTCGACTTAAATTAACAAGTGTAGACATAGCCTAACTAACTAACTAACTAACTAACTAACTAACTAACTAACTAATCGTTAGTTTGAAAAGTATAATCAAATTTATTAGTTCGAATTAAGGAAGCCTTTAACTCGAACTAATGAAAGCCTAGTGTGGCCAAGGCTTAAGTTAGTCTGAATTAAGCTTCCTTAATTCGAACTAACTTGCCAGTGTAGACATAGCCAAAGAGTAAATTAAGTTGACTTAAGCCTGCTTAAGTCGACTTAATTTACAAGTGTAGACGCACCCCCAGTGTGTGTGTATGTTGTCCCAGCTCTGCACAGATAATCAACACACCAAATCACAATTTGATTATCCAACAAGACCAGAGATCTGTGTCAGTAATGAGGGCACCAGACTGAGTGAAGCCAGTGCAAACTGAATGAGACGGCTAATGGAATGAATGACAGCACAGAGAGCTGAGACCATGGGTGGGACTGGAGTGGGAACAGCACATGTAGGCAGAGGAGAAGAGAAACATGCAGAGCTATTCAGCCTAGATAACCACAGTAGACAGCCTGGACTTAACAAGAGAGTGCTTGGACGGAGATGATGCTCGGGGCAATCATTGCTCAAGTAGTGCCTGCTCTTCAGGGACTGACGGGGCCAATGAGGAGAAAGATGGGGCTAATGATCTGGCTTTATGACTCAGTACTTGTGACCTGAGTCATTGCTGAGTCACAGGAAGAGCTAACTTCTTGAAGCTTGGACAAGAGGTGACCAGAATAATGAAGAGTACCCTGAAGGTACCACTCCCACCTGGACCTTCAGGCCAGCTTTATAACTGCTGGAAGATAATTTCTGTCAGAAGTCATTTACTTCCTGTGTGAAAATGGTGTGTGATGGAGTCGTGTTTCACACTAGAGATCACTGCATTCCAGTGATTTCTACATAGAATTTGTGAGTCAGTTTATAAAGTTTCTGGGGGAGAAGTGTGCAGCATAAATGTGCAAAGGCTGTACAATTGGAACAACTGTGCTGGATAAGAAAAGAGGCAATCATTTAACAGCAACGACAAACAATGGGAAAAAAACTCACCCTGTTGCATAACTACACAGATAACATCTCCTGTGTTCTTCGATGTGAGTGAGGTCTTGTGGGAAGTAAAGTCTTTATCTGCTCATTGATATTTATACAATAATACAGGAATTATTAGACTGGATGTGTGCATCTACACTTACAAATTAAGTCGATTTAAACCTGTTTAAATTGACTTAATTTAATCTGAGGAGTGGGGTGTCAGTTTTGGTTCAAACCAAGCTATTTTTTTTTCTTTTTAACCCCTGAAATGAAAAATTGATTATTCACTCAGCCCTTCTCTGAAGTTTGTTTACATTTGTCACGGATTGCGTCCCCCCTGGCCTCTCAAGTGGGGTGCCTCTGAGAGGCACAACTACAGGGAGGCTTCCGCGACTCTACTGCTCACCCTTCCAGTCAGGGCAACTCGGCCTAGTGGCCACAGAGTCCCTGGGTCGGGCCGGTCCGGCCCAATGGCCACAGGGAGAGTGGTGCCCAGGTAGGGGGGCTCAGGCCCTCCCATTCCACTGAGCCCCAGCCCCAGGCCCTAGGGGTGCGGGGGGTTATGGCACCCTGCCGGCAGGGATTCCGACCGAAACACACCGGCCTCTGGCCACCATACCCCAAACCATACAACCTGGGACGCCTGGGCTGCTTCCTACCTGGATAAGTCCTGGTCCGTGTCTGGTCCTCTCTCCTCTGGGGAACTCTGGGATCCACCCACCACAGTCTGCATAGGCTGGTTGTCCTCAGGACGGCGGTCGCAAGACGGCTGCTTCTGCAGAGTACTCAGAGGGCTTCCCTCTCCTGCAGCTGGGGACTGACCACACACCTGGGAGAGAGCTCCAGGCAAAGTCCTTCTTCCTCCTCCACCAGCCCCAACTGAGCTGAGCTGCCTCCCTTTATACTAGGGCAGCAATCGAAGCATGCCCAGCAGGGCTTAAGGGGCAGGGCTTCTGCTGCCCACAGGGTTTGCTGAGTATCTTTAGTGCGGGGTAGGCTCACCCCATCACAACACTGTAGAGATGATGCATGAACTTCTGCTTCTATTTTACCAGAATCATCAAGTAAAACTCTTTCCAAACTTGTGCACAGTACAGATAACTTTTGGAAGATGTGTTTTGCCTTTGTTTCAGTAGCATAACAGGTATTCATGTATTGCTTTCTGCAAAAGTTGCTTAAGTTGTCCTTTCTGTTTAACATTTGTAACTTAAACTCTATCCTCCAAAGACCTGTGAATTTACTCTATCTGTAAAGCTCAGGAGCAGAACTCACACCAGATGGCATTTTTAATGTCTAAATGGTGTAATAACCTTCACTAGCTTAGAGCGTGGTTCATCTACCTTTACTTGCCCAAGTGCATGTCCTGCATCTAATACTAAGTTATTTTTCCTTCCAAGAGCTTAGCTGTCACTTCTTTAATAATGTTCATTGGTTAATGTTCCCATTTGAAGGCATTTGGGGATGTTATTTGGCTTTTAATTTACAATCATAGAATTACTCTAGTCTGCAAATGGCTTTGCCTTTTCCGTGACACCCAGACGTTGCTTATTATTGGTTTGTTTTTAATTTATCCTGAGGGGAAAAATGGATTTTTTTCTTGGTCTATGGGTCACTGGATGACTGAGCTATCTGTGTTTATGTGGAGTTCCTTTGTATTAATTTATGTGGAATATATGGACCCAAAGAATCAAAGGGTGCGTCTACACTTGTAAATTAAGTCTACATAAGCCTGCTTAAGTCGACTTAATTTATCCTGCGTCTACACTACAGTTTCCTTAAGTCAACTTAAGGAAAATAAAGTCGACTTAATGAAAATGAAGTCGACTTTATTAAACCTGGATTTAATTCGACTTAAGCCAGTGTAGACGTGGGGTAGCCCTAAGTTGACTTAGGGCTACCTCAGGACTGCACCACTGCCCTCCCTGCTGGGGGGGGGGCACAGGAGGAGCCTGGCATGCAGGGCAGAGCCCTGCTCACCCTGCCCCTATGCCCTGCCAGGGTCCCTGTCCCCTTTTGCCCCATTGTACTTATGTACAATGGTGCAAAGGCCGAGCCTCCTGGCACTGTGCAAGGGGTGCCCCTCACTGCCTCTGTGGACCTGCCCTAGGTCCCCCTAGCCCCTAGAAGTTAACCTAGGCGTCCAGTGTGGACACTCTAAGATCCCCCCAAAGTCGACATAAAATTTAAGTGTAGACTCACTAAGTTGACTTAATTAAGTCGACTTAAAGTCGACTTAGTTAAGTCGACTTAGCTAAAGTTGACTTAAATTTCCAAGTGTAGACATAGCCAAAGGCATTAACGTAGCCCAGTTACTGTCGAACATTTAACAGTTTTAAACAAGGTTCAGAGGTTGGGATGCAGAGACCTCGCCCTGCTTCATACCATGGGGAAATATGATTAAACATCCTTTTAACCTATTATTAAAGATACAGAAAAAATGAACAGTTTAAGCATTTAAAATGTAAAGTAATGAGCAAGACTTCCTTTCTCCTTTAGCTAGAGAGAGTTTTAAAGGGAAATAGATGTTGATAACTTTCTTTTTGGTGAAAAGAGACATAGGGTGCGTCTACACTTTAAATTAAGTCAACTTAAGCCTGCTAACTAACTAAAAGTAGTTCAAATTAGTTAGTTCGAATTAACTAATTTGAACTAACTTTCGTAAGTGTAGACATAGCCATAGTTAGTTGAAATGAGCCGGAGCCATTTTTGTTGCTGTTAAAGTTTAATTCCAATTCCTAGAAGATAGAACAAAGAAAATATACACAAATCACAGTGCTGGGCTGTTTAGGCCTTTTTTCTGGTAATAAGCCTACAGTTGTGTTGTGAAATATGTAGTCTTGGCTAGCTAAGCCAGAAGGCAAAAGGAGAGGGATAGGAAAGAGAAGAAACAAAGGGTGCGTCTACACTTACAAATTAAGTCGATTTAAGGAGGCTTAAGTCTATTTAAAATACTACGTGTCTACACTGGCCTTTCCTTAAATCGGCTTAAGCTGCTCCTTAAATCAAATTAAGGAAAAGTTAGTTCGAATTAATAACACCTCATTATAATTTGAACTAGCACTTAAATTGACTTTATTAAGTCGACTTAAGCCAGTGGAGACCGGGATTAGTGCCTTGGTGGAGCTTATTAAGTCAACTTAAAATGTTAAATCAACTTAATAAGGTCGAAAAGGGGCCACATCTACACTTGAAAAATTAAGTCAACTTCATAAAGTCTACCTAACTTTTCAAGTATAGACATAGCCAAAGTGAGGAAGAAAAAGGACACGGGCAGGTGGGGATGGGGAGTGACAAAGTCTCACATCCCAGGAGGTGTTTTGGATTTACCTGAGCCAGTGGAGGTGGCAATGTCATCTGGCTCCCTCCCACTCTGGCCTGACCTGATCAAAGTATTTCTCTGTATTAGAACAAAGAAGGTCCAGGTCCCAGGATATGGTCTGAATGGCAGCCATGATGGTGGTGCTTGCTCGTTCCCCTTCTCTCCTCTTTCAGTCAACCAGCATTTTAGTAGCTACCCACCCCACCTCACCCCACGTCTCTTTTTGAGTGACATGTGGAATAGCCCATCCCCTCTTTCCTTTGTCCACGAATTAGGCCTAATTTCTGACACACTAATTTTGGTGCATTGAATTCCAGTCCTGTACTTCTTTTGTCCTCCAGGCATGATAGCACAGTCCTTGAGTTATAGCAGGAGGCTCTTTTGTTTGGACTAATTCAGTCCCCCTTTTGTACCTTCTCCCAAAAACATTTGCTGTTCATAGGGTATTGTGAGATTTTATTAACTTTCACTCACTTTTTACAGTTGATCTCACAGTTATAGGCCCAATTATCACAACAGTTCTCCTTCCTTGAAAGACATCAAGGAGTTTTCTGATGTCCTGTCTGTGCTCCCTGTGCAATTCTGTAGAATTTTCAGCATACATCATTGCTCAAGGTTAGGCGAGGTGTGTGTGTATGTGTGTGTTTTTGTTTTTTAAAATCAAATGGCCTACACCTCTCTAATACCATGCATTTTGAGGGATGTCACTCATTCTTATCCTTCAGTTCACTACGTTCTGCACAAATATGGTATCCCTTTTCCCCTAGCATAGAAGAGCATTTATAGCAGATTTTTTTTTAAAAAAAAAATCATGAATCTAAAGAGAAATGGGTTAAATGTTTCATTCAGAAAGTTTTCTTCAACAAAATGTGGGCTTTTTTTCCTATTACAAAATTTTCAAGTTTCTTTCTAAATGTTCCAGAGTTTAAGTGAAAAACTGAAATTGCTTTGATAAACACCTCCTATCACAGCCAGCTTCTACCACAGCCAGAGCCTATCCTAGCCATTTCCCACAGGGAAGAGGCAGGATGCATGAAACGGTGCTTAACAGGGAAGGTCTTTGTCCGACTGAGCATGACTGATCAGAGAAGAAATGACAGTTACCAAAGCAATCACTAGATTTCCCTATGTTCTTTCAAACTCATCTGGTACTTGATTTAGAGCTGGAGGCTGAGGGGTACAGCCACCCCCTCGTCATGGCCTGAGCGCTTCTCCTATGGGTGTGAGGCTGGGCAAGAAAAGACTAGTTCTGAGGGGCCACCCTTGGAAGCTGGTGGAGCTGGCATATTGGCAAGCAAGCAGTTCTGAAGGTGAATGCTACCTGACTCTATGCCTTGTCAATCTGCTGTTCTGGTACCTAATCCTTCGATTTACAGGGCCGTATCTCAGTCTTGCTCCACTACCTTTGCCTTGCTTGGCTGCCACATTGGCTATGTCTACACTTGTTAATTTAGGTCAACTTTGGTAAGTCAACTTAGCATGTCCACACCTACATTTTAAGTTGACTTAGGGGGGAACTTACAAAATCGACCTAGAGCGTCCACACTGGGAGAGGTCCACGGTGCAGGGGGGACACCCCTTGCCAAGTGCCAGGGGCCTCAGCCTTTGTCCCATTGTACCTGGGTACAATGGGGCAAAGAGGGACAGGGACCTTGGCAGGGCATAGGGGAAGGGTGGGCATGCCAGGCTCCCCCTGTGCCACCCCCACTGGCAGGGAGGGCAGTGGGGGAGTCCTGGAGAGTCGACTTAGGGCTACTCCAGGTCTACACTGGCTTAAGTCAACTTTAGAAAGTCGACTTAAGCCTAAAGTCGACTTTAAACCAGGTTTAACAAAGTCAACTTAATTTTCCTTAAGTCGACTTAAGCAGCTTGCTTAAGTTGACTTAAGGAAAATGTAGTGTAGACGCAGAGTAAATTAAGTTGACTTAAGCAGGCTTAAGTCGACTTAATTTACAAGTGTAGATGCACCCAACGGGACAGAAGACCCCCAGGGATACCCTAGCCAATGGAGAACAGTACCATAGCCAGATCCGTGGTCTCCCTACCAACAGAGGATGTATTGAGCATGGGCAGGATGAGAGACTGGAGCTCAATGCCTAGCAGGCATGTGGTACCAAGGCACCAGAGCCAACTGGTTCAGGTTTGTACAAATTACAGGGGTTCCTGGCATGGAAGGAATGATTTGTCCTTGCTGTGTGCATGAATGCTGTTGGGCCCAGTAGTCCGTGATTTCCAAGAATGGATGTCTCAGTTGCCCCTGAAGATGAATTGACCATATTCCTGGATGCACTGTTCCAGTGGTTCAGTACCTCAGTTACACATTTGTAGTTTATTTTCCAATTTGACTTCTTCTAACTTGAACTCCAACTTATTAGGTATAT